>CM031592.1:6674165-6869510 GCA_018467065.1 Ephestia elutella | reverse complement strand
ATTTCGTCATGAAAAATGACAATCATTAACACATTTGGACTAACATCTCGCCAAACGATCAAGTAGGTAATTAGAACCAACGTGGGTGGATACAGTCATAAATCGAATTGGAGTACATTAATATTTATTGGCATTCAGTATGGAGTAACTTTCTTAGAATAGAGCCATTGTTACTGATTTATATCATATTTTGTCAGATTTCGCTTTAAATTCGTAGCTGATTCGTGCAGCATGGCATTCGCAATTTGCTCTCATCATTAGACGATGCTCCTTATAGCTCATTATTACTTGGTCCGTAAAAAATATTGCATCAATTATAGGTGATGCAATTGCTAATGACTAGACTACTCAAATCAGTGCAATGAACGAAGTAGACAGTGCTAATTGAAAACGTGACATTAAAGTGCTAAAAGTGATGAATTACGGAATGATCTACACGTCACTTTTAATAAAATAATGCCGTTAACCTAAAGAATAGATTATGCTGTAACAGAAGCCAACCAATGTATTAACCACGGTTATATCAAATGATCGTAGAAATATATTCTGAAACCACAATACGATCTAATAATATAAGATTAGTTTTATTGTAACTGGATCAAATTTTGTTATTTTTTCCAAGAAGTATCATCTCGTAGACTATGGGACGCCTCGTTCCAATTATAGACCGTATTAATAGTAGAGTTTATACACGCGACTATTTCGCATTGAGTGATATACGGCCGAACGTGTCCAGGGTATTGGCCTGAAGCCAAATTCCAAGGAAGTAGAACCAGAATGGAAAGGAAACTTGACTTAATCGAGACGAGCATGATCAAGGAAGCCATAAAAAGGTGTGTAACCAAATCAACCGGTTACAATTTTCCAGCTTTATATTAAATTTCTTGTATAATCTTTTGTCGTTACTGATTTTTAACATATAAACTTAGTTTAGAAATATGTACCTATCTAATTTGGCAGCCATATAAGTTAAATAATAGAAAGATGATAAAATCACTACCTTTTTAATTCCTTTTCATTTCATTTTGAATCTAATCATCATTCATTCCAAATAAATCATTATTATTCTCATTCATAACAAAACCTAGGATCAATATATTAATATCGTTTCCTCGATTTTCTACATCTCTGTCTTCTCAATCTGATCTGGTAAGATATATGCCCCGAATCCTTCCTCGCCTCTTGGATTGGATACAAACAAACAACCAAACAAACGCCAACTAATTCACATGCATCAAAAGCGTTGACAGCGGCCTATTAGCTAACACTATTTTGGACCGATATTGTGTTTTTGAATGCCGGAGATGGATAAAGATCTGAAACATCAAAGCTACTGTAACTTTGAATTCCTTTTTTGGTCAGTAGTTATGTGTTCCAAGGAAAACACCAGACATTGTTTTAGAAACTGTTTTAAAGTCCTTTTTTTCATTATAATTTAATCAAACAGAAGAACGGCCGGTATCACCTTCGTAGTTCAGTCAGTTGCAGAGAAACTTGACCCCCCCCCCCTCCCTATCCCACAGATTCCTATCAGGTTTCTTTGCATCCTGTGACTGTACATGTACCAGTCTTTTAAACGTATTTTAAATTTGTACAAAAATTAGCACTGCAGGAATTCTCCACTCCATCACGTCTAAGGTCGCGCCCACACTGCACACAATCTCTTAAAAGGTTATTTTTTAACCAATGACTAATCAACACTTACATGCGAGTCATTGTATCCGTTGGAGGTTCACGCCAAATACGGCACGTTTTGGTTATCGTAGGTGTGCTCTTGTCCTACATCCTATACATTGATTGAAGAACCTCGCTCATTGAACGAACAGGTTTACGTTTTCGTTAAACCTACATCACCAATTAATGTGTCAATGAGCTTTATAGAATATCAAACATAATCAGCAATATAATATCTAAGTGATGTAATTTCTTGTGTGCTAATATAGTATTCTTGTTGTTGTTGATTTTGATTTCGCAAATGGTACTGGCATACTGAGTGACACGGACTTCCTGGAAGTACGTGCTGCTGGAAGGCCTAGAACCATCAGAAAGTAAATCAAAACTTAAGTTTGACTAAACTTTCTTTATCCAAATTTAAGAATCTCCCAATGAATATTGTTAAGTGATATAAAAAGAGGTCTATCACTTAACAATATTCATTTGATTCCTTCTACTAATTACTAACAGTTGGGTGGGATTTGTCGATATAAACTATCGGCACAGAATTAATATATGTAAGTACTTACCTACTACGTACAGAAAGGCAGCTCCCTGCCCCTCCCGCAATATGGCGTACCTCCTGCGTACCCCGCACTTTTCCCCCGTTCTTTTGCGGATTGGGACGCTATGACGTGCTATGACTATGAAAACGCACACATTGACATGTTCACGGATGTACAGTTTCATTTGTAGTAGTAGTAGGTATATATGACGCCCCATTTCTATGAAGATTCCACCCTGTGCTATCGGGTAATCATCACTTCAAGTCATACAAGTAGGTAATAGGTACCTATGCACTTACTAGATGATATTATTTTGTGGCATTGTTTTCTAAGCTAATGGCCAATTCAATATAGTTTATTGGTCAGAAGAAATGATTTCGTTCAATTTATTGAATTGTCGTTTCCAAGAGAGAGAAGGTCAGCGATTGTCGATCGATGATAAAGTATAGAAAGTTTCTATTAATATCTGTCCCACTAATAACTTAATGATATAGTATAGTGCAAACGTAGTTTAGTTAGTTTCTAAGTACAATTAAGTATTGTACTTAGAAAAACAAATGAAGTAAAAATACTATTGTTAATGGCGATAATTTTATGATGAGCCTAGTTTGCAGTCAATTCATTTCAATTTTGTGAGTGGAATTATACATTTTTATGAGGTCTATTACTTTGTAAATCCTTTTTTCCTCATATTGAGAAAAACTTCCAATTTAATTCTTTACATTGCTGCGAGATAGCAATCTCGCAATTATTTTAATGATTTATGTAGCCTGGTTAACTTAAATGCAAATAATGAGAATAACTTTATTTGCTTTAACATGTTAGGCACAGTTGGTCTTATAATATCAGAGCCACATGTTAGCCATAAACTAGCATGCAAAATTTAAGTAAATTAATCAAAATATTTTACCAAATGACCCTTCTAATCAAGTAATAAGCAATAAGGAACATTGGACTGTTAATCAGAGCGATGATAGTCCGTAAGTGGCATCACCGTTACTCCTTGGAGCGTAAATAGCAGTGCAGTGGCTGTTACGAGCGATTTCCTACCATTTTCTACCGTCCGAGATTATTAAGGCTTTTTGCCATAGCACCTGCTCGCAGTAGGAATTATTTCTTATTGCTGGTATTCATAACTTCCTAGTTCTTACCATGGAAATATAAGAAACATTCTTACTGTTTTCTAAATTACAAATAATTACGGTGTTGTGTTGTCATTGTCATCAGTGACATTATAGATTTTATTTTATTTATTTATTTAAACTTTATTACACAAAATACATATGTAATGTAACTTAATGCAAAAGCATTTTCTACTGGTCTATCTTAGGCTCATGCTGAGAACATTAGGATGAGAACATTAGATGCAGAGAACATAGGTGGTTGCATATGAGATTTTATTCGTTCTAGTTATTTTTATTCTGGTTACCACGTAATTGATGTGTAGAAAAGTTATTTTATACATTAAAGATGAAAAGGTTTTGAACTTTGACGGTAAGAATTGTTGTAATAAAAATAATATCGTGTTACAAAGTATACCCGAAGAAGAAAAGGAAAAAGTCAAACGAAATAACTTGTGATAAAATATTCCAGAAATGGCAAAAAATATATGTATGTAATAAAGAATAAACTAGGTACTAAAGAATCTTCCTTACAGCGTGCTTTTTACTGTGAATTTATTTCTGAACGAATATTAAGTATACAATTAATTAATGTATCAAATGAGCATGTTAAAGATACATGAGACAATTTCAACATAAGCGAATTTGATACCGACACAGATGGCGATTGTGGCGAAACCAGAGTCAGAGTCGGATAATGTTACAATCGGTTAAACGTTACGTTACAATCGAATGATTTGTTTGGCCGGAGGAAACAAAGCGAAAAAACAACTTTTACGCACGAAACTTAAATCGAACAATTGATCGATATCGGAACGTGACTAAAATCGAATCTGTTTATTGAACCAGTGAAATTTGTGATCCAAAATTATTATCACTACTAAATTGTTTATTAAGTAGAAAGATAGAACAAGCAAATCAATGAAAGCCGCTAGAAAATCTAGAAACAAAGTTCTAACAACTTTCCGATTCACAATAAACTTTCTGAGGACCCAGTTCCCACGGACTAGAGCTGTTACATAAAGTTTTTTTATCATATCTCCGTTACTGATACGAGACCAATTTATCTCGATGACTTTATTATCTTATCAAATAGCATTAAAAATCGCACGATCTGTTGCGACAAATGCGAGATGCATCACTTTTGGCAACAATGTTTTCAAGTTATTTTATCATCCTCATTTTCGCAATTTATGGCTAGTAAGCCAACAATTGTGAATTTTAGAACAGCCTTAGTAGACGTAGAATGTCTTCGCCTTCCATTATTTTTATTTTTTTAATTTTGCATGAAGCACTATTTCTTTTTCTCCTATTTTTACTAGCAGGGTGTGTCCAATCTAGCAAATTGCAAATCCTCGTCAAACGCAGCAATTTTGCAGTCTTCTTCGACCTTTTCACGGACACGCAACAGCCGTGGAAAATTATCGGGTCTGATACCACTGGAATTTGCTTTTCTATCGTCATTACATTAGTCACATTTATAGTCTTAGCAATTCTTGCACTGACTACTAAATAGATTTATTTAAAACTAGCTTTTTCCCGCGGCTTCGCCCGCGTGAATTTCCCACGGGAACAGTGCTTTTTCCCGGGATAAAAAGTAGCCTATGTGCTATTCCAGGTCATTATCTACCTCTGTACCAAATTTCATCGAAATCCGTCCAGTAGATTTTGCGTGATTGAGTAACAAACATCCTCACAAACTCACAAAATCACAAACTCACAAACTCACAAATTCACAAACTCACAAACTCACATCCAAACTTTCGCATTTATAATATTAGTATAGATTGAATTAACGGATATTTAAATTCCTTGTATTTTATCTGCTATGCACTTCTAGTGTGTTTAGATTTACTGCCTCTAGGTGACAGTAGTCGCAAAATCAAGATTAGTCATAACACGCTCGATAAGAAAACAAAAATTCGAGTATCATATGAAGTAAATGCAAAATTAACTGTTTTTGGTATAGGATGAGAATAACCAGAGCGGAAAATTAGCATTTTTTTGTCTTGTCATTAAGAGCGTAATTTATGAAGCCTTTTATTGTTCGGAATCAACATTCATAATATCAGGTGAACTTAAGTTTTGTGCCGTAGGTATTGTCTTATTCCGTACATACGTACGTACATGTAATATTCCTTCCAAACCTTCTTTCACATTTTGTCTTCTATTGGCCACCCCTCCTCTCCCTCATACATTTTTCTTAAATATCTCCTTGATATGACCACATAGACCTGCGGGTCTAAAAAGTGTTAAGTGGTCTTAGGTTCATTTTAAAATATTTAGGAAATGGACAATGGAATATTTATATATTTGTCAAAGTGGCTTTGTAGACCCCCCATTAGTTATAGTTCTAATATTAACTTAACTTCTTTTAATTGTTTCTTTTACTTTCTTTCCAGATACAACACTGCTAAATTGACACTGCAAAAAAGTGGACTCAAGTTTTTGGTATGTATTGAGTTTAATTTATACGTAAGAATGCTTTTTGCTTAATTTAGTCAAGTCGCGTCTTCGTCGCTGGCACGGGCATCCGTCCAGTGCCGCTTGCGTCGCATCGCAATTCAAATTTGGCTTATCCCGTGAGGACATTTTTATTTATATTTTCCTTTTGAATACAAAGGGCATAAATAAAAAGTGCGTTGATCCTGATGACATCAGAAAACCTTTAATTTTTTTATAAATACTGTGCTTGGTATGTATCCATCAAAGAACTAAATAGACAGCTAAAGGCGTGCTTTTATATGATCATAACACCTGATGTCACGTAGTCTAGTCATCTTAACTGAGTGTTGTTACTATCACCTTTTATTTTTTTGTCCTTATTGTCATTATGAAAAGAGTTCTGTAGAATGCCAGCATTGCTGAGCTGGTTGCGCAATGGAGGTCGATGGCACTCGGATCGATCCACTTTGGTTCTCATGTTATGGAATCCATGTATTTTCTCAGACCGCCCGAGTTAGCTCGATTCTGGGAATTTTCTATAACAAAATCTATTTTCAAAAAAATTTAAACGACTTCAATATTACACCCAAGATCGAAAATATAAAGCAGTACCTAGCGAAGAAGGGGAATTTCCGATAAAAAAAATTCTTCAGAAAACTAATTGTCTGGCTTGTCTGCACTATACTTGTGAGTTTTAAATTCGCTCTCAAAAAAGTTTGGCAGTGATGAAGAAAGATTAACTTTATTGGTGGGAAATGTTTCAAACTTTTTTGCTTTGCTGAAGAAGTCGTTTTTTCTTGAGTAACAAACAAACGCGACAAGCAGTTTTACCAATACCAAAATAATATTGTTTTCAACACACTTGCTCGTAAAGTGGGTCTTATTACATCGAATTTAGGCCCATAATGCCATATATTACGAATGTATTACGAATATATTACGGAGGTGTTTGGAAATAAAAATTACCATACTGCGCTATACAAAAGATAGAAAACTAATGCGTGTAATGAATTCCACAAAGCATTTTTAATTTAGCCGCATAATACATATAAGATCAAATAGGGAAAATAACAACAGTTTTTATAAGCAAAGATAATGATTTTTATACAGCCAAGCACTGGCTGTATGGCGATATACCATCCGCAGCGTGCGCCGCGCGCTCCTTGCACACGGCGCTGGTCGGCGGGCGGCGGCACGCGAATAAAAAACAAGACTATATTTATTATGTGTTAGCATATTAAATATTTAATAAAATGTCGACTAGTATGGAAGAATATATTTAACTCCACCTGAAATCATTAACGAGGCGCGTAATGCAAGTAATAGTTTATTGCCTCCAAAATCAAACGTAAGTATTTGGCGGCATACGAATGTTTTATAAAGTGGAGGAATGACAAAAGGGTGCAATCGTTTTTCGATAATTAGATGTTAGGACCACATTACTTTTTTTACTCACAAGTGTGTTGAAAAACGTCGTATGATACACATGTCCATTTGGTCATTACGCACACTCGGCTTTATTAGCGCGCTCGCCTTCGGCTCGCGCGCCAATCTCGCCTCTTGTGCGTAATGACCAACTTTGGACACTTGTATCTTAATATACTATTATATAATTTATTCAAACGATTATGCAGAAATACAATACAAAACCCTTCAATGCGCACCATCAATAGGGTATTTTTACACTATGTAAGAAAAAATATAAAAATGTTTGTTCATAATAGATTTCGAAAAAAGTAAACAAGAACCGTCGATATTTATTCATAAAATTGCAATTTTAATTTTATAATTCCATTTTAATAATCGTCTTTTCTAATCTGTTTTTCAAATGTCTAAAACGCCATTCGCCATGTTGGATCCCACCGTGACGTCATTCCGATAGTAAACAATCTACTGAAAATAAGTTGTGCGCTGTTATTTTGATAAATTTACGAGTTATTAACACGTTTGTAGACTTCTAGCCTTTATTTCACTATGGAAGACGGTTTTGTGAAAGCAGAAAGTACAAATCTGCCAATGGTTAATACTTTAAGTATTTCTCATTTTTACATCACTTGGCACTTGAATCCATAATTTTTGTGGCGTTTTTACACTTGTATTTTTGCATTCAGGCACAAGACACCAATGATAACTCATTATTTTCACGAATCTTATTACTTGGTCTTTCGCAGTCGTATTGTTTACTAACCGAGTGACGTCACGAGATGAAAAAGCATGGCGGCTAGCGTTTCCGCGCGAAAATTCAAAATCATAAATAAAAAACAGATTTTAAGGCGATTTTCAGTTTTAAAAAAAATTAACAAAATTTCTATTAGTTCATTACTGTCTCAGGATTAATTTAAAACAGTTTTTAAAAAATGGTGTGATACCCTATTACAAAGCAACGACATAAACGTACAGTTGAGCATTGAAATATAGTATGTGACGAAGGTGGCTTCTAATTTCTCCCAGGCTTTATTTTATAAAACTTGGAGAAGAAACATATACAATTTCAACACTAACTTTGTATCGTAATTATAAATGCCGAATTCTTCGTAGAACTTACAAGGCTGAATTATGTAAATTCCAGCGTATGTTTTCGCTCTACTTCATTGCAATTCAAACGAAACAGTATTGGCTAAATGCAATCCGACTCCATATTACAACGAAAGGAGGGACCTATTTGAAATACCACCTACGTTTGGTTTAGATCGAATTTACATAAAAATTACAAGTATCAGCAAAAATACATCAAAACACGTAGAAAGGAAATCATACAAAGTATAGAGTGTTAAGTGCATTTCCCTGAATTTGATTAACTTCTTGAGTTCTGGAGGCTATCGGCTCATTTCTTGCATTATCGAGTCTTGTCAACTCTCGTCACTCCTACTACTTAGTTTAATTATTTATTGTGATAAAAACGATTTACACCAGTTACAATTATTACACATTAACATTTTACAATTTTAAAGAAAAAACGGAAACTTTCTTGGAAATTGATCGGATTTATTCTCTAAAACGAAAAATTTTCCTAAAAAACCGAAAAATTCCATACAATTTTCGGAAATTTTCAACAGGGAATTTTGCGGCGGTACATCACTACTCCTACCATGAAATAACATGTATCCAACGAGATATTATGTACTACAAGTATCCTCTCGATTCCATGCATGCACCTATTTCTCATATTATCACCTTTTGTGTGTGTTAATTAAAAAAATAAAAAAGAGACGCCATTAGCGTCTTTGTTTTGTGGAGCGTGTAAACATTTTTTGCTCCTTCTGCAACAGCAAATTGTTGCATTTAATCAATGTGCACGAGTATTCTTTGTTTTACAGTAATCGTTTCTATCTCCACTTGTCTGTTTATTATATTTGTCGTTGTGTTTGGTAATGTTGTTAAAAGTATCGTTGGCAAGAAGTATTTTTCTTACATTTTTATTTGAATCATTTTTTTTTTTTGTTCTTTACTCTAATTTTTATGGCTATACGATTTCGTTCCTAGGCCTTGTAAAATTTCATGTAAGTACTTAAATAGTTCGCAAAAAAGTAATAGAAACTAAAGTAATATTTTATTTTTACATGGTTGAGATTTAATTTCGTCTAAAGGCAACAAGTATCTGAATGATCTAGTTCGTTCGGGAACCCATCACTTTATCGCAATTTACTTCAACGATTTTCATGTCCCATAAAACCATTCGCAGATATTTTAATACAATATGTAACAAATCCTTAAATCTGTTTACATCGAAATTTCATTTACACGATTATTCATTACGTACAAACACACTCTATCGTTATTTCTTTTCATATTTTATGTATTTCATCGAAATAATGAAACATTAAAGTTTTGTTACCCATAATTTTATTTCCACGTAAGTTTCAGTTTGCAATATATTTGAAACATCATAGATAAATCTGGTAGTATTGTATTGATCAACAGTAAATTTATAGCTAGTCCACTAATTATAAATGGATCACAAATCCGACTCAGAGCACCCCGACTCCACGTGGCTCAACTTTGTCATATACTAGAGTGTTATTCCTTCGCGCGGAACCAGAAGGCTCGCGAAGGAGGTCCTGAGAAAATGAGGGCACGAGGCCGAAGCGAAGTGAGGGGGGGAGGTGGCGAGCGAAGCGAGCCGGCGACCTCTTCGAACGGAGCGAGGTTAAGTGCCCGAATGAATTGAAGGGCCGACGGAGCGAGTCTTCTAGTGGAGCCACCCAGACCACATGCTTGCTGCATGCCTGCTTGCATGTTTGCTGCATGCCTGCTGCATGCATGCTGTATGCCTGCTGCATGCTTGCTGCATGCTTGCTGCATGCTTGCTACATGTTTGTTGTGCTTGCTGCATGCATGCTTGCTGTATGGGTCAGTCTTGCTATACCTTTTTGCATGTTTTAAGCATCAACAAGCGAATGCAGCGTTCGATGAAACGTTACTGCGATTAAAAGTTATGATGCGCATCGTTACATATTGAAACATGTTATTATAAATGGTTACATCGATATCTTAATACATGTGTGAAATGTTAGTTTGATATATCGTTTTTCTTGGAATAGTAGAAATTTTATAACGTTTTTTTAGGAAATGTTGTTCGATATTATGAAACTGTGATAATAAGTTTTTCGATGTTTTAAGAAAAAAATATATTAAAAAACGTGGAATAGTTTTCTGGGACATGATAATCGATGTGATAAAAATCTGTATTTTAATAGACACCCAGTTCGTTCACCTTATCTTTCAGCGTCTATAAATTAAGAAAGTTTGTGTATGTTATTATATTAGACAGACCGTTATCGATAAAGCTATTGCATAATAAATCGAGTCGGTTCATTCGATGCAACCTCAGTCGCCGATTGCTGACGAGCCTCGCCGGTTGAGGTCCAGCGAAAACGGGATTGAAATTACCTCTTTTACTAAATTCATATTTAAAAAAAACGATGTAAAACTAAACTTGACTGTTAAAAAAATTAATAAAGAACAAATGACAGTGTTTCGTGATAAATCTAACTAGTAAAAAAGCAAAGAAGATAAAATTGACGTTAAAAGCAAAATTCTAGTATTGTACCTAGTGAATATTATACTCAAGCAGGGTAGTTATCCAGTAAAGTGATGATATACAATGTTAACCAACCGCTTTACAACACGGTTTCTCAAGTGGCCTCTTGTATTTCTGATGAGACCATTAAAATTTATGACAGCATTTTCTTCTAAGTAGATTTATTAACGCCATACTTTTTTATTTAAAGATAAAAATAATACAATTACTAGAAAACATGCTTTAAACTTATATATTTTCAAAAAGATTTCGTGTATCAAATTATAGCTCTAAATATACAAAATTATATAAGTAGATAAGTAGTTATTAAAAATAATGTAAGTAAACATATTTTTTTTCGTTGTAAACATACTTATATGTTTCTAAAATACAATTTAAAATGCATTTTACTATTATAAACCTAATTTTTAATAGAAACACATTCATTCGTAGAAATCGAAGGTCATACGCAAACGCACTTGTGAACCATGTCCGTTATTACGATTGCATGATGATCGATGATAAACCGAGTCGATGGCTACCACCTTTTTTAATTGTTAATTTACTAGCTGCTATTTTAAAATATAGTTTTCGTAATAAAAATGGAAATATACATTTCCTTGCAGACCGACCTATCAATCACGTGTATTGCCAATAAACGTTTGGGTCGTTGAATTCCTCTCAAAAGCAAATTCTGAGATGATATCTTTAACCTCACATTATTCCCACTCATTATTATGAATGCCTGACCAGAGAGCGTAAAAGTGGCTATCTGCAATACATAGCCTGTATCGATAGCGTATCATTTGATCATCTCATTGAACATGAACATCAATCATTAGTCTTACAACTCCTTTCTCTTTTATTGCTTTCGTGAACACCTTTTTCACTTTTATTATATCATATCTAGGCAGCTCATTTAATGGCATGGTAAACTGCAGACACAATATCCGATATATTGAGTATTCATTCAGAATAGTGAGTTTTCATTAGAATTCAGATATAGTGAGTACTTCTCATTATCTCGTTAGGATTATCATTACTTTCATAGAAATGCTATAAAATTTTAATATGGCCTTTCCTTTAATTTCATAAAGGTTGACAAATCGTGTACGTACTCGTATAAGAACATAACTGTATTGTAAGTAGTTACTTGACTGAGATGAGTTAAATTTTACTGCGAATATTCCGACTATAAAATTTGTTGTTTTCCATAACTCCGACAAACTTAAATATAAAATGAAACTGATAAACCTAACGAAGGTTTGTAAACCAATCAGTTGAGTTGTGTAACGGTACTAATATTCAACCTGCTATTTTACCGTTGTACTTGGCGTTCTTACCAGTTTTATCAATTTTACGATAACCACTGTTCAGTTTCTAATAACAAAAGCCACACAGCTATGAAATAATAAATTCAAGACTATTAAAATATACATTTTATCCTAGAAATATTTTAGTATAAATCCCAAAGTTTTTGAAGACTAAAGAGTTAGATTTCTAGTTTTTTACTTGACCCGCTAAATGGAATAAAGTTGATCATCTCGATGTAAAATATTATTTACGGCACATCGCGCAAATTTTTATATTTAAATTTCCCAATAATCACAAAGACCGGTCAGACATCATCGCTTGGAAACTTATAAGAAGATTAAACTTATAAACGCGTTGAATATCAGTGCAAAAATTAAAGCATGAGGTGAAACAGAAGCCGCACTGGATGCCAGACGCGGTGGTGGTAGTTGTGAGCGATGCTCTCGAGGTGCTCCGGCTTCTGGAGGCCTGGTGGCAGACCGTGCTGCTAGTGGGCCGGCTGCTGCTCTGCTACTGGCGGATGATGCACCAAGCTTTACTAGGTAGGCCTTTACTGCAGCTAGAGTAGCTAATGATAATGTTGTAGGCCTTTATGTAGCTAATGTCATCTCATGTCGTGAAGCATGAGCTGAAATAGAAGTGGCACTGTATGTCAGACGCAGTGGTGGTAGTTGTGAGCGATGCTCTCGAGATGCTCCAGCTTCTGGAGGCCTGGTGGCAGACCGTGCTGCTAGTGGGCCGGCTGCTGTTCTGCTACTGGCGAATGATGCACCGGCACTGCAGCTAGAGTAGCTAATGATAATTTTGTAGCTAATGTTATTTTACGACGAGAAGCATGAGCTGAAATAGAAGTGGCACTGGATGTCAGACGCAGTGGTGGTAGTTGTGAGCGATGCTCTCGAGGTGCTCCGACTTCTGGAGGCCTAGTGGCAGTCCGTGCTGCTAGTGGGCCGGCTGCTGTTCTGCTACTGGCGGATGATGCACCAGGCACTGCAGCTAGAGTAGCTCATGATAATTTTGTAGCTAATGTTATTTCACGTCGAAAAGCATGAGCTGCAATAGAACTTGCGCTAGATGTCAGACGTAGTGGTTGTTGCGATTGAATGCTTTTGAGGTTCTGCAAAATATGTAGGTCCGGAGGCAGATCGTACTGATAGTGGGCTGCTGTTCATCTACTGGCGGATGATGCACCGAACCCTGCTAGATGGACGTTAACTGCCACTAGAGTAGCTAATGTTGTTTTTGTTGATGATGTAGTTGATATGGCTGCTATGAATTTGGTGTTTTCCACTTCGGTAATCGCTTTAGACGAAGCTAGAATTTTAAAAGCTCATGATTTAAATAATGTCTCTTCACAATCGTGTATATTTTTGTATTAGAGGAAGCTATAAAGAAAATACTGCGGCTAGAGTATTGCATGCTCATATTATCACAATAACTCGTTGCTAGAATGCATATCAACAATATGGCCTTGAATGTAGAAAGCTACACTTTTAGTTTTTAAGTTGTTAGACATTTTCAAACTAATTTGTAAAATGTAATTTTTAATTTACAATAGGTAATTAACTCTGGTAGAATTTTACGACGGAGGATGGATGGATGGAGGTAAAAAATTAATTAAAAAATTAAATTCGTTGTGTGTTTTTATTGCTTTCGTTACATTTTAAATAATGTGATCATTCCGTGTATCAGCCGATATTTAAGATATTCATTTATTACAGAAATATTTTCTCTACCAATAGGAACTTTCAAAAAATTTCTCAATTATGAAATCAATCAAGGATACAGAATCGTTTTAGTCTTTCAATAGAGCATAGCTAACTTTATCATAATTAACTAGAATGCAATTGTTAAAACTGCTATGTTCATAAATTACCAATTCGAGTGGAACCACTTTACTTAATTGGCACTTAAAATTCTAACCACGATTTATAAATAACCTGAGACAAAACTCTACATTCCTTTGTGGAATCGTAAAATGACTTTGTAGTCTTTTAATAGCAGAGGCATTATATTTTGGTGACTTATCATGTACCCTATGTGCCACATAGTAAAATTACCTATTTCATTAAATTATTGAACAATTCATACCAATATTATATGAAAAGTTCATCATACTACTCCAAAGTTTTTCACTCAAACTAAGAGTATTTGTTTCTAGAAACCATAGGTAATTAAAGATTGCTTACACAAATTCTTAACTGATAAAGAAACCCGATTTTATTGTTAGTAATTTAATTTCACTTTTAGATAAGAGCGATAAAAGAATTGTTACAGTAATTGCTGCACTGTATATCATACGATCTACGGCTTAATTTATATCATTCTGTATTTTTCTGTAAGTATTCTTTTTAAAGAGTAAATATTCCAAAGCTGAATTATTTGCTATGCCATAGAATATACCTACAATAGTACTAGAAATAACTGAGCCCAAGATAACATTAATGGCAAAAGTATTAGACTAACATTGAACACTAATTTTCAAATAATTAATAAATTAGGTACTTAAAATACGTAATAAAGTAATTAGGTACCTAAATGTATCATACTAATTTACGCAATGATTAACATTGAATATTTACATAATCAGCCCATACACTTTACTAAAATACGAGGTTGAATTGTCAATATACGTGTATTAAATGCCTAATTAATACATACATACGTACCTTTTTAATTTTTCGGACGTTTCGGTCTTGTTACAAAGAACTGTGGTCACCGAGCGACTTACACAGCTAATGACTTCTCTATTCTTACGGCAATTACGCACCCCGAAAGTTTTAAAGTAGTTAAGACAAGGTTTATTAACAATCCTTTTATTAATTTCAGAGCTGAAGATGCCACAGGCGACCATGATGGCGCCAAGTGTGTTCCAGAGAAACAAGTCTCCGAGGTCGTCGCCAGGAAACCTGCCAAGGAAATTACAGGTACATTATATTACACATAATTGCATATTGCAGCGACAGTACTTAATAGGAATAAGTTATACTAGGATCTTAAGGATCTTTAATCTTCATTATGATACCGGTTATGAGATTGTTTCTGATGCTGTTATGATAAAAAATAACTTATCTAATAAAGATTATTAATTTATTTTATTTAAACATTATGTAAAGATGCAACAATCCTATAACCCTTACAAGGTAAATCGTACCTTTACCATAATTTATTATATAGCCAAAACCAAGAGCCTAACAGCCTTCCGAAAAAAGGAGCACATAGATTTACTATAATACTTACTAGATCCTATGTTACAAACGTTATAAACATGCCATTATTGCCGCCAATAGAAGGACAAGAAACATTTAAGAGAATTTAAGGACTGGGAATTTTATGAGCTTTGAGTTACTTTTACAGTTTTTGCACTACTGACTTGTAACTGCTAATTCTTATGTTTCTGATGATGTTGCTTTCTCCATTTCAGAACGGAACAGAGCCCGCAGCGCAGTCAGACCCTCAGGCAGACTCCAGTCCAGGGAACTCCATCTCTGACGCTGAGAATTTCGAGTGCTATGGAGAGGCTGATGGTGACGCGCCCACCAACAGGTTTGTATTATCAATGATTTCTATCAACATAAGAATTTGGGTCAAATTTATAAGTTATGTGTTGTTTATAAGTTTATGTGTTGTTATTATTTTTTCTTCTTTCTCCATTTATTCCGGCTCATCTGTGGTCTAGATTCCTATACATATAGTAATTATGTGTCTGTTACTATCAGATAAAGGTTCAGCAGTAAACTCCATTGCCACCCACTTAGTAGTACTCGTAACTGTTCTCAAGTAAGCTGTTCCCATACTAATCATGCGTTAAGCATGTGAAGATTGGAATCCCAATCGAAAAGTCAATAGCCTTTGATGACTACTTCAGTACTGATTCAATCTTCACGGGTATGGTTTGGACCCTTTAATCTGACAATATGTTAAGTTATGAATTCTTCAGTTGCCCGTAAGTCGCTAATGCCCGTCTCCATATCTTCTTTTTCTACTGGGTATAAATTTATTTTTAGGGTTTACTGAAATCTTTAATATTAAGACTGTATACATTAATTCAGTTGTTTCAGAGAAACCGTTCACATTTAGGTATAGTGTAGGTAAACTGAAAAACTTTCATGTAAGCCGTTTGGAGCGTTGTCCCCATAAAAATCCCTGTGTAATGAATTCAGTTTTATGTGCCGTAATCTACACATACATCCGAGTTGTAATGGCACCTTTTGGTTTGAAACACGATAATGTTTTATTAGTTCCATCAGCAGACGCCTGACCAGACTAGCAGCCAATGTTATACGTATGTTTTATTACGTTTTAAAAGAGAGCGATGAAATAGGTGCCATGAAAATGAAATAAACTTTTAACTAGGCACATCAAATACAATAACCATTTTTTGATGTTTTATTATTAAAATAAAGGTTTGTTTGGATTTACAAGGGAATTTATTTAGATTTATATCGTAAAATTACAAAGTTTAACCTAACGTGTGAGTAATAATTTCAGATCACAAATTAGGTCTCATTGCAACTGGTAGTAAATTTGGTAGTAACAAGGGCAATAAAGGGTTTAAACGATTTATTAGATGTTATTCTACACTTTCGTGAAGTTTGTTATTCTTTAAACGCAAAATAAAATCCAAGGTTTGCTCTAGGATTAGGATTCTTTTATTTTGCAAGTCTTAAGGGAACTTTAAGTTTGTATATTTCTGTATTATCTAACGAGCCATTTTCTTCTTCCACAGCACTGAGAATGGCACCAGGAGTCCAGGCAATCATCTCAACCGACACTCTTGGACTAGGACCAGCTTGAGGAGAACGCCTCCCAGGTACATATACAATATTATGCTATCTTTTCATTACACTTGGCTTTAATTTTTTTGCGGATGCGACTTCGATCATATCATACCTAGTAGAATATTTCATGAATCCTGACAACTAGATCGACAAGGACGTCTGCAATCGTTATCATTGGGTTTTTTTCTAGCCTGTTGATGTATCCCACTGCTGGGCAAAGTCCTCCCCTTTCTTCTTCCACAATTGGGACACTCCTATCATTGGGTTCAGAATTTTCATACTAGCCCATAACGTCAGGGTACAAAAACAATCTCATCTTTCGAAGTTTTAAAAATGATGAGATTGTTTGAGATTTTGAAAATTTACTATCCTTTGGCTAATCTGCATTCCTTCGTAATTTTAACTTAAAACTAGTAGATAAATTTTGTGACGACTCAATACAAAAATAACGTGTACCTAATAAAAATTTTACAGTTTCATTCATGTGAGAATACTAAGTATTTCAATATATTTGCTCAAACGAGAACGCTTTCTAAATCGGATGATTTACTGAGGATTTTGGTAAAGTTTTTGAATTTGATAGGTAATGTGGGAAATCTATGAATTAACTTCACTTACGGAATCAACTTCCATAAGTCTTTTGTTTATCTCTATTCTATGTGTATTTGTTTCTAATTAAAAGCCAAAATATTTATTTCATCAATATTACAGTCACATGCAGAGAAACTTGACCCCTCTGAGATAGGATTCTGTGAAATAGGGGTCAAGTTTCAAGCATTTGACTGTACATTTTTTTTTCTTTTGCTTTCTATATTTTTTTTCATTATGTTGTTGTTATGTTGCACTGTCTGCTTCTCACCTAGTGTGTCTCTTCCGTAGCCATCAAGAGAACCTGCCGCATCGCAGATGGGGGTCAATGAGACAGTAAGCATCTTTTTTGGCCTTTTTGCTTTGTTTTTTTTACCGCACTTTTATTTGCATTATACCTTATTTGCAAGTTTTCGTTAGATCACAACTTCACGTGTTTATCATCATTTTTTGGCAACATAGGTAGTTTAGTTAGTATGTTGTGGCATAATATGCCACAAGATACTAACTATGTAGATACCATGTGTCAATCCACGGGAAAAGGTAGCTTATGATAGTTGGTTCTTACGACATTGTGCTTATTATAAGCTAAGTAAACTCTAATGATTTCTTTTTCTGAACGACTTAAGCGCTAAAGACCATAAGGTCCTTTTCCTGTGGATTGCCACATACTATGTACGTTCGTACAGCACCACCCACAAAAATCGATTTCTGTTGCGCCACCTCAAATAGAAAACGTTGTAAAATTAATCAACAAAAGGGCGCATCGATAACCATCTTACTACTACTACTAGGTACTATTTACGGATACGATTTACAACTACATGTATTTACGGACCAAAGACGGACATTGATCCTTCAAAGCTATCTAGACCGTTTTAAAAAATGATCTAGATAGCTTTCTGGTAGTACATCCTTGGCCCGGATTTAAATAAAATGCCGTTGTAAAAAAATACATATAATACAATTAAGTCCATACAACGTATCGTCATAATCTCACACAGCAATATTATATTCTTTAGGTACGTTATTAGGTAAGCGAGTTTTGGAGTTATTTAGAAAATTTTACCTGGACCATTGTCCAAATAATTTTTTACTAGGTTTGGCTAGACTAGGTTTGTTTTAGACTAAAAATCCCACATGAATTTCCCACGGGAACAGTGCTTTTCCCGGGATCCAAGGTAAGTATGTCCTTCTCAGTACTTCTAACTATATGTATGCAAAATTTTAGGAAGATTGGTTCAGCAGATAAAGCGTGAAGTGGTAACAAACAAACAAACTTACTTTCGCATTTATAATATTAGTTAGAATTAGTTGGGATTTTACATAACACTAATTTGTTGTATTTTATATGACCCCATTCAACTTATAAACAAAAATAGATAGGACAAAAGAGTATGTCAATCGACACACCGCATACCTAGGCACACAACACTCTTTACTTCTTGTGTCAATTTGTACCTTATTCTATTTGCAATAAGGTTGTTATTTACTTTTTCGGATTAAGTTTGCATCCATGCATCCTATTGTTGAGTTGGAAACAATGCGCCCGGCACTATTTCCAGACAGTCAATGAGTCATCTCGCTTGCATTAACTGTAAATATGACAAGAATTTAGGTTTATTTATTTTTAACTAGCAATTGAGGAATTTGCTATTTTATCATTAAAACAGGGCTTGAAACCGGTTAATAAAAAACCTAAAAAATAAGTGTTTTGACCTGGTTACGCAGTAACGCTCGGGCCATTACGATCGGAGTGAAAACCCTTTTGAATCGGTCTCGCGAGCGGAAATTACCTGGTTAATCCCGCGCGGGCGAGTGACAAGGACGGGTATATCGCTCAGCGTTTTATCTCACTTACGCATTTGCAAGTCTCAAAGTGTAGATTGGTTAGATTTATATCGAGCGAGAGTGAGAAATAATCATAGTTAGAGCGAGATAGAACACGATCGTCGAAAAGAGCGAAATGTTTTGGGTCTTTCCGGTATTTTGAACAGGAACTGAAATGATATCGCGCTTTGAACATAACCAGAAATAATATATGGTTTTGCTCAACCGTAACTGATTTAAAACGCTCTTTTTTTAAATGTATGGCGCATCGAGTGAGCTGGTTTAGAATTTTAACCAGGTTAGCAAGCCCTTTAAAACTAACGTCGAGATAAAGACATTATTTTAATTTTAATAGGTATAACTGGTGATGTATTTTCTTATTAACTAAAAAATCCTAAACTAGATCCGCATTTAGCGTTAGTTTTGCAATTTACAAACATAACTTAAATTTTTATTAATCCTATTAATATTGGCAACGTGCGTCATAGATGGTGGTGGTGGTGGTAAACAACCTCCACTACTTTTACCCCACTTGATTAATTATTACGTTTGCGTGAGTAAGATAATTGTCTATGAAAGTGTACTGTAAATAAAAAAATTGTTAAGTCAATGATTAAGATGCTTACTTAATGAAAGCGATTGCGTTTTAAAACTAAATCATTATATGTAATAAATGATTTACTTCGGTTATTTCACTAAAATATTAATTTATATATTGCAGCGATTATGATAGTTGAATACAATACGGTGTTTTTTGGAGTACAAAACTTTTCAAGCGTAAAAATTGTTAATGTATTCGAGGTTTATACTTATGTAATGATTAAGTTAATCTGCGATTTAAAAACACAATCTTTTCATCAATTTAACAAGCCCTAAGCGATCTCGGCGATAAAGTACTTATCCTATTATGTATTCAGTGGCGATATTTACTTTAGGGGGCTAGATTATCCAAAAATTCTTTCATAGTATCTACATACATTCTTTATGTATATGTAATGCTACCTATTTTTAGCGGTTTAATGCTCCACGTTTAAAAAGTGGTGTAATATTGAAATCGAGGTTAATGCACATTTAGGACTCATAGAACGTCTGCGCTCGTGGTAAACCTCTCT
Source organism: Ephestia elutella (assembly GCA_018467065.1). Lineage (NCBI taxonomy): Eukaryota > Metazoa > Arthropoda > Insecta > Lepidoptera > Pyralidae > Ephestia > Ephestia elutella. The sequence goes on along the minus strand of CM031592.1, from coordinate 6,849,080 downwards.
TAATTACTTTGTCTGTGGTCATATTTATTCGGTTCAAGATTTCTAATGTGCACTAGGAAGGCTATTCGGGTTACAAATTTTAGATTAGATGCTTTTAGGTCAATACTTTCTGAATTTTTTGTAAATTGAAGAATCATAATGCCGCTTTAAAATTTGCATCTGCTTTATACGGACCAGGCGGACGTCGATTTTAGCTTTGCATTATACGTCTAGCCCATTTATTATTAAGCATTTATTGCGAATGTATGTGAGGATATAGGACGTATGACTTCTTAAATGCTAAATAATTTTACATAGGTATACTAACTGACAAACTGGGACGGACAGGCGGGATTAAAATAAAATGATGGCACGTTGACCGAGACACAGGTATATTTACTCGAAATAGTTCAGAAAAAATATTTTTACTACTTTTAATAGCTGGAATTAAGGGCATAAACGAATGCATTTTTTCAGCTTTTGCTCATCAGCGTCAAATCATTATTTTTTATGTAAGTAAATATCTATTGGCGAGGCTTGTAAGTAAAATCAAAATTCAAATGCCGTTAGTATGATCATCGCGCCATCGATGCTTGACAATAAAGATATTTTATTTTTTAAATTCTGATGCTTTGATATTTTTACATCCGCCAGCTGCCAGGCATGCCATGATGCCATATAAGGGATAAGTTTTTACCTTAAAATTCTGCTTGATATAAAAAACCTTAAAGAAATGATTTTTTTTTTCATTATTATCTTTGCCCGCAGAGTATCATCTTCTTCCAAGTAAAATTAGTCAAACTACCCGCATATAAGTACGTTACTTAAGTATATTTCAATAGCAAGTATCAAAGCAACCGTGTGTTGTCCTAAGCTTGCACAACTTCCTAGCTACCATTCGGCGGTCAAAATAACTGCTGGGATTGCGACATGTAATTGTGGAAACGTTCTTGATGATAATTGTCCCGCCATGCCTGAATGTTTGCAAATCGTGACAGCTTTATATACAATTTTATACAACTACAGCTCTCCTTGCTTAGTATAGTATAGAAATACTCGTGCTTAGTATATTTTATGGATAACAAAGGTAGCCGGCTCTAAAGTTTTCTTTTTTAATTCCAATCTAATTTCTATCAGAATCATTAGTGTGTTTCTTCAAGTAATCTTAGTTTACTTTTATTTATTTATTTATTTAAAAAACATAGTAACATTATTACAGTGTACACACTAAAGCAATGATATTAGCATTCTATAAAAAAAACTATTATGTAATACAATAAAACATAAATGGGTAGGTAGGTGCAAAAGTCAATGCGTTTCTATGTATTTCTGAACGACTACCATGACCTTGGACCTTGGCAAACTTACATTAAAAAAAAATTAAAATATCCATCTCTAGATCACAAATACTTTATGATAATACAAGCCTTTGCAAGTTTTTGCATTTCCCATGGAAAAAGTGCTTTTCCCGGGATGAAAGGTACCCTATGTCCATCTCAGTACTTCTAAGTATCTGTTTGAGAAATTTCAGGAAGATTGGTTCTGTAGATAAAGCGTGAAGAGGTATCAAACAAACAATTAAACAAACTAACTCACTGTCGCATTTGTCATATTAGTTAAAGGATAGAACGTAACCAGAGGGTCTAAAAAGGCTTCTTTGAGGAATTCATATTGTGTTAATTTGTATGGTTAAAGGATCATATTGTAATCAGTCAAAGTAACCTTTTTAGACTCCCAGGGTTACCAAAATGTTGTACAACAAATGACAGAAATGGTTAATGTTATTACGCAAAGTTCTTCCTACCGTAAATTGTATACTGACCAATATTTCAATCGCAAACTTACGCGAATACCTATAAAGTAGTGTTATTTAAATTTTTATCCTTTTTTAGAAAGTAAAGTTGCTTATTTGTATCTTACATACAGAGGACTGTTCTCTGGGGCATATCACTAATTAAAACGAATGCCATACTAATCTGCATAGCGTGTGCAATATGCATATGCACGTAAATTACTTTCTTTGCGCTTGAGTGCTATTTCCGCTTCCATCTTGCAGTTAGTGTCCTATATTTGTGCAATAGGGTAGATGACAACAAGTCAAATTAGTTACTTTTTTCTAAATGTCAAAAACAATAATTTATATGGGGCTTGTTTGACAGTACTCAACGGTGTCACTTTTAATGGAGTCAAAAAGCATTCCCAATATACTTTAATTCGAACTAAAAAATAGTAAACCATGTTATAAATAAAATTGATCAATTAAAGTGACATTCAATTATAATGTTGCATTATTTAAATAGCATCATATATTTTATTTTTTACCCAGTCATCATCCCTATTTGTGTGTTTTTGTTCCGGATTTTCTGACACCTCATTTGTAATATGCCATTATGGTCATATCATAAACAAATGTTATAGCGAAAGAGTTTTTTATTTACGTTACTTCACAAAGACTGTGCATCATTCTGAAGAAAGTACGATTCCCAGCAAAAGTGTTACGCTTTCGTTGCTTGTCTAGCCTTTTCTTCGATGCACAATGTTATATTAATCCTCAATGTTTGCACAAAATATAATTAACACTTTGACGGACAGTAAACGAGACACAAAAGAAGTTAAATTGTTGTAACTTTAGCAGTTTACTGTCCAGTAAGGTGTTAAATTATTACGCCTAACTTAAAAAACTCTTTTTCACTTCTCATGCTCTGAAAGTGCTTATTTGTGCAGGATTATAGGCTGCACAAAATCGAATTTTGTGCACAAGAGCATTAACGTATCTACTCATAAATGTATCTATATTAAGGCAAAGATAATGAGCCAAACACAATAAAAAGTTTAATTTATTTACCTTATGTTTTTTTTAAAACATAAAATATATTAAAATTGAAATTCAAGTACGGTATGTTATTTAATTAATATAAGAATATTATTACAAAATTAATACTGCAGACCTATACAGCCTACTATTAATAGTAGGCTGTATATGTCTGCAGCCCAAGCCTAATGTCAATGTCTTAAGATTAAAAAAAACAAAGAGGCGGGAAACAGCTCTTGTTTTTTCGTGCGTTTATTAATTTCTTCAATTTGATTTATATCCTCGCAGTCGAAGTGAAAAGCAGAGTTTATAACTCGTCCACAAAACGATTTTTATCCTCGACATTACTATCAGCCCTCGCCTTTGGCTCGGGCTGCTAAAAGTCTCGGATAAAAATGGTTCGGTTTGTGCACTTGTTGTAAAATCTACTATTTTCGTCTTTTCTAGAAATCCTCAATAATCGCTATTACCTGACCATTTCATTCAATTTAGTACAGGTTCTACATGTCCCAGGGCATTGCATAGGTTACCCATGATTTAAACATAACATCCTGTGTAGTTAAAATAATTATATTTCCCTTCGGATTCGGAAAACAAAAACAAATTATATTGAGATGTTTTGATATTCCCATAACAAAATTTTGTGTGTATCTGGATTGAGGGCCCAATTTTTATATTGTCCCGGAACGAAATAAGATTCACAGGGCAATTAGTTAAAAATAGTAAAAACTTAATGCAAATACCCAAAAAAGTAAAAAAAAGTAAAAAGTCTTTTATTTGCCTGAATTAATTCCTTACAGTAAGGTAGGTATTTTAAGTACAAATATTTATGTTTATGTGTATATAAATAAGAGGACACAAAACTAGCAAGTAGTGAAGGCGGCCAGTCCATCCTCCATCCGGGAGCTCACCCCCGAACTAGACATAGGTCTGTATCTCGGGTGATCAACAACCGATCGGTTGATGGAAAGAGCGCAGTACATTTTTTTAAAGTCTAGTACATAGGTCGTGATATGTACCTACCCACACTATACTTCCGACAGGCTACTAGAATTAAAGAAAGAGGCTTTGCTTAGGCCCAGCTAGTCTAATCTGTGATTGGGCCTAAGACTATATTTAGAATTTGACATGATTATACATAACAAAAATTCAAGATAAAATTAGTATTGGTGCCTATTACATTTTATGTATTTTAGCGGTGAGCGAGAATAGAATAAATGTGTACGTATGTTTGTGTTGTGTATCATGGGAGTACTGGTATATATGTATGGATGAATGAAAGTGAGGCTTAAGATGTATGTATGTTGTTATATAGTATATAAATAAATAAGTAGATATAAATAGATAGATAATCACACAGTGGAAATAAACACGTTTTATGGCGTTTTATAAAGTTAAGTATCATGTATTTTTTTTTTTTTTTTGCAGTTGTTTAAGGTAGGAGGGATTCTGTTTCATCATAGTTTAGACGTTTTAACCAGTTTTGGACAATTGTTTTACATTTATATTTTGTGCAGGGATATATATTTAAGGATTTATTTATTTGATTGTAAAGAGCGCAACTAAGTACTCTGAAGTTACGTTTGGCCAGTATTGTTCTGTGAGCTAAGGTTGGACAGACCGTGTACTTCACTCGTTTGTGCTTGCGTAAATTTTGATCGAACCCGATCAGGCGGTGTTTTTTGAGAATTATCTGGAGAACAAAGAGCTGCCTGACTGTTAGGACAGAAGTGTCAGAGTAAAGTTGGAAGGTCGGATAACGATATGGCTTACGGGTCATAACTTTAAGAACAGCACGTTGTGATCTCTCCAGTGGGAGTAGTGTTGTCTTGGCAGCACCACCCCAGACTGCAATGCAATAAGTCAAAAGAGACTGACACAAAGCTAAATATGTCATTTTGATTGTTGGGAAGTCAGCTGCATATCTCAGATTTTTGAAGATATAAATAAGTTTCCTAGTACGGGAAGTGAGCGTTTTAATATGTTGTTGCCAATTAAGTGCTTGGTCAAGGTGAATTCCGAGATATTTTGTGTGTGTGACTCTAGTGATGACAAGACAAGAACAGTTCGGGGTGGGGCTGGGGCAGTTATGCGCTTTCAGAACAAAGTTATTGGAACAGGGTCGCGAAGGAGCTCTCAGGCCAAATGCAATATAATTAGTTTTAGCTAGGTTCAAAGTCAATATATTATTTCTAAGGCATGTCATTACTTCCGTTAGTGCAGTTTCTGCGTGAGTGTAGACTTCAGGCCATTTCTGCCCATGAATAAGAAGTGCAGTATCGTCTGCATACGAGATAATGCGACAGTTAGGTATTTTTTAGTTCGCAGATTTCATTAATATAAATGGTGAAGAGGGTGGGGCCAAGAATACTACCTTGTGGTACGCCAAATGATATTAACGCCTCTTCGCTCACATAGTTACCAATCTTAGTGATTTGTGTTCGGTTAGTGAGATAATCTCGAAAGAGTTCGAGTGCAATGCCTCTAATACCTATTGCTTCTAATTTGCGTATTAGTCTAGGGATACAGACCGTGTCAAAAGCCTTTGACAGATCCAGAAAAATAACTAAACATTTCGATTTTTCATCTAAATGTTTTACTATGTCATCCACCAAAGCTGATACGGCATCCTCTGTGGACTTGCCCTCTCGAAAACCATACTGGTTATCAGAAATGATTTTCTTCTGTTTTAAATATTTCGTAAGACGAGAATTGAGAACTCAAAAATTTCTAAAAAGTAGAATTTGGAGTATCAAATTGAAGGGCTTTAAAAGGCGATTTCAAAAATGTATATAACTTATATGTTTGTATGTACTTATTGAGCAAAAACTTGTCAGTCGTGTTTTTTATTTTTAATAATTAGCTTGTTTACTAATTCACTGAGGTATCTAAGTAGTGTATATTGACGTAGTTTTTATGAATTCCTTACGATAAGTCACATTTTGCAGATACCCATTTTAGTGTTCTGAGGGCCCAAGATAGACCGCTATAAATCTGTAATGGCATATTCTACAAAAATGGGAATTTGTTAAAATATTTAAGAAATTCTTTACTAAATTCTGAAATAAAAATGATTAACCCAGAAATAGTACTTTCTGAGATTTTTTTTTTGCAGGCGTCTGGATTGAGGGCCCACGTTAGATAATGATTACAGGCATAATTCTACTTTTAGAAATTTTTGGGTATTTGCATTAAGTTTTTACTATTTTTAACTAATTGCCCTGTGAATCTTATTTCGTTCCGAGACAATTTAAAAATTGGGCCCTCAATCCAGATACACACCAAAATTTTTTCTTATCGTCTTTCGCTTTTATATTTTAATATATAAATAGCATTTGTTAATAACATTAACAAATATAGTCACAATATGTGTTGGAAGACTTATTTTAAGCAGCTAGATAAGATTATGGTCTTGATGAAACCATATATGCCGATCATGTGTCTTCTGCTACTGCTAGGTATACGTTCTTAATCCGATAGTTCAATTTTAACTGTATTATTATAGTTTACGGAGGCAGTTACGTTTTTTTGTTAATAACACAGAATTCAATACAGTCACAAGACTTACGGCAATAGTCGTAAATAACAGTTAAACTTCTATTGTATCTGGTAACCATCGCAATTTTAACCTTATTCGTGAGCTTAAATCTTCATGTCCAAGTAAGAATAACTTTTTATTCCATCTTAAAATAAAATTCTCAAAATTCATGGCTTTTCTCGAAAATTCCCGTTAGCTAGACTAGACTGACCATCAATCTGACCATTGGGAAAAACTCAATACTAAATTACTGGGATCGATTATGTCAAAATATCTATATCAATTACTCATGAAACGTCGCATACATACTCATGGCTGCATTGCACCAACGCTGCTGTCAAAGTAAGAACATTGACAGTAACAGTAACGTTAACCGAACCAAAAATCCCGTTAAAGTACCGGTTAGGAAAATGAGTTGCACCTGTTGTCTAACAGTATGACAAAAGTCAACGTTACTGTTAACTTTGACACTAACTTTTGCAACTTCAATTTTGGTGCAGTCTTGAAGGTTAATACGTGATAGTAAGCCATATAAGGCAATATTTCAGACATGCGTAGACGCGTGCGCGAGCGCAGGTTCGCGGATTCTCATCAAGAAAGTGAAGTTCCGCTCGGCTGCGCCACTCGGCGCTCCGTTGCCCAACTATAATATGCAATTGTTACCCGCCTGTTTCGTACTAATAGTTTTAATGATTCAAATTATGTTTCGCAATCGTTATCGATCATATTTACTTAATACAGATCCAGTAGCAACTTGTCAGACTCAAAGTTTGCACTTAAAACATGCGTGTGCCGGCTTTTAGAACTATCACGACAACACACTTCATTTCACATTTTTTTTTTATTAATTTGTGTCAATCCACGGGAAAAGGTACCTTATGGCAAATACACCTACCTTATGGCATGGTAAGCACTTACGACATTGTGCTTACTTTAAGCTAAGAAAACTCGTGTGATTTGTTATTCGGAATGACTTAACCGCCAATCACCATAAAGTACTTTTTCCCGTGGATTGACACACGTAGATTTATAAAGCGACTAGATATGGGTGATCAAGTTATTCGGAACAATGTCATACCTACGGTGATTACTAACCCCTCTGACCCTATGGGCAAAATCTTTAATTTATAGCAGGAAAAATTAGGAAAAATCATGGACTCATCATCAATCAATGAATCATGGGACTTTAAAAAGCCGTAGCATAAACGGTAGAGACTATGTATGAGGATATTTCTAGAGCCATACATAGCTCCCAGGCCCACTATACCGTTGTGATGGGGGACTTTAACGCGAAACTGGGCAAACGAAGCGATGATGAGCTGAGGGTGGGAAATTTTGGATATGGAAGGAGGAATGCACGTGGTCATCTGCTGGCCGGCTTTATGGAGAAGGAGGGCCTCTTTATGATGAACTCCTTCTTCAAAAAGCCAAAACAGCGAAAGTGGACATGGTTGCATCCTAATGGCGTTACAAAAAATGAGATTGACTTCATCTTGTCGACGAAGAGGCACATATTCAATGATGTCTCTGTGATCAATGCCGTAAAAACAGGAAGCGATCACCGATTGGTAAGAGGCACATTGAATCTTAGAATAAAACTCGAAAGGTGTCGACTGATGAAGTCTACGCTCCGACCAGCGCCTATCCAGCTCCAAAACCCCGAGAGCTTTCAGCTCGAATTGCAGAATCGCTTCGAATGCCTGGGAGACTGCGAAAATCTGGACGATTATAATGACAGGTTTGTGCAAATTGTCCAAACAGCTGGGTCTAAGGCTTTCAAAACCCGCCGTTCAAAAGATCTCGGACCTCACCAACAAACTCATGGAAGAAAGACGAAACTTGGTTCTGCAGTCCTCTGACGATGCTGCTCAGTATCGACGTCTAAACAGACAGATCTCCAAGTCCTTAACTCGTGATTTACGCCAATTCAATACTGACCGTATTGAAGAGGCGATCAAGCGAAATAAGGGCTCAAAAGTGTTTGCAAGGGATCTGTCTGTTGGTCAAAGCCAACTGACCAAGCTGAAGACTGAGGATGGCAGAATCATTTCGTCGAAGCCAGAGCTGTTGGAAGAGGTTGAGAAGTTCTACGGACAATTATACACCAGCGTACGCACACCTGCTGTCAGTAATCTGGCCAAAGATCCAAGAGCCAGATTGATCCGACACTACACCGAAGATATCCCGGACGTCAGCCTTTATGAGATTAGAATGGCTCTCAAACAGTTAAAAACAATAAGGCACCGGGTGATGATGGAATCACGGCTGAGCTTCTGAAAGCAGGTGGAACGCCGGTATTAAGAGCTCTTCAGAAGCTATTTGATTCCGTCATACTCGAGGGACAAACGCCTACGGCATGGCACAGAAGTGTGGTGGTACTTTTCTTCAAAAAAGGTGACAAAACCCTATTGAAGAATTATAGGCCTATCTCACTTCTGAGCCATGTCTACAAACTGTTTTCGAGAGTCATTACGAATCGTCTCGCTCGCAGGTTTGACGACTTCCAGCCTCCCGAACAAGCCGGTTTCCGAAAAGGCTTTAGTACCGTAGACCACATACATACGCTGCGGCAGATTATACAGAAGACTGAGGAGTATAATCAGCCATTATGCTTGGCGTTTGTGGACTACGAGAAAGCCTTCGATTCGATCGAGACCTGGGCTGTGCTACAGTCTCTCCAACGGTGCCAAATTGACTATCGATATATCGAAGCGCTGAAGTGTTTGTACGAAAACGCCACCATGTCGGTCCGTCTCCAGGATCAAGGCTCCAAACCTATCCAGTTGCAGCGAGGGGTGAGACAGGGAGACGTGATATCTCCGAAACTGTTCACCGCCGCCCTGGAAGATGTTTTCAAGCTTCTGGACTGGAGCGGACTCGGCATCAATATCAACGGCGAGTACCTCACTCACCTTCGATTCGCTGACGATATCGTAGTCATGGCTGAGACCTTGGAAGACCTAGGCACAATGCTCGATGGCCTCTGTAGAGCCTCTCAACAAGTGGGTCTAAAAATGAACATGGACAAGACGAAAATTATGTTTAATATCCGTGTCGCACCCACTCCTCTGAAGGTTGGAGATTCTACACTCGAATTTGTTGACAATTATCTATACTTGGGACAAACAGTTCAGTTGGGTAAGTCCAACTTTGAGAAAGAGGTCAACCGTCGAATCCAACTCGGCTGGGCAGCGTTCGGGAAGCTTCGCGATATCTTCTCGTCCAAAATACCGCAGTGTCTCAAGACTAAGGTCTTTGACCAGTGTGTGTTGCCAGTAATGACATACGGAACAGAGACGTGGTCGCTTACTATGGGCCTCATAAGAAGGCTCAAGGTCACCCAAAGGGCGATGGAGCGCGCTATGCTCGGAGTTTCTCTGCGTGATCGAATCAGAAATGAGGAGATCCGTAGGAGAACTAAAGTAACCGACATAGCCCGCAGAATCGCGAAACTTAAGTGGCAGTGGGCGGGGCACATAGCTCGTAGAACAGATAGCCGTTGGGGCAGAAAAGTTCTCGAGTGGCGACCACGAACCGGAAAACGTAGTGTTGGCAGGCCTCCCACTCGGTGGACCGACGACCTGGTGAAGGTCGCGGGATGCGCATGGATGCGGGCAGCGCAGGACCGGTCGTTATGGAAATCCTTGGGGGAGGCCTTTGTCCAGCAGTGGACGTCTTTCGGCTGAGAGAGAGAGAGAGAGCATAAAACACACCACAGTTAAACTTCTACTTCGGTTGAACTGAGCTCCAGTTATTGTTTTTTAAATTCTGTTTATTTCTCTGAAAACAGACTAGCGGGTCAAGAACGAATACATTTTCCTTTATAGGATACTAGCTGTTGCCCGCGGCTTCGCCCGCGTGAGTTTAGCTTAAATGAAAAATCTTTTTGTGTTCCAAACTGTAGTTCAGCAGAAAATGCTCATCAGGTTGAACGATTTTTGCTTAGGAGCCATTTCCATATATGTTATAGTGTAGCTGGTCTCTTGGAGTTCTTCATCAGATGTTTCTGATCTTCGATTTTTATACGTCAACAGAAAATGCTCGTCAGATTGATAAACGTTTGCAAAGGTACCATTTCCATATTTCTTATAGTTTAGCTGTTCTATTAAGGTTCTTCATCAGGTGTTCCAGTTTTCAAAATCAATTATAGCCTATACCTATGTTGCCCAGGCTTACTAGCTATACAACAAAAAAAGCTTCATTCAAATCCGTCCAGTAGTTTTTGCGTGAAACGCGTACATACATACAGACAGACAGACAGACAGACAAGAAATTACAAAAAAATTTTTTTTCTTTCTATTATTCTTTTTAAGTGTCCCTCTATCCATTTCAGTCAAAAATACAAAATGTACAGACAAAATATTTTTACTGTTTTATTATATGTATAGATATAGATAGGAACTACTGCCATCAGTTCAGCGCGCCTAAAAAATGTTTACTTTAAATTTTCTCTTTTTATTTTTTCCTTTATTGTTTATGTAACAAATGGAAACCTTTTGAGGCGTTAACTTAGAAGTAGACGTAATTTACTTTATAGACCTTTACGAAAGATATCTACTTATCTGTCTTACGTATAAAATGTTCAGTGATTTGTCATAGTAAGCTGGTCGTTCCTGGGAATAAGAACAATGAATGAAGGTGACGTAACCACGTAACAAAGTACATATAATATGTAATTTGTCACGAAACATCATCATTTCATCTGGCCGGTATTTTTCTATAATGACTTCGAAAATAATAGCTTTATGTTCTGAGGAAAGGGGTTTGGGTAAAGTTGGCGTCATTTTCAATTTTCGCGGCCACTCACCAAACTTGGTTATTTTGAAAGAACATATCAAGGGGATCAAACTTTATTATGGAGTACATATAGCTAAACTATATCGGAGCTGAGATATTAGGCATTTTAGTTTTCATATTTTTGACTAACAACTCAATTCGATTTTAACAATAATGCTAATAAAAAGTAAAAAACGGCTTTGTTTATGCTGGTTTTAAACATGCGGCACGATTAGAATGAAACAAGTCTAGTTTCGAACGATATTCAGATGTATTTACACCTGCCGGGTGTCCTGTAACGGCACACTGTTTTGTTTGTTATGAATCTACAATTCTTCAATTCGTTACACTTTTTACGTTATAGCCATGATTCATACAGAGATCTGTGCCCAAAATGAGACGTATAGAGACCTTCAAGGGCGGATCCAGCTTTCGCGTCAGGGGAGGTTCACATGGTCGAGTGCGTGTTGTTAGCCCGGCACTGTCCCCAAGGTTTATTTTTAGTATAGAAAGAAATATGTATACATGCAACTGGAATTTATGGGGGCATGCTCCTCCCTAAATCCGAATGCAATAAATCACTAAATTGAATTAAATGAGACCAGTTGAGATTCCGCTCCAACCGCTCTTTCGTGGACCAAATAAATTCACTCCGAATTATACTCGGAGAAGCAACCGAAGGGAAGCGTGAAATCAATTTACGTTTGTCGACTTCGAGAAAGCTTTCAATACATTGCATTGGCCTAATATTTGGCACCAGCTTGACGAAATCGTTGAGTCACGCCCAAGATTAGAGACCTACTAAAAGCCCTATATTTAAATAACTTCTCCAAATTGCTCACAAAGGTGCTGATCTCTCAAGATATTGCAGTTCACGCCAGAGTCAGACTGGGTGCATAATGCTCATAGTGAACGACTGCAAGCGACGAAGTATAGAGTGGGGGTTGTCCGATCAACTGGATGACCTAGACTACGTTGATGACCTGTGTCTGCTCAGTCACAAACACGTCGACATGTAAGGTAAACTGGACAACCTACAGCGAGTGGCCGCAAAAGTTGGGCTTAAAATCAACGCAAAGATGCAAGATGTTCTCCTATCTCGGAAGTGTAGTCTCGAAGTCTGGCGGAGCGAAAAATGATGTTGCTGCTAGGATATATAAAGCTCGGGCAGCCTTTGCACAGCTCCGGCCCGTGTGGCGTTCCAAAAGTAAAGTCCCTCAGAGTGAAACTCAAAATGTTTCGGTCAAACGTCAGTCAGTCAATCAACAATCCTGTTTAATCGATGTAAAACTTGAAAAGTCACTAAAAAGATCACGCCGCCGATCCAGCGTCTTTGTGAACCGCTGCCTGCATCAAATACAATGAACAGCTGTGGGAACAACGCCGGGAAATGCCAACAGACCTCCAAATTAAGGAGCCTCAAGTGGTCATGGATTGGTCAAACACTAAGAAGGGATCCCTCACATATCCCGAAGCAAGCTCTGGAGTGGAACTCCCAGCGCAAGCGCAAAGTTGGCCGTTCCAAGCAGACCTGGCGACGCTTAATTGCAGCGGAGCTCAAGACAATCGGGTTGACCTGGCCCGAAGAGGAGAGGGTAGCCTAAGACCGAGGAAACTGGCAAAATACTGTCGACACCCTCTGTGGCCACAGTAATTGCATTGTCGTTGGCCCCGTTAAGGTCCTCCATAGTGCAGGAAGTGGGGCAGAGTTGGGACATGCCAGAAGGTGGTCCATTGACAGAATCGCACCACAGTTTCACGGGTTATGATTTTTGCGGTTTTCATGTCAGGTCCTAACACCAGCCCGGAGTCTGTTTAAGAACTTCCAAACTGCCCAGGGAGATCGCCACCAGGTGAGAGCTTTTCAGCAGGGAGGATATTGGGGTGGGAAAAAGTATATTTTTTGTTTCCATAGCTCCAGACTAGTGTTCTTTGCCTCCTGGTCTCAGACGTCAAACTGTCTAAGGAAGCTATTTTGGCTCTTTAGACGACATGGAGGGGGTCTCTGCCCATACAGGATATGCCGCTGGTCCTCGAACTGTTTTCACTGCGCAAGTCAAAATGGGATTAATGGAATTTAAGTTAACCTCCATGGTTTTTTTTTCAAGCATTTTACTCCTACTTAGCTGTGTTCAGCTCAGTATTGAGGAGTTCGTTTACTGTTTGGTATGGTGGGGACTGTGATTTCCGACGGTGTGGTGGCGGGTTGGCAAACTTAATGTACCAGCAGGTTGGGGTTTCTGTGGATATTTGTAGCTTCAGTGAGCAGTGTTTGTTCTCAATCAGATGTGATTTAGTTGAGTGTCTACAGCCAGTTTTTGCAAGATATTCGTCCTCATTAGGAGCTTTTTACAGAGTTTGTTTATGTGTTTCGGGCGTAAGTGTGGCTGCGGCCAAAGGTATTTTGGTGCTGGGTTATAATGCAGTTGAATCATTGTTGAAGTTGTTGAATGGCTGAAGTTTATATCCAGCAAACTCGAATGTGGGTTTGTATTTCGTCATTTGGTTGGAAAGGTGGAAAGGCTTCTGTTTTGGTGGTGTTTAACACTAGTGTCCACTTATTACAGTTTAATGCAGAAGACCAAATATGCAGGCCATCTCAGCGTTATGACCGAGAAATTAACGTGCAAGCCACTGCAGATCAACCTGTAGAAGTTCTTGCTGATCCACCTGTAGAAGTTTCCGCTTATTATGATAATTACGAATACCTTCGTGACCAACCAGATGAGCAGTACGACGTGCTCACGCGAAGAACTTGTGAACTTAGCCGCTAGCCACAGCGCGAATGGTCACGCGGGCTCGACGACTAATGCGCGGGGAGATATCTTACTTGATGTATTGCTAGATCATTGTATATCAATAGCCAAGATGTAGAAAAATGTATCCAATAGGTTTATATTGATATAGTTAAACACAAGGGCTAATGCGAGGGGGATGGTTGGGGGAGCATCGAACTCCAGGTCATAGCCCTCTTTGGAACATAAGGCTGCAAATGTTCTCGGGTTTATTTTGAGTATCGACCACGCATTCGACCATTTGACCCCCCTGACGCGAATGCTGGATCCGCCCTAGATTAAAGTAAGGTTTTCTTATTTCTTCTCCTATTTATGCATTTTTCTACAGCTGTTAGGTAAGATTAGCACCATAGTGTAACGTTTTATGTGTATTATTCTTGTGAACTTCAGGCAAAAAATAAATATTTTAAAAAATCATACCTCAGCTCCGATATTACTTAGAACAATGATTACCACTACGATATGTTTCTTAATGAGGGTGCTATCAAATAGTAATAAAATTATCCCTGGCCGCGAAAAATAAAAATGACGCCACTGGTCCATACAAAATTACCCAAACCCCTTTATAAATTTTTAAAAATGATGTTATTTGATATCTAATTAGCACTCGTATAAAAAAAATTAATCGTGTTAATCTTGTTTTGTTCGTATAACGGAAATTAGACAATGACAATGGAAGGATGAGTAATGACAATAGGTATTGGGAATTCGGGATATCCTGACATCTATCCTTGGATATGTTATCCAACCAAACCAAACATTTAACATCCCATCCCACGATTGATAATAAGTGGCCTAAGAATGTCACGCGATGTAATTTTCGCATCACAGAATCAGATATCATAATAACATGTGATTCACCGCGTCAGTCAACGAAACATTCTTGAGCATACCTTGCCGTCGCGATCAACACCCGCAGGCAACTTAATTATTTAATGGTGGCTAGTGTTTCGCAGCCAGCTATTGTGGATAATTCATACCTCTACCTCCTAGTGGCTGGCCGGTCCACCATTACGTTTGTTGATGCGTCAGTGCCGCACGGCCACTCGCCCGATTCGCAGACCATCGCGCCTTCGTCACGATTCCAAATTCAAAAACAAAAAAATAAATAGTGATGTGAATAAGTGAGCTCCGCTGAAAATCGAGATAATGTAAATCAGTGATCGATTAAATTTTCTTTTCAATTGTGTTTATTTATTTTCAAAGCTGGAGCGCAACGGTGTTTACATGCATTACAGAAAGCGACCCCACAGGTTAGAACATTAAAATTTAAATTGATTATGGAATAATTAATGTTATTTGCTTGCAAACTGAATGTGTGGTATTACCTACTTCTTCAGTTTACGTTGGTAGACTGTGTGGCACGCTAAGAATGTTAAAATTAATCATGTTGTTCATATCCGAATTGCTTGAAAAAACAAACGCTATCCAATTTAAAGAATCTATTACAAGGAATTTGTGTTTCTGTGGCACGTTTTCATAACAATTGTAAATTGATAAAATTATTTGCTACTGTTGAAATTATAATATAGGTAATACTTTTGCAGTAAAATTAATGAAATACGAGGCCACTATGTTAAATGCTGGCCTTGTCTAAATAACATCCTTTAGTATGTAAATTAAACTCACTCACTTCTTTAAGTGTTACAATACCTGTCCTATCACCATTTGGAATAATAATTTGGATTTCTTTGTTGTTAATGATTATTGCAACATTTTATGGTATGCGCTAATTTTTGTGTGTATCTATATCATTCTTTTTATTGTCACATCACTAAACAATACATTCACACGGGTACCTATTTTTGTTGTGGCCAGTCTATTGTGCTCGGACGTTGATTCTTTATTTGTTGTTGTAATTTGTTTGGCTTGCATTGTCGTTGTAACCTTATTTGAATGATTATGTGAGATGCAAAGATAATTAATTTAAAAAGTAATCAACCCCATTTTTAAAACATAAACCATTTAATCGTTACGGTTTAAATACATTAACTACTAGCTTTTGCCCGCGGCTTCGCCCGCGTGAATTTCCCACGGGAACAGTGCTTTTTCCCGGGATAAAAAGTAGCCTATGTGCTATTCCAGGTCATTATCTACCTCTGTACCAAATTTCATCGAAATCCGTCCAGTAGATTTTGCGTGATTGAGTAACAAACATCCTCACAAACTCACAAACTCACAAATTCACAAACTCACAAATTCACAAACTCACAAACTCACAAACTCACATCCAAACTTTCGCATTTATAGTATTAGTATGGATAAAGATTAAATGGCTGATTTTAGATAAAGCAAGTCTTTATTTACTTAGTTTAAACAAATACTACTTATATAAACTCTAGCGAGGTTTAAATAAATCTGAACCATCATAAGCACCCACCACGATTCATAAATTCTAATAAAAATTGCAACTAAGATTAATAATTTCAGTTCAGCCAAAAACAGGAATTTCTTAAAACTGAACTGTCTTAAGATATAACCTAAACGATAAATTGCTCCTGCATTTCCGAAATTTTTAAGTACATTAACCCACATAGACCTCGCATGTCGCAAACATGTCTTCCAAAATAAATCGAGATTTGGGGACGGATGTTGTGTCATAAACATTTTTTATTTCCCACACATTAGGTACGTACTTAACTTAATTTGAATCATTGCGCAACTCACAATTTATTAAATTACTAATATTCATGTTGGTAAATTAAATATATGTAAAATCACTAACATACCTACCTATTTTAATCCGTTTACTTAATCAGTCTATATTTTAGGAGCTCATAATATTATCGCGTTGCACTTTATTGCACCCCCGGATTACTAGGTACTCTCTGTTTGGTCTAATGTTTAACTGTTAGAGAATGCCATATGGCATTAAGTCCACCATTTGTACATATTTTGTAAAATTTTGTAAATTTGTAAGTTTTCAATAAATAAATAAAATAAATTTAAGAACCTATACTGCTATAGCAGTCTTGTGTCAACCACCACTAACTAAAATTCTAACCAGATTAATCGGAAATCAATAGCAGTACTTAGACCTAGTTTGAACAGTCGGTGTATACAGGACCGTTAGTATTTCCGGGCTGATAAAAAAAAAACACCATTATCTTTGATTGACTTGACATTAAGTATAAGTTCGCTTATCCAATATACCTTACCAAACATATTTTAAATGCAGTAGGTATGTTTTTACAGTTCCGTGCTTGCTCTCTTTTCATGATTTCAGAAAAAAACATCATTTGATAAATATTAGGTAGGTAATCCCACTGAGTTAGAAATAAAATAAAAAATATTTCACTGGACTTGTTAATTGTGGAATCATTTTTGAAAGATTATCATATTTTTTATTATTACCTAGTTTCGCTTAAATGAAAATTCTTTTTATGTTCCAAACTGTAGTAACCTAAACTCCAGTATACTCAAAATTTCAACCATTTGGGTATCCCGTGTCTCGCGGGAGTATATGTTGATGAACGGGAACAGATGTTCCAGATCTTCAACATTTATACGTCAGTAGAAAATGCTCATCAGGTTGAACGACTTTTGCTAAGGCGCCATTTCGATATATGCAATAGTGTAACTGGTCTCTTGGAGTTCTTCATCAGATGATCCTGATCTTAGATTTTTATTCGGCAATAGAAAATGCTCGTCAGATTGATAAACTTTTGCAAAGGTACCATTTTCATATTTCTTATAGTTTAGCTTTTCTGTTATGGTTGTTCATCAGGTGTTCCAGTTTTCAAAATCAATTATAGCCCATATGTTGCCCAGGCTTAATAGCTACCTACAACAAAAAAAGTTTATTTCAAATCAGTCTAGTAGTTTTTGCATGAAACGCGTACATACAGACAGACAGACAAGAAATTCAAAAAAAATTTTTTTACTTTCTATTATTCTTTTTAGGTGTCCCTCTATCCATTTCAGTCAAAAATACTAAATGTACAAATGAAGTATTTTTACTGTTTTATTATATGTATAGATTATGTTAGCTCGTGACATTTTATTATGTGATGCTTATAAGGTTATGCAGTTACAATGAACGTTTTTTTTATAACGATAGTATTCCATAGTACTATTATTATGATCGACCATCCGTGTGCATCACTTTCTTGCACAATTTCACGGCGTTTGCGCAGCCGTGTCTCATTTGTCACTTAACTCCACTGATTTCTCCAACAGTCCCCACGGATGTCCTGCCCGTTGATAAATTATGGTTCGTCGCTAATGGTTAGTTGGCAACAAGCATATCTATACCTAGCATTGAAACAGAAGGGTAATTGGTGGTAAGCGGTCTACTCACGATTTGCTTCCGAAAGGTGCAGGCAAATGTGTTATAATTTAGATATACCTAGATAAAACGTTTTTTAGATCTTTTTTTACACAAATATTCAGTAGCGGATTTAGGTGGGCACGTGCCCCCCCACCCCCGACAGGATTTTTTGTACCTACTTACTGTGGAGATTTCATCATTTAAAGTACAAATTTATCAGAGTTGATAAAGTATATGTATAAAATGACAAAATGAACACAAGTGGAACTTTTTCCTTCTAAAAGTTCTTGTTCTAACAAGTTTATTTAATTTGATTTTTCCCCCATCTATGCCCCCCTCAGAAAAAATCCTGGATCCGCCCCTGCAAATTTTATACAAAATTATTACAAAAGAAGATTAAGTAAGGGTGAATTCTTAAACTTGTTACAGTTTCAATATAAGCCATAATATTAGACATAGGTATAAAACATTTTGCGTGGTAATAAAAAAGCGAGTTACTTTCATAACACTTATGTAATAACCACTTTATGTATCTATATATCTATTACGTGTGTTTATTAGTAAAGTAGATTAATAATATAATAAATATTACTTACACTTCTAACGCAAAGTCGTTCCGCATCGTAAATATACTTTCTTCTCGCTTCTCGTGTATGTTTTTCAAGACAATTTTTTATCAACCCATAAACACATCGAACTTAGCTAATTATCGTCTACTTTTCTTCTTTATTTACTATTGTTGTTGTAACAATTTCTTGCACATTACTATTCAGATAGTACCTTTTTCGTAACTATATACTTTCTTCTCGTGTATGTTTTTCAAGACAATTTTTTATCAACCCATAAACCATCTTAACTTAGCTAATTATCGTCTACTTTTCTTTTTTATTTACTTTTGTTGTTATAACAATTTCTTGCACATTTCTATTCAGATAGAACCATTTTCGTAACTATGTATGTATATACTTTCTTCTCGTGTATGTTTTTCAAGACAACTTTTCATCAACTCATAAACCATCTTAACTTAGCTAATTATCGTCTACTTTTCTTTTTTATTTACTTTTGTTGTTGTAACAATTTCTTGCACATTACTATTTAGATAGTACCTTTTTCGTAACTATATACTTTCTTCTCGTGTATGTTTTTCAAGACAATTTTTCATCAACTCATAAACCATCTTAACTTAGCTAATTATCGTCTACTTTTCTTTTTTATTTACTTTTGTTGTTATAACAATTTCTTGCACATTTCTATTCAGATAGAACCATTTTCGTAACTATATACTTTCTTCTCGTGTATGTTTTTCAAGACAACTTTTCATCAACTCATAAACCATCTTAACTTAGCTAATTATCGTCTACTTTTCTTTTTTATTTACTTTTGTTGTTGTAACAATTTCTTGCACAATTTCTAGATAGTACCTTTTTTGTAACTATTTTGAGTTTTTATTTTTCCTCTCCTTGCTGCTGCCTTTATCATTAGTTATGGACCATATGCTTATTCTGTTATTGTTGCAGTGCAAATAAATAAATCGCCAGGTTTTCAACCAAGCCCTCACCGCAAAGAATGAAATGTCGAAATTAGCCATTTCCCCATCAGTGTTCTATTCTTTCTTTAGTATAATGTTACCACATTCTGAATAGATGTGACGTGATTTAGTTCATGCTGTTGTCATAGAATATATAATAGTAAAAATGCGGTTTACAAATGACCGCTAATTTTCCTTTGTATGTTGAATTAACTCCATAATAATGTTTTCTGCTCCCTACATTTTACACTTAAATCTCCTTCCACCCAAAGGTTAGCTGAAAGAAATTGCATTTGCGATAAGCCCGCCTTTGCGCTCATTTATGTATTTACTTTTGTTTCTACTTTGTATATGTTCTTTTCTGTAAACAGTTCAATAAAGTATTGATCTATCTATCTATCTAAAAAGCATTTTTTGACTAAACTTTACTAATTTCTATCCTAGTAATACACCAATACTCAGTAGCGGCCTTAGGGCGGGGCGCGTTTGGGCGACGGCCTAGGGCGCCGGATATCAAGGGGCGCCGCAGGCGCCCCCTGTCGTCCAAAGGGTCGTCATAAATGGCCGCCGTAGGCGCCTCTTTATTTATTACTAGCTATACACGCTAGCTTTTGCCTGCGGCTTTGCTCACGTGGTTTTTCCCGGGGTGATAAGGTACCTATGTGAGTTCTCAGTACTTGCAACTATGTGAATGCGAAAGAAGGAAAATTGTTTTTTTTTCATCATCATCATGTCCTCCCTGACGTTTCCGTCAACGGCGAATCTTGTAATCTCCGTAGTTGAGAACGATGAGATGGTTCAGTAGATAAAGCGTGAAGAGACAAATTCACTTTTGCATTTATAATAATGAGTTAGGATTATTTTGTGATGGCACAAATTGGTCATAAGAGAAATCCAAAGGCTTACCTAGGTACACTTAGGCCCTAATTGTGCCAAATCCTCCGTTTTCAAAAATTTCCAAAAAATGGCTCGACTATCGACATCTTTATACGACTATCTTTATATGTTTATCGAACCTGCTCGAACGATAGTTTTTTTTTCACTATTTTGCACTTTTTTCGTTTTTGACTTTCTCGAATAATTCTTTTTGCACCTTATAGCTCTCGTGAGTCCAATGCTAAGTAATAAAAACTTGTGTTACAGTACTCTATTCTTATAAATTTTAAATAAAATATATAAAAAAAACTTAAATTCCTTCCTTCGATTGAGAGTTCAATCGAAGGTGCTCGATAGTCGTCTGAGGCACGAAATCTGTGAATTTTTTAAATATATTTTTTTTACCCTTTGCCGTTTTTCGTATGGGTTTGAATAGTATTTAGGGGGCGGCGCCGTAAAAATTTCGCCCAGGGCGCTGGTAGTGCTAAAGCCGGTACTGCCAATACTTGTGCAAACTCATAATAATTCAGCCGTAGCATTATAATGTGAATAACCGTAATTACGGTGTAGTAGATATTGTTTCAAAATGCCAAATGGTCTATGATTGGAGGCTTATGACCTAGATTGTGATTCGGAAGGCCATCTAGCAAGTATTGTGATTATAATTGCTTATTTAGATGAAATTCAAAGGTCCTAAATTTTGATATAATGGATAATGTGCACATAGTACAGAGAGCAGTACAACAGCATACACTGATTCATTATAAATTTATCACTATTAGACATACCGTGGCATGCTGCTGTTGACCTACAGAACTTCTGTCATACATAATATACTACGCTAGTATACGCAATAAATCTCTAAATACCAATTCAAATTTAAATTTTATTATCATTATAAGGTACATAAATCGGGTTTAATATATGAACCCTTTCTTGCAAAGGACTCTCCAATAATAAAGGTTTGCAGTTTTATTCTAATATCTACACATAAAACCACTTTAATTAATTCTAAAAATCGCTTTTTAGTTGCGTTATTTACGTTAGTTGTTATAAAAATGTACGCACCTTTTAATTAACAGTTAAACTGACTGCATGGCTACGATTTAAAGTTAACATTAGCTTTCTCCTACTTAACAATACCATCAACGAACACACGTCAGTCATAATCATAACAGTAATAGATGGGGAAAATATTCAACTATTTACTTTGAGTTTAATTAGGTTCCATCGTTGTGTTAATTAACTAGTATCAGCCCGGGCCCGGCCTTTTTTTCTTTCTTTCTTCTGTAAAAATGAATAAAATAATTATATAAATATATATGGACAAATCACACAGATTGAGGTAGCCAAGTTCGAGACTTATGTTATGGGATAACTCAACTATACAATATTTTATAACAAATACATTATATAGATAAACGTCCAATCCAAATGTAAAAAGATAAGGGTAATTAAAATAAAACACAGTGTGACTGCGGATAAAACGTCTGTCTTATCATATTATCCGGGATAACGTAAGGAATCTAAAGACAACTCACACACGCATTTAAATTTAATGACGTCAAGATATTAGGAATTTTGATGGAATAAAGAAACTCACATACATAAAGTAGCATATATGCTAAATAATTTAGTCCAGCTATATGCTAGCTGATTTAGGTTCTATTATACCCATATATCGATATATCGATGGCTTAGAGTGAAAACCTCGGATACCTTACAGTTTTTAAAAGAAACATCCGAGGTTTTCACTCTAAGCCATCTATATAGACCAACCCGTTTTCATAGACATCCGTCCTCCGTCCAGCTGTTTTGGCTTGACTGTGTAATAAACAAAGAACAAGTAGGATTTAACGAAATTTGATACACGGAGAATGTTAAAATCATAATCAATCAAAATCAAAAATTCTTTATTGAAACTTAGCCTTCAAAGAAGGCTCTTTTTCACGTCAAAAACTAATTTAATCGTAGTATATTATGCCTCAAAGCTACAAACTACTAGCATTTCGGAACTACCACTGCTGATAAGAAATGCCAAAAGAAACAAGAAAGACCCGCGTTGCATAGATTTATATTTTAACTGGATTACGCAAAGTTTTCTTTTGTTTGCGTAGAACAAAATGTTCTAATTAGAATCGTTCTCTACATTGGAAATTTACTTATTTCGTCAAGAGATTGAAAATTTGCCTACGCCGGATGCATACCTAGCAATTTAAGAACACGATACAACCATTTAATATGCAGCGTTCGTATGAAGCTATATACTTTTCCGTTCGTTTAGTTACGTGAGATACGTGAACCCATCATTAACGAGCCGTGACTTAGGATGCGAGTCAAACATTTTTTACAAGTTTTTTTTTTACAATTTTTGTTTTTTTTTTAAATTTTAGCCATGGTTTCGATGCGTTCTCGTCCTTCGCTTGGTATCCCTTAGGAATAATGATTTCTGAAAATCTAGATAAGCTTTTTTGTTTATAAAATTACTAATATTTAATTTATTTTTTGTTTCAGCTCTGGGAAGCGACAAATCGGCTCCAATGTCTTAGCTAGGTAATTAAAATTATTTGATGTGTTTTAAAGCATAAGAATAAACATCAATTTATGAAAAGATGATTTTTTAAAAGAGGCATTTAATTTTACGCGTTGATCTTTTCTATACAAAAGACATCGACGCGTTCAAAATGTCCAAAAAACATTTTTAGTACTACAGTTTATTTATTTGCCTATCCACATTCACATAATAGACAGCTTTTTAAAAGTCATGAGAAAGATTTTAGTAATAAAAATAATAGAATAATCTATATAAAAATGAACCGCACGTTTCTTAATTCTTTTACATGCCATCTATGTAACAGCACTTGTACCGTGAACCTTGTTAGCAAACTAACTAGTACCACTACTGCGGTATAGATGGCGGCACTATATACCACAGATTGCTCATAGATGGCGCTAGTAGTTTCTTTCTCTTATGTGATAGTAGTTTCAGAATCAGTAAATTATACTAATTGAAAATGGTAATTGTTCCAGCCAATTATACCGGTCGTCGTCATTCAACTCGTCGGGCTGCGGCTCGGGCGGGGAGCCGACGGACGACATGTATTCTGATGTCTCCTTGGAGGAAGATGTTCAAGGGCTCAACTACAAGGTCAGTACTGATACTTACTCAAGCTAAGGTGGTCGCAACTTCAAAGGAAAAAACTGATCTATGAAACGGAGTAGCGTTTTGATGGCCGACTATTTCCATCTCATTCGTATCTACCTGCAGTTCCTTGCATAAGTGTATCTCTATCGGTACCTCCGTTTTGACATTTGTATCGGACACTTTTTTGTGTGAGAGTCCCGTCTCTAGTAAATTAGAGATTATTACATTTTCTTGGCTTCATAGAGTATTACGGACTCAGCTCCACGCGCAAAGTCCGTGTTGCTCGAAGTCAAAGGAAGCCTTTGGATTTTATGTTCATGAGAAACGTTTTGTCTTTTTTCAATGGGCAGATTTGACAGTAAATTAACAAGTGTAGGCCAGAATAAAATTGCCTAAACCAGGTATTAACATTCTTGGTTCATCATTGTACAGGTACTTTCATTTATAATTCCAGCCTATCTTCTAAATATAAACTATTCCTAAATGGCATTTCTAGGCTGTGAAGGAGAACAAGTTTGGAAATTTATCAAAACCCGATATCAACTAGAGAGAAGGTAGTTCAAACAGCTGAATAGATTTTCATAATTATAGCTGAGAACCCTCCATCAAGTCTACTTACAAAACAGTTGTTAAATCTACATCGATTCACTGGCTTATAATCCAGTGAATCGAAGTAGATTACGATTATCAAACAGATGTCCTAGCTTGTTTTAAAAATTATGTCCTA
This sequence comes from Ephestia elutella, assembly GCA_018467065.1. Taxonomy (NCBI): domain Eukaryota; kingdom Metazoa; phylum Arthropoda; class Insecta; order Lepidoptera; family Pyralidae; genus Ephestia; species Ephestia elutella. The sequence goes on along the minus strand of CM031592.1, from coordinate 6,824,634 downwards.
TCCCTATTTTGTACATCATTCAAAAATAGATTATCATTCGGATTTTTGCGGTGGTGTTACCATAATCGCTGTGGTTCGACTTGGCAATAACATTACTAGGTGTTTCGTAATACTATCTAGATTAAGCTCGATTTTTTATATTCATCGTCTTTTTCAGAGAGCCCACTGTTCAGCTAAGCGTGGCCTTCTAGTCTCACAACTCTTGTCTCTGTCTACCCCGTAAGGGATAAAGACGTGATTCTATGTATGTGTATGTATCGTCTTTTAATCAGATTGGTCCCAGAATCTATCATGAATTGAATGTAGCCAAGGCCACATCATTTAACAAGTTATGACTACAACGATAGGATTTGAATGATTCACAATTACTATGTAAGTAGTTATTACTATTACTAATCGTACCAATAAAATCGAGACACAATGTGTCGTTACGCAGAGCTTCTGGGAAAAATACACGTAATTGTCGCTATGTTTATCATGTAATGAATGACACAGATAGGATAGGTACCATTTCACACCTATTATGTCAGCTTCCTTCCGACTTGTTTACTCATTATCTTAGATTTGGTTAAATTCCATAGGAGCTTGCATGAATTCATTTTACATTTACTTGAATACTTTTCGTTTTGCCGTGAATATCCTTATGGTATCCTTGGATCCATACAAGATATTGATGGCAGATATTATTTTATATTATTTAAAATACCTATTTTAACACGGTAAGTAGGTCTTTCTATAACCAAACGCTAAGTAGTAGGTATTTGTAAGACAAAATCATTAATTCTGCATCTCTGTATAAAAGAAAATTATCGCATACATATCTCGAATCTCGATACGTATTAATTGCACACTTCCTGCAGCGTAGGAACATTTACATTGTAGTTTTGGCGTTAAAATTAAAAAAATATATAGCTTTATTGTAGTACATAGAGTTAGGTACATCTTTGGGTACACAGGTATAAAAAATAATACATTTAGTGTGCATGACCCATAAATATAGAATAAAGTGACCTGCCTGGATAAGACATAGACAGATACTCCTTCACGACCTTCTTCCACTTCTTTTTTTTTTATAACATACCTAGTTGACAGTATTGGACTGGGTAATATTTTACATGACAAATGTCATAACTAATTTTGTTTTGAGGCTAAATATTTCAACGCATGAGAATGCGTAATAACGTACCTATCTACGAAATGACAGCAAACGAGTTATAAGGTAAATAATGCTTATTACTACATATGCGTTTTGTAGAATGCAGTCACGCATTTTGGTTGTGACTAGACTCTGTTTTAACTATTTTATTACAACAAACTAGTAACTAAACAAGCAAAAGTAAGGTTTAAATATTAACAAATATTACCTTCTTCCACTCCTTTTTTTTATAACATGGTAAGCGATCACCGCTGCCCATGCACTACTGCAACACCAGGGGTATTACAAGAGTGTTTCCGGCCTCTCAAGAAAACATAGACTCGTTTTTTGAAGGTTCCAATGTTATTCCAATACTTCACTTTGTCTAAGGCCTAGTATATATTTGTTTTCTTGCCTATTCTCTTCCTGAAGACAATCATTAAGATCATCAATCAGTATTTATTGCACATGTTATGTTTTTCCATCATAGATTTCCTATTTTCATCAACACACAAGGTGCAAGGCCTCTTGGCATCCGTCCAAGTGTGAAAATAAACGTCAACGTGAGCAAAATATGACGACATGTGCGAAATTATTTATAGCGATAATTTGATGATTTAGAACGCTCAGAAAAAATATACATTTATTGGACTATCTATTTATACTATTCATTGCTCGAGTACTTTTACATAATTAAGGCAGATAGGCTTTAATCGTAAACCTACTTATCGAAGTAGGTAACGATAAATTCCTTAGGGTATATAATTCGAATACTAACGCGACTTAATTAAATTCTTTTTTTATAATTGTAATTGTAATTCTTTTTTATGCTGACGTTTCGTGCGAACGTTGCAGTCGCTGTGGTTGCAGCCAGACTGTAGTATGTTCGCACGTAACGTTAATAAATAAAAAAATGTTCCTAAAGGTAAATTCTAAAACAAAGTTTCATTTAGGGTTTTTTTTGTAACTATGTAGACGTAAGTAGAACTTTTAACCACACCTTATTAATATGTGCCTACCTACTTACATCGGTTTCTTCGAGGATAAGATAAAAAGGTATCCTGTACAAGCACATTCCTTGCCACGTGGATGCACTCAAAAAATAGGTACTTAAGTGCAATTTAATGCTTATCTCAAGTCCACCACTTTAAAAAATAAATCTGTGTGCAGTCTGCTTATTTATTCTGCTTATAATGAAAACTATAGGTTATAATGAATCCCAAAATTTCCACGGGATTAAATTCGCGGGGCACAGCTATCCTAAAATAAAGATACACTTAAATTAAATAAAATTAGACTTAAATTCCTTCCGGATCATGAGTGTATTGAAAAGAAATTGGAATGTCGAACGATTACCTATGCAAAGGCAATCAATTCGAAACTGCCAAGATTTGGCGCGAAAATAAACCACAACAAACCCATAACTTAACAGTTGTAGTTGCCGGTTCAGTGACCCCGAGCACGAAGGAAAGGGCGAAGGGCCGTACTGTACCGACAGCACAATAAGACTCGCTTCATTTGCTGTCCCTGCAATGGCCGCCGGAAACTACGCATGCGTTTATATTTCCGGTCAGATGCGTGTGCGCATAAAAGAGTTTAATAATATAATTTATTCAGATGATGATGACCGTATTAGAAAGCTAATAGGCCAATAGATCTATTGTGATGGTAATTTAATAGGAAATAATGTCTTGAGGGTTGAAAACGAAATGGGTGTTAATATTTAAACGTCTTACTTTTGCTTATTTAGTTACTAGTTTGTTGTTATAAAATAGTTAAAACAGAGTCTAGTCACAACCAAAATGCGTGACTGCATTCCACAAAACGCATATGTAGTAATAAGCATTATTTACCTTATAACTCGTTTGCTGTCATTTCGTAGATAGGTACGTTATTACGCATTCTCATGCGTTGAAATATTTAGCCTCAAAACAAAATTATTTACGACATTTGTCATGTAAAATATTACCCAGTCCATTACTGTCAACTATGTATTGTAGTAGATCTATTACCTATCGAAACTATGCTAATTTCAAGTCGAGCTTAGCGGCCGCGCGTCGCAGTCGCAAATTCACAATATTGTCGCCTAACATTTGCTTCAATGTTTTGTTAAAATTACTTTTATTGAAGCTATGTAAGAGCAGCCTAATTCGTAATTTGAGACGCTCGGCATATGTTAAACATCTGAGCGTCGTGGCATGATAGACTGAATAGACTCATCACGTCATGTCATTTGCCGTCACGGCATACGATTCGAATTGATCAAAAAAGATACCTTGATGGGGTACTAGAAATTCCTAGTTGGTCTTCATCCGTCGTCGAAAACGTCAACAACGGGTATGAAAACTAAGTAAAAGACCCAAATTAAAATATTTGTTCGGTCCACTTCTTGATATCAAAATGTAAACAGTATAATCCAATCGGCCCACATGTGCAATATGAACAATGAGTGTCGCAGTGGGAGGGCCACGCGTGGGACAACTGTGTCAAGGATCAGGAGACACGTTGATAGAATCCTGTCGTAATCGTGTCAGTAATTAGACAATTACTACTTGTTGACCAGATGATGTCCCACTCTCTGATCTTCACGTTGTTTATTATCACTCTTCCTTTAAGTTGCTTGTTTGTCGGTTTTCTACCGAGTGTACTTCGGTACTTGTACTATTATGTATTCTGTGACTTCGGGGAGTGTGCTCATGAGCTCATAACGCCTGCCCCTTTCTTCAATCGGACAACCAGACGCACTGCGGGCTCTCTTCCTGGTTTTTATTCCCCCCGCACGCACCAAGCGCTTTTCATCATCATTCCTAATGCGCACAGCGAAACATTGGAACGGCTACCTGCGTCTGTGTTCCCGACCACGTACAACCTGACTCTCTTCAAAACCAGAGTGAATAGGCTGCTTCTGGGTAAGCTCGCTACACCGTAGACCCCATCTCTGTCCTCGGGCAAGATTGTGGTCCAGAGCAAAACCATATTTAATAATAATAATAATAAAAAAAAAACTCTCTCTCTCATCTGAGCGTTTTCCCGGTTGCATTCTCAGCGTACGCGTCGGAGCCCTAGGGCCGCTTTCTTATTTTGTCTTCTCCACTTCGCACGATCTTTGGCGTTCTTAGTAGTAGGACCTGGCACGCTTATCCTCCTTGACGACATCAAGGCAGCTCTTATTGGATTTTCTCCTTCTGCTGGGTTTGTTGTGTTGTTCATTATCACTTGCTGATTGATATGGTATCCTGATTTTTTAATCTATTTTAGAAAGTACCATGATCTAGCTAAATAAATTTTTAGGTAGGATTTTTTATGACTAAAAGACCAAAAGATTTTTGCCATCACATTATGCCAATCCGAAGTTGATCATTATTCTTCTTTGCTCTCCAATGATTTTAAATCACTGACAAGTGTTGCACCTCGTCCAAAGCCTCGTTGGTTGCCAAAATTAGATTGTTCCGAGTGTTAGGGCACAGGAGGCAAGATAGTACTGATGCTTCCATGGTTACGCAGAGCCTAGTAAATCAATGCCTTCACCATGATGATTCTCAACGATCAACTCGCAGATTATATCGTCTACTCAAACATACATAGGCCACAGATCTAATTATTTCATCACCGAGTTGTAAGTTGAAAATAAGGCCAAAATGTTCGTTTCACAATCCGTGACGTTGACAAACTGGGCGTATCGTCCATTATCTACCGCAAGGAATGCTGCTTCTTATCTCTGTGAAGCTGTCGCACAAACCGAATGCAACCATTTAGCTATTTCATAAGGCAATAACTTAAAGACTTATGAACTAAAAATGAATGCTCCAAAAATTAAAGAAAAGCAGAAATTTTTTGATCAGAGAATGTGTCACGGATAAAACTATTTTAGTAAAAGTAAGTTTCATATCATTTTCAACTATTCAGAGATTTTTTGCTAGAGTGGTTATGAGTGGTGAAATTCTTCATTTTAAACTTGTCGAGGATTTTTTTTTTCAATATTTTTGACGTAAGAAGACTATGCTTTTTGTATGATTTTTAACACTAAACGACCTTAAAAGTGTTATTTTTTAATAACATTCTAGAATTAAGTTAAATTAACACATACAAAGTGACAAGTATCAAAAAAGTTACCTAACCAGCAGCGTTTAAATTACCAAGTGTTACTGCGGCATTACGACGAACAAAAAGCAATGTGAAACGGAAAGTGGTGCGAACGAACGCGTGCGAAACCCAAACATATTGTATGTATGTACAGAGATACAGACAGACAGACAGATGGCAGGTGTAAGGCCTAACGCACGTAGCACGGTCGACTGGTTCACTGATCGAACAAGGGTTGATATGCAGGATATTTTTCAAAATCAAACACTTTTGTTAATCTAAATTAGACTTACATAGGCACATTTTACTCAACTGCTACTAAACTTTTTATTTCTGTAAATGTTAGATTGTGGAGTTGAATTTTTGAATTTTGAACTGCTTTCTGAATACATTTACAGAATAATTAATATATTTATCTACAAACTACTAGCACTTCGGAATCGGAACGTCCACTGCTAAGAAGGAACGCCGAAAGTAAAACAAAAAATATTTGTGTTTACTTCTTTAAAATATCAATATATTTTTGTATATCTCCGTATATCCGACATACAATTGCATTAATTAAACAGTGCTGCGTGAAAAAAGCCTTAAAATAGAGTTAATTGTCGGTTACAATAGCCGGTTATACAATATTAATTTAATCTTGGTGTCTGCATTGTCTACTCAAGATTAAGCTAGGGAACTGGCCAACATTGTTAGAGATATATTTGCAATCGTGCGTGATGAACCACATGGACTGATCATTAAAATTTAATCAGCATTTACACGAAATCAATATCTTATGTTATCAGCCAATAAAACTGAATAAAGTTATCGCGGCTAATAAATTCTCCGAAGCACGTGAAAATTAAATTAGAACAATAAAGCTTTATTACTGATCCTGATGTAAATGATATTTTGTTTTATTATTTTGATATGCAATTAAATTTTATTTGCATGTATTCCTATTCTCCTAGCCAAACGAATTTATGCAGTTAATCAACAGGTAACATAATCAAATAAAAATTAACAACTTTAAAGTGCCGTAATCAAACTAAAAATGTTCTGTCGTATATTTTTGATGCTTAAGTTAGTAGGTCAAACAATAAAATATTGAAAAGAAATTACAGGAAGCCATACAATCTATAGGGAGGTGGGGTTAACGTCATGTATATAGGACATGCACTGCACAGCACATGTATCCGTAAGAACGAAGTCGTTTTTGGAGCGTCGTGTGTGAACCCGACAACCAGAGATCTAGGGCAGACATCATTGTAATTATGTGCAATTATCTAGATGACACGCCGACGGGAAAGCGCGACGATAAAAGATAAGCCTTCATCTCATAGCTAGCAATGCAGTCAGAAAGTTTTTTAAGGTTGACAGTCAAACTAGATTGAGTTGACAGCAATCGAGATGAATTGCTTCGGTTTTTCTGAGGGTTTCGCGTGAGATATATTGAATTTAAGACTCTAAATACTTCCCATAGGCACCAACATTATCTTTATCGACGATCTATAAAATCACCGATGTGCTGACGCAAAGTATGCTACAATCAAATTTTTTGTCGTCTACCTAATCATAAAAAAGCTAAAAGAAAAAAAAGATAATAAAGAACGCGCTTTAGATAAATTTCACCAAAAGCCATTAGCTTCTCAAGTTGCAGCTATCAATATTAAATTAATCAATGCGAACTAAATAATAATAGGCTATTTAAATAGCGAAACTGGAACCAAACGGACTTTCCTTGCACTGATTATGACGCAACGTCTAATAATAATACGCGCGTTACTGCGAACGAATCAATATCTTGTCTTTACAAATCATTTTGAAAAAGTAAAAGCTGATAATTGTAGTCGGCGGCTTTGCCAAAGTCGCTTCTGGCGTTTGTACGAGTAGGTACTGTACGCTCTACTCCACGCTCCACCACAGAATACATAATAGTACAAGTAGCTCCACTACGTATCTGATTTTGATGCGAATTTAGCTACCGTTATGATAATTACGTTAATATTTATAATATTCTGATAATATTCGGGCGCAAAGCAGGATCAAAATGTATAATATTGCATTTCTTTGATAGGCAATTCTAAAGTCAACTCCATGAAGCTTTAATTTTCCTTCGTATGGATACCTAGATATATGTATAATATCTTAATATATGTATACTAGCTGGATCTTGGTCCGTATATCATTATTAAGCGCGTATCAGCTTTCGCAGTCGCAAAATTTATCGTTGCGATTTCATAATTTGCGTAAGAATCGATAATTTCTGCATTTACAATCTCTTTGCAAGTTCCCACACCGTCTCGTCATGTACGATATTAGTTTTGACCGGACATCAAGAGTCTAAAACACTTCGTTGCAATGATTTTTATAAGTATGAATTTTATCTCAAGCAACTTTGAATTGAATGCAATTTGTCCAATCATTGTTTTGAATGAAGATTTGTATATTTTCTAATCTATACATATAATCTATACATATAATAAAACAGTAAAAATATTTTGTCTGTACATTTAATATTTTTGACTGAAATGGATAGAGGGAGACCTAAAAAGAACAATAGAAAGCAAAAAAAATTTTTTTGGAATTTCTTGTCTGTCTGTCTGTCTGTCTGTCTGTCTGTCTGTATGTATGTACGCGTTTCACGCAAAAACTACTGGACGGATTTGAATGAAACTTTTTTTGTTGAATAGCTATTAAGCCTGGGCAACATATAGGCTATAATTCATTTTGAAAACTGGAACACCTGATGAAGAACCATAACGGAACAGCTAAACTATAAGTAATATGGAAATGGTGCCTTAACAAAAATCGTTCAACCTGATGAGCATTTTCTGCCGACGTATAAAAATTGAAGATCTGGAACATCTGATGAAAAGCTCCAAGAGACCAGCTACACTATAACATGTATGGAAATGGCGCCTTAGCAAAAATCGTTCAACCTGATGAGCATTTTCTGCTGACGTATAAAAATTGAAGATCTGGAACATCTGATGAAAAGCTCCAAGAGAGATTTTTCATCTAAGCCAAACTCACGCGGGCGAAGCCGCGGGCGACAGCTAGTTTACTAATAAAATTATTGATTACTGACACGTTACTGTTACTGGATGGCTCCTTTTTCTTTACATTAATAGTAGAACAAAGAAACTCACACACTAGATGAACCCTGAAAACATCTTTATGAGGCAGCCATATCTAATCGTATTAAAACAGTAGATCATCTTTTATTTGGTACAGAAAAAAGTGAAAACTTAAATTAAATTTAGCCTTTTTTCAACAAACCAAAGAATATATTTATTCTTAGAAGGCCGGCAACACTCTTGTGCGACTCAGCGGTGATCGCTTACCATCAGGTGACCCGCTTGCTCGTTTGCCGCCCTATGTTATAAAAAAAAATTCTGAGCTAAAATTTATGTTAAAACGACCAAAATCCAAACAATACCAGCCTTTACATCGAAGGTACTATACGTTCCGACGCTAATGACTTGCCATTTGGTCTAACTAAGTTACATAAATTAGCCAATTCTGAGACCTTGAACCGAGCGCAGGTCGCCACGCATTGTTTCCTCCATCCTTACTTTAGAACCACGCGGAAAAGACATCTGCCAGATGCCATTATTTTGTCATCATCATCAGCTACTTCAAAGGACGCGCTTTTAAGATTGACTCAAGGTAAATTTACTATCGCTTGAATCGTAGCAAGTAAAAAGTGCGACCAAATACTTGAAACAATTATAAGGGTTTCCCCATTTGAATACATTAACACATTAAGTTTCCTCCCCTGCATTATTAAGTCCCTAGTGAATAATCCTAAGTCATTAAATCGAATGACTAAGGGGAGTCCAACTACGAGTATTTTTACTTCGTGTACCCAGTCGTCACCACTGTAAATTTTTTAGATACCACCATTGCAATATTTCATCTGAACTACTCATAAGAGTCTTTGGTTCTTACAAATTTTAACATTATGTTTTCATATCATTTTCATCTTAAATTAGTTTAATCTGAGATAAACGTAATTAATTTCTAGCATTAGATGTTAACGTGCCATCAAAAATAATTAGCAACAATAACTCGGCTAAGTATCTCTGTACCGGTATGTAATGTATTCTGAATTCTGGACATATTTGCATCACATTTGCATGTTAAATTTCACCACCACCATTCGCAAAAAACTACATTGTTACAATAATTATTCAGATCATTTATGATCGTATTTGTTATACTTCGAAAAAAGCAAATGCAGTTTTCCAATAATATCGCTATCACTTAGGTAGGATCGAATACAAAAATGACCATATTGATTTAATCTTAGCCTAGAGGAATTTTGAAATTTATATCACATTGTACGATGTGATTTGTATTGATACTTATAAAATGATGACGTATATTAGTAGCAAATAATGCTTAATTTATTAGCTTATTTTGTGTAAATAGAATAATCTGTACACATGAAGTAGATATAATTAATTAATTTATAGAGTAATCTTTATGAGTATTCAGCTACGTCGATTTATTATGAGGCTTTTAAATTTCTTTTATTTTTGACCTTATAAAACTATGAGTGTTGTACTTCCGTACTATAATAAATCATGTTAGCTATCGCAAACTATAAAACTTTCAATATCTATTTCCATATTCCATATTACTTCAGCTAAAATTTAAAACATACTTATTGGTGTTCTGTTGTCCAGATGCACATGGTTCTTTGAGTCATTAAACTAAAAATAAATTTTGTTTACATGTTCCGTTTTGAGTCATAGCTTGCCCTGGTGTACGGTTCCAAATTTTACTTATTAGGTTTATTGCCAGATTGCCACACTATTCTTTATTCGCGATATTCAACTAAAACTTAGGATGTAGTTTCACACGGTCGAAACAATAGCATCAAGTTTGGATTAAATAACTTATTCTTCTTGTTACTGTTATATTATCTTGATTATATCATTTCATTAACTTGCGTTATTCTATTTAATTTAAGTTATTGTGGCATCTCAGTTATATAATATTTTTTTGTTCCTAAGTACATTAACATTCAGAGAAGAAAACTATATTAGTTTTATGTCATGTATAACATTTAGTGATGTCCAAGTTCCAACACAATCATGGGAGGCCCTCGCCCGTAAAATTACGAGATTGAGCCAGACTGGGGGAGCGATTGCAAGGGGTTATTGCCTCCGGACTATCCATCAGACGATTGTGCATATGTATGTACTGTACAGGGAGCGAATAAAGTTTATTTGTATGGTGCAGTGGCGTCGGCCCTCTGATAAAATCATGATGGGTGGGGCGAGTCGGCAGCTCCCGCGCACGCCGCCAGTGCCAATCGTGGTTCCGAATCAACGCTACGTCCTCCGACAAACTCATTTTCTCACTCGACAAACTCAAAACTCCATCGTTTAGCATCGAAAACTTTACGCCGCCTTTCAAGTTTCGGTCATTTATTTTCTAAAGGATGTCAGAGCAACCGTCAAAAATCCTAAATCGTCTCCAGAGAAGTTTTATTTTGCCTGATATCTTAATTCTTGTGTACGACGACTATTAAAAAACATTTAGTGTCGTTATAAAAGTGGACATTGTTAATTTACTTGAATTGATACAGTGTGTAAAATGTGACATCTTGTGACCTAAGTATTTCAATCTGTTTCGTACGGAATATTTGTAATTTTTTTAGTGCTCAAGTGACTGACAGTCGTTGGTAAAAACTTTATCGCTATTCAATAAGTGCCATTTATTTGTAGCTTTATCAAATATAAAATCATTCTAATCGTGTTTGAAAGTCAGAAAAGTATTGATAACGAAGTAATAATTAGATTAAATGAAAGTGCAATATTGGAACAGACAGAACCAAAGACCGTAAACATTGTAAATGTACAGAAGCGTAAATGTTTAAATCGGGATTATTCAACCGCTCAAGAGGCGCGATGGGTGAATCAATTGACGTAGAAGATAGTCTGGAATTGGAGTATGATATGTGGGATGGTCAATTTGATTTCGTTGGTCCCCAGGGGCCTCCCCGGAGGTCAGAGGAAGGATAACCTCGGACGCCAGTCTAACTGAAGACCTCTTCACTGGAGGCCCTCTCACCCCGCACTTGACTAATGGACTGAATGGGGGAAAGAAGACCGCCGCCCACCAGTGGTGTGATAATTTATCAGATCAAGTGAGAATCCTTACATATGCTTTTACTTAACTTGCTATTACATATTACATAGCCCTCTACTGCATTGGTAGCATTAACTGCAGTAGCTAATACATATGCAAATGAATAACTTTCAAAGCCATACTCTTCACGTCATGATGAATAATTGCTTTGGGCATCGACTTCTTTGACGTAATTACAGTACATTGTCATTAACTACTTTGCTCGTGTCGTGATAGTCGAACCCATGCAGTTATCCTCATTTGACTCACACAATAAATAATATTATTCAATATAACTATTCAATAGATAATAAGTTGGTTTTACTCCGTAGCATTCCACAATTTATGACTTTAAGAAGTGAAAAAGCTAGGGCATCGAAACGCCAATTCATAAAAAAATAAGTAAATTGTTCAATCAATGCAGAGCAAATCTTAAAATTTCTATATTTCCATCTGTTATTAATTCAACCTTTTATTATATTACACTAGAAAATATAATTTTTCTATAAATCTTCATCACTAAAACAATATCTATCAACAACAACTCGTGACCTAAGATAGTCTGGGTATCGCGGTATCAATCTGCTCTATCAAGTACAACAAGAGAAAACAAAAGTTTATCTTTCGATTTTACCGTACCGCCGTTGACTTGCGACGACGCTGACGCCACTCCTTGCCCTGGCCGTACCATCGCGGACGGTAGGCACCTGATTTGTAGGCATAAGTCACGCGATCTTACGCTACTACACACTAACTACCTATATTTTTTCATCGATCAAACACTCTCTATCTTCATGTTTCATAACAACTCCATCCACAGATGCTCCATCGATTATTCTACGCCCGAATTCGTCAGAGCTGTTCACATTATCAGTGAATATTATCAGCGCGCGTGATTGTCGATGTTTATCAGTTTTCCTTGAGAGTTTTGTTTTCATAGCTCTCGGATTTCTAAAAGCAATATTGAGAAAGATGGCTGTCTCTATAAATTCAATGACGCGGAACTGTTTTATCTGAAATTCAGATACAAATAGTTTGAACTTTAACCTCTCCATCGTCGGGTACTACTAAAATACACAAACTCTTCCAAACAATGAAGGTCTAAATCTATGGCGTTATCTTTAGTGTTGGTTCAGTGTTGGTCAGCAGACATTTTGTTGCTCTCTTGCAAGCCGATTTTCTCACATTATGAGTAAAGAGTTAACAAAGTAAAACAATACGTTTATTTAATTTATTCTCCGCGATAAACAACTTGTTGAGAAAGGTTGTCCGCAGTGGAATTTTCTAGTACACACTTCTTCACTGTATAAAATATTTATTTTAGCACAACGAAATGACCTACTGTAAACTATAAACCATTATACAATAAAATGTTTTCATTCATGAACAATGGTAACTCGGTTAGCTATTTAGTACACAGATTCAATATGTTTTGACAGCTTGAAATTCTTGATATTTAAAATAGAATCTATATTTTGATTTTCTATAGTAAAAACAAATGAGGTCATTGATAGGTCGTTGAATTCAGTCAAAGACAAATTACTCTATTCATTGTAGAAGTTAGATGTTACATTCCGAGCATAAAATGTCTTATTAATTTTGTAAGTTAGTAATTATCAATCGTCTACAATGTAAACCTACATTGATAAGCTGCTGGATGTCCCTGAAACATATTAGAATCAGGAAAAATACGTCCTTTTATTCTTTTCGATGCAAAAATGTAAGCCACGGCCGTTGCTACACGGCATTCTGCATACTCCGCTAATAATCAGGTTAGTGCGACATGCAACCGCTTTTTCAACAATTCAAACAATACTTCCCACATAGTCGTTAAATATTCTATTTACTGTTTTTTATTCAACTTTAATTGATACGATATTCTTTTTCCTCGGTTAGTTGTATTATTACACTTTAATCAAGTAGCTTGCTAGAATTATAATGTTAAAATGTAAATTAGAATGTATAGTCTTGTCTATCTATTTCTAATTATAATTGTGATAAATACCAAAGTTTCACACTTAAAATTCTACCTCAGTCCACAGGTTATGTAGTATATTTATATTGTCATGTCATGATCATTTAGTGCAAATTCTTTACACCCAGTAGCATCAATAGAGACGATGAATGGGTGAAAAATAAAATATATGATGCTATTTTTAAATAATGAAACATTATAATTTAATGTCACTTTAATTGATAAATTTTATTTATAACATGGTTTACTATTTTTTAGTTCTAATTCAAGTATATTGGGAATGCTTTTTGACTCCATTAAAAGTGACGTCACCGTTGAGTACTGTCATATAAGTCCCATATAAATTATTGTTTTTGACATTTAGAAAAAAGTAACTAATTTGACTTGTTGTCATCTACCCTATTTCAACAATTAGATTAGCTAGTCCGAGAGCTCAGTTGCATCGAACCGTTACAACCGCGACTAGAATGGTATCGGTAATGAGTATCGATTCTATGGCCGGTTCGTGTACCGCACGACGACCCAGTACTGATGCATTGGGAATTCTCCACTATGTGCACTGACCTGCGCCACCGCGCTAATTACCAAGTGTGACGATACTTACGATGTGTATCGTGTGGTGTCTTCGGTGGTACTAAATTCTTGCCAACTTCACTTACATATATTTAATCTTCAATGGCGCCTGATTGTTGGACTATGTAGACATTTTTTGAGTTAGACAGTCAGATAGTCAGACAGTCTTCGTTTAGTCAGACAGTCTTCGTTTTTGGATGACTTACTTGGTTAGTCAGGAGTTATTGGCCAGATAGATACCTAGATTTTAAATTGGGTTGTTGGTTTCTTCAATGATACCTACTCCATATGACACAACTTCTGAATTAGGACACAGGATTGATGCTGATAATGGTCTAATTGAAATTGCGACACTATTTGAGCAGTGTAGTAAGGTAGTAACGTAAATAATAGTAGTTAGTAAATAAAATATACCTTGAAGCATTTGCGACTTACTAAAATATTCATAATTGTAAGATATATAATTGTATTACCGAACAGTAGGTAATTGTCTTGTCAATAAATGTTAAGCGAGAAATGTTTTCGACATGAAAGTGCGGAAGAGAATGAAGAATAGTGGGAACTTGTATTGTTAAATCACCTGACATCTGAGTCTTAATACTGAAGGTAATTGAACGTAACCGAGACGCAAATATCTCGCAGGCAAGTTGTTAACAAAGCTGGAAAGTTGCTAGACGAGTTGACTCCAAACCAAGAAATGCATTCAGTCGAGGAAGTCACGAACGATCACTTAGCTATTCAGCTAAAGTACCTATTGATAGTGGTTACGATGGTAAACATGGTTTTACTTTAACTGCAATACATTTCACTTTGATAGGTCTGTCAACAGTTCCATACAAACTGGAGAAGTTAGAGATATCTAATTACCTATTACATAAACATTTTAAACTGGGCCCGGGAGTTTGTTCCCATGGTAATATCTAGAAATCCTCTCTTGGTGCTCCCATACACTCCCTAAGGAACCTACATGCCAAACTTCAGCTTCCTTGGCCCAGTATAGTTTTCGCTGTGCATCGTCTGTTTTGGTTATCTTACAGTGATTTTAGTCAGTAACGGAAGAATTTTATATATTTTTTATTTATTGATGATTTATTTATAAGTTCGTTTTACAACACAGTGAATGCTTTTAATAAATAAATCTAATTAATTTTGTATCGTGATAAACATTAATCCATTTTCAGTAGCTCTCTACTTTTACACCAATATCTACTTGTTCCAAAGAATTAAGTTGGAAATAAGGAATGATGATGATAATATTGATTGTATGTTGAGTAAATAATAATTCAAGTGTTTGATATTGTCCAAAGTCAAAAGCACGAGCTGATCTCACTGTTTGTTTGTAGGATAATCACACAAATATTTGATCATTCCAGTAGGATGTTTAATTTGTAATTAACA
This sequence comes from Ephestia elutella, assembly GCA_018467065.1. Taxonomy (NCBI): domain Eukaryota; kingdom Metazoa; phylum Arthropoda; class Insecta; order Lepidoptera; family Pyralidae; genus Ephestia; species Ephestia elutella. The sequence continues at coordinate 6,809,341 of CM031592.1, read as the reverse complement.
AAGGTTATCGTTAACTGACCTTCGTGGATTGCTACTTGTCATTTTTAGCAAAATATGGTTTATGTATTTTCGTTTGTAAAAATATTCTGTTACGATGTTATGTATTATCGATAGTTCAATTTGATAAAAAAACATTGAATAAATCCATATTTTAACAAAATACTGCGTGTTAGTAACGGGTTCATAATCATATTTTACTTACAACACATTTTCAAATGTTAAATTCTTATCATAAAAATATAACTTAAATGTATGTTGATTGACAGTAGTCAATATACAATACAAGTTCGATAATTATTATGTGGATTAGATAACGTCAGTAATTTCACTTTCTCCCATGTACCAATTTATTTACAACGTATATTTAATGTAAATAATAGTAGAGATCTATTTAATGTTTGTTGAAAGTAAATAGATAACTACGTAGTTAAGTGAGATTATATAGTCTTCTTTTCATCGGCGATGTAATCATTACATTTGTGCAATGTCAGAAATACGTTTGAGAGTAAAAGTCCACTAGATATCATAACAAACATTATGTAACTAGTAGACGGCATAAAGCACATAATTAATGATCTTGGATTTAACATTTAACGACCAGTTTTCTGTTTAACGATCACAATATTCAATTATATTCGTGTAGCATCATCTGACATTGTAAGGAACGTATTGGGTTTTTGTTTAAATGTGAACTTTCTCCAATAGTCTATGCCTAGATGAAAGACCTCAAATCAGGTGAAAATGCCCCCCGGGTCTAACTTTTGCAACATGGTAGTAATGGTCTAAGCGTGGCGACGTAAATGTTAATCGAAATTTCTAGTGATTTGTTTTGTTATCGTACTTGCACTACCTGTTTCTTTATTACAAACATGGTCTGTATAATTTTCTAGACTATTTTCTTGTAACGATTCATCTATAATATCTAATTCTGAAAGCTGATTTCGAATGTTATCAATGAGGGCGTGAAATGTTGTTCTGTCTTCATAGCTTGTTCAATGGCTGTAAATATGTAATGTTAACGAACTCACTAGGTAATTAGTACAAATATGGATATTTGTCAGTAATTAGACAAGATGTTTTAATTTTAAGAACATGTAAATCATTATAATGAGTTATTTACTTGTAGCAGTTGGTACCAGTAGGTGGTGGTACAGTTTAATCAGTAAAAACTTTTAAAATTTGAAAATAATTTACATATAGATTACCTGATACTTCCGTTATAGGTCTGTTCGTGTAAGCTACTCAGAATTCTCTACTTTTTAATTTTAGGTGTCAGTTTTTTCAACGATTTATTTTAACATTTTTTCCAAACACGTAGGTATACTTAGTGTAGTTTATTTTATTTCCCCAAAATGTACGTCTATATACTTAGGTAAGTATGTTGCTTGAATCGTTTTCTTGCATCATTGGTTTTATAGGCAGGTACTTCCGCATTGTTTGGTTCTTCAATGTACAGTCAGCTTGAATGGACGTGTAAATGGATGTACTGAAACAAGTTATTCATAATTCTGATATTTCTAATAAAGGACGTCTCTGTTGTTTCTTCAATTTAACGTGTGTCATTTCCCAATTCAGTTCCATGATCCATGAGACCGAGGTGAATCACTTCTTGGCTTCTTATCAACTTACTCATTGCATGAGAGTTGTTCATCTTATTTTCGTATCTCCTGTAAGATCGTATTCGTTGCCGGCCATCGTCAGCTTCTTATGAATGACCTAATTGTTTGTTTTCGTCCGTGAACTAACTGACTGTGTCTTACCAGGATTAGTTATATTTAGGAATAAATAATGACTTTGTAGTCGTTCATCGAATATCAGCTTTGTCTATGGCATCTCATCATCAAACTCAACTATTTTTATTGTGATTTTTTTTCTTATCAACTTCACAATTTGCAAATACCTATAATGCTATTATAATTAATTACTTTATCATAATCAGTCTCCCTTGGCTAGTTTAGGCTTCCCACTACAACCTTCTCTATATAGGACAAATCTATTTGTTTCGTCAATTTCGGCACATAACAATCATCAAAAAAGATAATTTTGTGATTCCGTACTAAATATTATTTCACTTTGTGGCATTATCATGACGGACACGTAGCTAAATAGTATATACCCTCGTCTGTCAGACATTACTAAATTATTCCCTTCCTGTTTGTCACGAACTTGCGGCATCCTGTGGTCACTCATGTGAAGATGGACTACTCTATGACATAATCAATTTATGTTCGCGTTAATCATAAGTTCTATAGTAATATTTGTCATGTTCACGTTTAGAATTACTTATGCATCTACTCGGCTGTTGCAATTGATAGAAGGGAGGGATAACAAACAGAAAAACAATTTAAAAATGCAAGCAATACTACTATTTTTTTTGACACTTGCAACACTTGTTCATGTACAATTTACCTATAAAAAAACATTATACACCAACCATATTATTTGTTATTTACGTAAATAAGTACATGATGATCAATTTTATTAAAACCTAAATGTATTTTGAAATTAATTATAAAATGAAAAAACCTTGTTGCTTGTTGCAAATATTTGCAATGAGTCCAGACATTTCGTGCATGTTGATGTCGGAACGGAAAAGCCGCAAGGTCTTCGATATAAATAGATTACCTAAAGCGAATCTGATGCTATCTGGATGCATGTTCTAATTATATAATACTTATAAAAAAAACTTCCCGTCATTAACACCTAAGAAGGTATCGTAATTTTGCATTAAAATTTTAAATTCTGCAGTTTGCATTTGATTTTAACCCCCGTGGAAAATTTTGGATAAACAAAACAATTCTGGCCTAAGTGTACCAACCAAGTTTCTTCAAAATTCGACTGGAGTATCTCCCAGAGGAGATAAACATACCTTTGACTTGTCTGTTAGACATAGTTTGGTTAGACATGATTGAAAGCGTTTGCCCAATTCAATGAAGTAGGTATATATGTTGTGATGTCGATTGAAATTTAAAAAAAAACAAATTTGTTATTTGTTTTCAGTCCTATTCATTTTGCATTATCAGTATTATCACAGCTGTTGTATGTTCGCAGTGTCCTACTTATTGGGTTACGATTACGACTTCCGTTACAGGAATGCAATTTGTAGATAGGAATCGATACAAAATTGTTAAATTAAAATTGTTTAAGATGTAAATAAACTTTTTCCAGTTGCCAATAATTTTCAACGAGCTTTAATGTTACTTCTTTGTTGTGAACTCATCTATAACATTATTATTACACTAAATCGAATATTATATAAATCTAATTAAAATTATTCATATATTTTCCAAGCGGATTGCCAGCAAGGTTATCGATTAAGTATCTAGTTTTAAAATATCAGCTTTAAAATCAATCTCGTCATTTTTAAATATTTTCGTATCTTATAATTTATACAGCTAAGCATATTATTTTTTAAATGAGGAACGAATATTTTCTTCGCTACTTAATAGAAACGAGAGCCTTATTTTTCTGTAGCTTTTTATAGGACCAAATAATTATTAATTAGGTACTAGTTCTAAAAACAATCATAGTTTTTGAAAACCAAATTCGATCTACCTTCCTAAGCACGATCTTCAGGAAAACGCTACCTATAAATAGGTAGCGTTTTACTTTTGAGCTAACTTTAAATGAGTACCTAAGTAGGTAACTTTAATTTCTATTTCACCTTCAACATCTTACTCCATTAGAAAGTATTCACTAGTTTATTGACTTATCCTACCCGTGCGCTCCCATATTTAGACAATAGATACTTAGTTACATGAGCATGGCGAAGGTGATGATCTACTTACCTAAATAAACTAAAATCCATTTATTCTTACCAGTCCTATCATGTAAACAATCTTCACAGTACTTTTTGTTGAATTTTGTTGAAAATAAATCAAATATTAGTTCAAACCTAAACATTCTAAAGTAAAACATTTATTAACCACGAAAGTAATTTCCTAAAAAGTCTATTTTAATTTATATTGTTGTAAAATCGTAAAAAGACATGGTAAGATTGTTTACATGATAGGACTGGTAAGAATAAATGGAGTTTAAGTTATTTTCTCCGAATTTCATTTGTTTAATTAAAACCGCCATTCAATTTTCAACTCTGTTGATTGTTAAATAAGTAAACATACAGAATTCCTTTTTTTCAAAGGTTACATTAGTTTACTCGCGCTTAATACGTACGCACATAGGTATAATAGGTACAGTGGGGCACATAGAAAAGTATACCACCATACCACCTGAAATACGATCCACTATAAAAAAGTGGTATACCTTTCCATTTGGCCCACTGTACTTTTATTGGCTCTAATCCACAAATAATCTGTGGCTCTAATGTAACAGATCCTTCCTTACCTCCTTCGGCGCGTGCGAGAAAGTTCATAAATGGTCATTTATCTAATGTAAATTTATTAAATAAAATAATAAACAACCAACTAGAGATGGGTTAAGGACTGAGTATTTATCTAAAGATGAGTAAATACTCATAAATATCCATTTCTACTGAGTTTTTATCCTTAATCGACAGTAAATATTTTTAATGAGTTAGTCTTATAAATTGAATTGGAACTTTGAATTTACAAAATTATAAAGGATATAGAACTTATTGGGGTGATTAATTAATAAATACTTAATGGAAAAGTACCAAAATTGCAATGTATTTATTCTAAATCCACAAATTCTGTCAATAATCGTCTGTAGGATTACCCTTTTAACTAGGTACTCATGTGGTAGGATAGTGTTTTATAGGGTTCCGTACCCAAAGAGTAAAAACGGGACCCATTACTAAGACTCCGCTGTCCGTCTGTCCGTCCGTCTGTCTGTTACCAGGCTGTATCTCATGAACTGTGATAGCTTGACAGTTGAAATTTTCACAGATGATGTGTTTCTGTTGTCGCTATAACAACAAATACTAAAAAAAGAATAAAATAAATTTGGGGGGGAGCCCCCAAATTTATTTTACAACAAACGTGTTTTTGTTTTTGCCGTTTTTTGCTATATTTTTTAATGTTTTATAGATAATGATGTAGGATAGACCCTTCGTACGCGAGTCCGACTCGCACTTTGCCGGTTTTATTGTTACTTGTAACAACACGCGTACCTCACTTGAAAACGACAGTTGGCTCTCACCAGTCCTAGAAAGTGCACGCGATAGTTATTGAAGGACTGGACTTAACCTTAATGTTTATAGTTAACCTTTAATTCTAACCCGACGAGATCAATAAATGTACCGCGGCTAGTACTTAGAATTTTAATGTTTAGTTAACCTTTTAGTACGACTCCTTGTCCTAAAAAAAATCGATTTTATGGTCCTATCCGAAAGAAAGCATGAAACTTGCCATAATTGTAGCTTTCATATATGTATTTTAATATTGATATGGAAACACGTCGAGAAATGATTGTTTCTCCCCCTTTCCCTCCCCCATTTTATATCCCAAATCGTGGTTTTTCTATTTTTTATGAAAACGGTAAAAGCTACGCAAAAACTGTCGACGACCAATAAGTTCTTTATTAAATTCTCTATAATATTGCCTTTGGATGTATGTTGATAGGAGTTCTCTCTCTCAGCCGAAAGACGTCCACTGCTGGACAAAAGCCTCCCCCAAGGATTTCCACAATACCGGTCCTGCGCTGCCCGCATCCATGCGCGTCCCGCGACCTTCACCAGGTCGTCGGTCCACCGAGTGAGAGGCCTGCCAACACTACGTTTTCCAGTTCGTGGTCGCCACTTGAGAACTTTTCTACCCCAACGGCTATCTGTTCTACGAGCTATGTGCCCCGCCCACTGCCACTTAAGTTTGGCGATTCTGCGGGCTATGTTACTTTAGTTTTCCTACGGATCTCCTCATTTTTGATTCGATTACGCAGGGAAACTCCGAGCATAGCGCGCTCCATCGCCCTTTGGGTGACCTTGAGCCTTCTTATGAGGCCCATAGAAAGCGACCACGTCTCTGTTCCGTATGTCATTACTGGCAACACACACTGGTCAAACCCTAGGCTTGAGACATTGCGGTATTTTGGACGAGAAGATATCGCGAAGCTTCCCGAACGCTGCCCAGCCGAGTTGGATTCGACGATTGACCTCTTTCTTAAAGTTGGACTTAACTAACTGAACTGTTTGTCCCAGGTATACATAATTGTCAGCAATTTCGAGTGTAGAGTCTCCAACCTTCAGAGGAGTGGATGCGACACGGATATTAAACATAATTTTCGTCTTGTCCATGTTCATTTTAGACCCACTTGTTGAGAAGCTCTACAGAGGCCATTGAGCACTGTGCCTAGGTCTTCCAAGGTCTCAGCAATGACTACGATATCGTCACCGAATCGAAAGTGTATTCGCCATTGATATTGATACCGAGTCCGCTCCAGTCCAGAAGCTTGAAAACATCTTCCAGGGCGGCAGTGAACAGTTTCGGAGATATCGCGTCTCCCTGTCTCACCCCTCGCTGCAACTGAATAGGTTTCGAGCCTTGATCCTGGAGACGGACCGACATGGTGGCGTTTTCATACAAACACTTCAGCGCTTAGATATATCGATAGTCAATTTGACACCGTTAGAGAGACTGTAGCACAGCTCAGGTCTCGATAGAATCGAAGGCTTTCTCGTAGTCTACAAACGCCAAGCATAATGGCTGATTATACTCCGCAGTTTTTTGTATAATCTGCCGCAGCGTATGTATGTGGTCTACGGTACTAAAGCCTTTTCGTGAATAAGGACTTGATAGGACTTACAGTTTACAAAATATACCCATGCTAAAATACATTTTTTCTTTAAAATACAAACTTTTACTATTACTGCACGGCCGTAAAAGTAGCGAAACACTTTTTGGGTACAATCTGAATGGATCGTTGGAACGTAAAAAGTGTTTTTACTGAATAAATGATATTGTATTTTTTCTTTTTAAACTTTGTTGGCGATGGTAACATGTCGACACGAAGTCTGGGACCACTATATCAGAAATCGAATGCTGTCCGTGATATTAAATACGAAATTCTACCAAGACCGTGCAGAAATAGTAAAAGTTCGCATTGAAAAAAACATTCTTGTAGCATAGGCATATTTTGTAAACTATAAGTCCTATCAACATGCATCCAAAGGCAATAGATATAAAGAATTTAATGAAAAACTATTGATCTTTGACAGTTTTTGCGTAGCTATTGCCGTTTTCATAAAAAGTAAGCTAGTAATAGAATTGTAATGTTTAAGTAGTTACCCTTTTATTCTAACCCGACGAGGACGATTAATGTATCGCGGTCAGTACTTACTAAGAATTTTTAACATTCAAGTTAACCTTTTATTTTTACCTGAAAAGAACATTAATTGTTCTAAGGACCCCTTTTTAGTGATAAAAATGAAAGGTTAACTTAAATAAAGTATTAAATTAGGGCTCCATTACATACAAAAGTTTATACTCATGCTTTTGGATAAATACTCAGTAAGAATGAGTAAAAACGGATAAATACTCATATTTATCATTCTTACCCAGTAAATACTATTTAGTATTTACTGACCGCCCATCTCTACAACCAACTAATTGTCACCAGGTTCTCCTGCTGCAGCAACAAGTGACGTCACTGGCGGACACGCAGAGCACGGCGGACGAGCGCTACGCGCGCGCGAAGGCCGACAATGCGGTGCTGCAAGCGAGGCTGCACATGCTCGACGAGCAAATCCGAGAGGTATGTTTTATCCATTTTTTACTCTATGGTTTTATCTGTACACAACACATGGAAGTAATAAGTACTTAAATACTTTTACTCAAAAATGCATGTAATGTGGTCATTATTTTGATAACCTTGTTTGAGCAAAGTCGACCTTGCCGTTCTGTTTTCAAATTGCGGCCGACAAAGTTTTGCTGGCCGCTCTAACAGGCCGGCAAAACATTGCCGGCCGCTATTTTGACGTTTCAACATTTTAAAAATCGAATACTAAAAGATTTTATTTAAAACACAGCTGTTTGTATTTTATAGAGATAGGTACAAAAAGATTTTATTCCATATTTGGCTGTATAGTTCTAACTACCATTGCTTAAAAAAAAAACCAAGAAGTAACAAAAGCGCGGTTCAGCGAAAATTTGGTTTTTATTTAGTGACTTTTTGGCTAAAAATGAGCTCTCAAAGCGAAAATTCTTCCGATTCAATGTGTTTAACACCGCCAGACATTAAAGATGAAGCTAAATTAGTGGTTGAAAATTGGATACCGCGAAACTCAAAGGAAAAATATAAGCTTGCATATAAAAAAATTACCTAAGCTGAGATGGCTGGACGGCGTCGAACGGGATCTCGAAAGTAAGCAGAAAGCTCAAAATAGAGATATCTGGAAAAAATTACTTAACCAGGCCCAGGCCCACCCGCGGCTGTAGCGCCTTGGATGATGATGATATAAAAAAATTGTGCATCAATCCGGGAAAGTCGGTGTTGAATTTTAGTAACTGTACTTTTCATAATTGTATTTTTATTTAAATTACTTGTTGGTTTTATTTAGATTTGGTACTTGCATTTTTACACGACTGACCAAAAAAGGAGTGTTATGTTTTCAGGGTTCATGTATGTATGTATGTATGTAATTTCTTTATTCCACCATAAGTCCTGAACGGCTTAACAGATTTTGATGTGAGAGGTATTGTTAGATTCCTTGCATAAGCCCGAATGACATAGGCTATGTAAGTTGTCAGTCGTGTTTTTTATTTTTAAATAATTAGCTTGTTGAGTAAAGCACTATACAAGCCTTGGCCCACAATGACTGCTTCGCTGGTCACGCTATGATTGCCTCGAGCTAGCCTAGCTCCGCTCTAGGCCTTCCAGCTTGGCCATCGTTGCAGCCCTTGCTGTCCTCGCTGTGTCGGCCTCGACCTCCGGTCTCGGCCGACATCTCAGCTCGTCCATCAAGTGCTGCACGCTGACCGCGCTGTGTCGGCCTGGAGCTGCGCTACGCTGCGCTCTCGCCCATCATCAGCGCGACCAGCAAAGTATTCATTATAGGCCGCGGCAGTAATGTACTATAACTACTACTACTACACTGACACCTTAGTACTTACTACCTAAAGTACAACATTAATGTTTACGTCAACAACCTTTGATTATTGGCTGATATATACCTTTGGTATCAGCATTATAATTATTTTTTATTAAGTACAATAAACGTATGGATATCAGTAACTATGTATAGTGAAAAAAGATCTTTATTAATAGACACTTTATCATCATGAATCTTATGAATATATTTTTTGACATTTTTGTAACTCTTAACTTGAATCACTTTTACTCGAATTAGATTGCAACAAGTTTACCGAATGAAATAAATAGGTAACTTTTTAACTCCTCGTAAAGACGCCATACCGCGGATTTTAGCGCACAGATTTAGTATAATTAATCCGTCGTTAACATTAACATTTTACAACTCCTAGCTGGATTGAAGGAAAGCGTTGGCTTGACATTCTAAAGTTACTCAATATACATTTCGATGCAAGCAAAAGTAATCTATAGGCATATTTTATACATACGTACCTAGTTTAGAATATTTTATGATATAGGCTGTAATAAAAATGAGGTAAACACAGTACCATAACATCGCATCATCGTAGTTACTCTGGCTGTTTACCGTGGGTATATTTTGCCATAGGTGTATAGTTACCTTTATAGTTACTTACCTTATATTAATGTTATTTTTAGATCGAATGCCGATGCGAGGAGAGGATTGCAGAGGAGCAGAAGAGATGTCGGGACGCGATCGCTCGTGTGGAGCGCGAGCGGGACACACAGCAGGCTGCGCTCAGCGACCGCCTCGCCACTGCCGAGACTGAGGCGTCCGATCTCAAGCAAGAGGTGAGTAACTAGCGAGGAGAGGAGCTGAGAGGTGTCGGGAGTGGGACACAAAGCAGGCTGCGCTCAGCGACCACCTCGTTACTGCCGAGGCTAAGGCGTCCGATCTCAGCAAGAGGTAAGTAACTTGCGAGAAGATGAGCTGAGGTGTCGCGAGCGGGACACACAGCAGGCTGCGCTCTGCGACCACCTCGTTACTGCCGAGGCTAAGGCGTCCGATCTCAAGCAAGAGGTAAGTAACTTGCGAGAAGATGAGCTTAGGTGTCGCGAGCGGGACACACAGCAGGCTGCGCTCAGCGACCACCTCGTTACTGCCGAGGCTGAGGCGTCCGATCTCAAGCAAGAGGTAAGTAACTTGCGAGAAGATAAGCTGAGGTGTCGCGAGCGGGACACACAGCAGGCTGCGCTCTGCGACCACCTCGTTACTGCCGAGGCTAAGGCGTCCGATCTCAAGCAAGAGGTAAGTAACTTGCGAGGGGATGAGCTGAGAGGTGTCGCAAGCGGGATACACAGCAGGCTGCGCTCAGCGACCGCTTCGCCACTGCTGAGGCTGAGGCATCTGATCTCAAGCAAGAGGTAAGTAACTTGCGAGGAGAGGAGCTCAGAAGTGTCGAGAGCGGGAAACACAGCAGGCTGCGCTCAGCGACCACCTCGTTACTGCTGAGGCTGAGGCTCATGAGATCGGACATCTCAAGAAAGCGGTGAGTAGTTTGTGTATTGCAACTTGCGAGGGGATGAGCTGAGAAGTGTCGGGACGCGATAGCTCTTGTGGAGCGCGAGCGGGACACGAAGCAGGCTACGCTCAATGACAGCCTCGTCATTGCCAAGGCTTCATAAATAAATGTAATAAGTTCGGAAGAATTCCTGTTTACATGAATTTTCTCAACTAACGATAGGAATGTGTTTTTTTTTCTGATTTGGAATTAAAATTAATGTCTGATTAATAATAAACCTCTTATTATTTTGTTATTACAGGTGGGGCGACTCCGTGGAGTAGCAGAAACGCTAAGAGCGAATGCAGAGATCGCAGCAAGAGCACACCGCGAAGCGCAAGAGCAGATAGGAGAACTAGTAGCTCAACTAACAGCCGCTCGAGAAGCTGAAAGAAAAGAAAGGGAAGCTGCTGCAACTAATGCAGATTTGTTGGCATCGGCCAAGCTGGAACTTCAGAGATTGAGAGAAACCCCGCCACCACCGCCTGATCCTCGTCTGGATGAGCTCAGAAAGGAACTGACGCTTCTTAGGACTCAGAATAAATGTATGTATTTGTACTATGTGGCTGTAGTTGCCTATGAAAGCATTGATAATACATTTTTTTTTCTTATTGTGGATATATGATCTTTTCTATGATTAGAACCTTTAATCATACAAATCAATTTGAAACAAAAACCAGATTTACATCAAACAAGAGTCTTGAACAACGAGATTATAATGATAAATCAAACATTTCTACCTTATGTAGTCCTCCGCAACTACCTATATCATTATCTAGGTCACCACAGTAGTTTATAAAATCTTTGACTATAGATATAATTTAACTACCTACTTACTAGGTATATACTAGCTATGTTTTTATTGTTTCAGCTCTCTCAGAGGCCCAAGAAGAACTCCAAGCACAAATTCTCACGCGCGGAGTAGAAGAAGGTCGGAGCTTATTGGATGGCGTCAGCGGCCCGCTCGTCGGCACCAACTCACTGGCCCATGAGCTCTCTCAGATGAGTGATGATGAGGTAATTCATATTATTTAAACCGACAAGCTATCATTAAACATCTAAATCATATATTTTTAAATTTGTGCCATGAACTATGAGCGATATGTTATGGACCGGAATCTGGTGAAAACCTACGTCTAAGTCCATAATAAAAATGTAATAAAAGATATGAAAAGCGTATAGATTTACTATACATACATTCATCTTCAACTACTGCAGATCCATTAGATCCGAACTTATTAAATTTCAGCTTGAGATGGCAATAATTTTTTTACTGCCTTCACCAGTTCAAAATCTTAATGAACTTTTAAATGTCTTTTTTATTTCTACACTAGAGAGAAGACATTACCAATCATAATACTTACACCGGCTCAATTAACCACAAATTTATTTGAGGCAATTCTTAAAATCGATGCAAAAATGGCATGTCTGGTTATCTTAATTGCTTCAATTATAGTGCCAATAGCGCCAATAATGTTTTCACTTACCTTTCAAGTCGTTTTTATCTTTTTAATGGTGAAGCAACTCAATTGGGACACAATGTTTTAACGTTACATGCAGTACATTGTATTCTATCATTTATTTATGGCTCTTTAGAAAAAAGTCTCTTGATAAACATAAAATCTTTACTTTCATCATCTGTATTGCGCTATGTAGTAATACTAATTAGTCGTAACATCATTATATCAATGACAGCTTCGCTTATTATTATATTTGCAAAATTACATTATATGTATGCATTTTTGCAGCTCCACGAAACACAATCAGGTCACAGCATAGAGTTGGAAAAGGTACGATATTTTACTAACTCTGCATGGTACCTGGTTTTCCGCAAATTGCATGCTTATTAACATTTTCAATAACTCTGTCAACAACAGCTGTACCTTTTTCATACTTTATGGCATTTGGTTTTTGTTGACTCTAATCAAATACTATATAAACTGTAGCTCTAATACATAACATTTAAAATTTTGGAATTTATTATTTGTCGTACTTCTCTCTATACCTCTTTGATGGCCCAACCAATCAATAGAAGGATACATTAAAAACTAAAGCTTCTAGTTAAAAATGTCCTTCAATTAAATGTCTTGTCTCCCTCTCTCTTATAATATTCCTTGTTTTATCCACAGTTGCAAAAAGCTTTGAAAGAACAACAAGATGTGAACGTGCAGCTTCGCAACTACATAGACGGCATCCTTTTGGCTATTGTTGAAAACTACCCGCAACTGCTTGAAGTGAAATATCAAAAGGAAGCAGCCAGTAAATCATAACATTTAGTTTATCTTGGTGATTATCAAAAAAATTATCTTTGTAATTTTCTGTCTTTCAGATAGCTATTCCCTAAATTTGAATTTTGTTTTTTTTTATATTTGTTTAGTGGTTATGTGTTTACTGTGATAAAATGAATAACTATGGACATTTTATTGGGAGAATCATGTGCTTCTGAACTAAATAATGAAGGCCTTTAAGGGTTTAAAAACGAAGTGTGTCTTACATAGTTTCTTTGTAAATATTGTGAATAGTCTTAGGTGAGTGAATTCAAATGAAAACTACTTAAATACAGTGATGTTCCTTGCTGTTATCTCAAATATGTTTAAAATCTTTAAAACTATATAAATAAAATGATGCAGATCTGTGAAAGTAGGTTATTATAAAATATTATGAGATGTTAATGATAATAAATAATATAAAAAGGCCAGGCCGTCCATAAAATATTATTTCATTATTTTAAATTACTTAAAAGCAATTTTTATGAAAGACTGGTATGAATTAATAGGGGTGCGATTGTATAGATTCGATAATATTATTTCGTAGATACCTATTGAAGATTTATTAAATAAATTTATACTTAGATACAGTGAATAGTGTATTCCTAAAACAAATATATAGCCACATTCACTAGTACCTACCTAATTATATATTTGTATTAATTTCAAGATTATGTATATTTTTACAGATATTTATAGACATAAGTTAGTCTGTAGCTAGTAGGTATTTATGTACATTTTGATAACATGCATTACTAGTTCTAAATTAATAAATTGAAATGTCCTTATAAATAACAGTCATCAATGTAAATTAAATGAATTTCTAATTTTATTCTGACTTCTTATTTTACTACAAGATTAGTCCCTTATTCATCTAAATTATTTTTTTCGTCGTCTTCTTTTTTACTTTGGTCTAAATTGCTTAATACTTGCTGCACATCTAGTCGCAGCATCATGAATTTAGGGTCCATGTAGTCCTGCAAAAATAAGTATTTAAAGTAAAATGCAAATCTAAAATATACTCATCTATCACAAAAGAACGAGTAAGAAACTAATACTAACCTTCAAGATTGCAGACTCTGGTTGAGTGCTTGGTAAGTCATCACCACCTCTACTTTCGGCAAATCTCCCTTCATCATGTACTGTAGTCGTCGCAGTACTGTGTCTCAAGCTAAAATTTCTGCTCATAAGAAATGCCATCTCTTGTTCTATTGCATTCATTGCAGAGTTCACTTCAACATTTGGGGCACTAACATCTCTACTTACAGAAAGATTAAAAGCGTCTGGGATGTAATTAGGTTCGTAGTACTGATGTACATTTTGGGAAGACTTGCATAAAGAACAAGGTAACCGACTCTCCATTTGCTTTCTCTCATTATGTAAATGCAATCTTTCCCTAGACAACGCCACCTTTTCTCTAGCAATTTGTTTTTCTCTTGTATTCAGCGAGACCACATGTTCTTGAATGCGTCGGATTCTTTCTTCGTACTTGCGCTGTAGAAATTCAGCTTCAGAATACTTTTTGTCTGCTTGGGACTGTCTATCCATTGCTGTTTTTGCCAATAAATCCAAATCACGGCTCCTATTTAATAAAATTATATAAGTGGATGTTATTAATCACTTTTTAACAAATTTAACATCAATACGTTTGTCTATAACACTTACTTGGCTAAAATTCTCTGCTCCTCCATGTGCATCTGTTGTTTCTCTATATTTAACTTCGATCGTTCTTCTGTGACTTCTTCTAATTGAGCCTGTAGTTCTGCCTTCAATGTCTAAAAGAAAAACAAACAAATTAATAAAGATACTATCATTGGGTATAGGTGGTCGATCGACGACCTCCGTGGCCCAACGGTCATCACGCCGGACTGCCACACCGGAGGTCCCGGGTTCGATCCCCGGTCGGGTCAAGATGGAAAATGATCTTTTTCAGATTGACCTGGGTCTTGGATGTTTATCTATATATGTATTTGTTATAAAAATATAGTATCGTTGAGTTAGTATCCCATAACACAAGTCTCGAACTTACTTTGGGGCTAACTCAATCTGTGTGATTTGTCCGTATATATTTATTTATTTATTTATTATTAGGTATATTTCACTCTCATTAAAAATATGCTTATCAAAGTATTGATGTAAGTACCTCAAGTTCTTGTTTAATGGATTGTATCGAAGCCTTTTCTTTTGCCAGCACTGCACTGTCTTTCACTGCTTTCTTCTTTTCTTCGTCTATTTTCGATATTTTCTCTTGATACTCTTTTTGAATGTCTTCCCTCATGATCTGAAAATTGTATTTTTAAAGATTTCAGTAAACGAACAAATTTAAAATCAAGACTCAAGTAGTTTTAATTGAAACTTCTTAGCGTGTCGACTCGACAAATCTTTGGATTACTAATCGAAGTACTTTATATACCTTAATTTCTTCATCTTGCTTTTTTAGCAGATTTTTAGCAAATTCTGTTTGTTTACTGAACGTCGCCTTTTCAAATTCAAACTCCATTTTCTTCTGCTTCATCGAAGCTGCGTCTTCCTCAATCATCTAAAAAAATATCGACTATAGGTATAAAATTTTATAGTCCAAGTTTAATTAAGTAATTATTAAACTTAGAACATTTACTAACGCTAGTCATTTGTTTAAGTCTATTCTCCATCATTTTCACAATATCTCTAGTTTCTGTTTTCTCTATTTCAAAGTTTTCTCTTTCTTTTTTTAGCTGTTGGAGGATATCTACAAAAATAGAATTATTTGATGTCAATAAATGTTATACTAAGGTACAAACGTATAAAAGATTTTGATTTAAAATAATACCATTTATTTGCGATTCCCTTAACTGTAAACTCCTTTCAGTATCCTTATGGTTATTCTCAGATAAAGTTTGTATACTTTCTACTAATATTTGGCACTGGGATTTACTTTCCTTGACATCTTTTACTAATTCGTGAAGGTCTGATGAAAATCCTGCTGAGTCTTGTATAAGTACTTGTTCTTGTTTTACTGCTTTTCTGGAAAAATAAATAGGTATCTCCTTATGATTATCAAATTAGTGTTAAATATAGTCATTGAAATGTTTATAGCTTCGCTATTCGTGTGGGAACTTAAAGAATCTAACGCCAATGTTAGTACCTACAGTACAATAAACCTACTGAAAATCAAGGCAAATTCGCCACTCCAACTAATAACCGACCTATAGGTAGAGGTTCGTTCATTTTAATATAAGTACAATGTAACTGCATTATTCATACGCTAAGGGATGGCTTTATTAAATAATACTTATATATGGTTATTAAGCTAGGTATTGTTTACAATTAAGTTATTTTCATATCTAGATTATACGTACTTAATATTCTCCATTAGAGACGCATGATGCTCCTGCAACACCCTAACGTTCTCCAAATGCTGCTGCCTCAACA
Organism: Ephestia elutella; assembly: GCA_018467065.1. Classification (NCBI taxonomy): domain Eukaryota; kingdom Metazoa; phylum Arthropoda; class Insecta; order Lepidoptera; family Pyralidae; genus Ephestia; species Ephestia elutella. The sequence goes on along the minus strand of CM031592.1, from coordinate 6,793,140 downwards.
TTTCATTCTCTGCTTTGTGTCTTTCTTTTAGTTCGTTCAAGTTATCTTCAGTCATTTTCTTGTGCAGATGATGATGCTCTTCTAACCAGCCAATCTTCTCTGAATAGAACTTTACTAGCTTGTCGCTCTCTTCTTTCATTCTTTCCTCAGATTGGCTTAATGAAATCTCTAAGAACGCTAATTGCCGTCTGAAATCATTCATATACTTGAAAAAACGACTCAATTTTTGAAACTGTGTAACAAATTGATGTCTAATTATTATGTTTTATGCAAAAATAGTCTTGACGTTTCTATAATACCTTACCTGCCTCCTAGAGAATTATCTAACAAAAAATCTTATAATGGGAAGTGATAACACAAATCTGCATTTAGGTACGTAAGTAATGTGTTACTGATTTTCATTTGTTTACCTATAAGAAGTTTCCATAAGATCTATTTCTTTGTCATGGTTTTCTTGTAAAGATTGAACTAATTGCAGCAACTGCTTCTTTTCTTTCATATGGGGCGTCTCCCTGTGTTCTGTTATCCCTGTGTCTACTTCGTCATCAGGATTGATTGTAACGCCGTCTTGGTCTATATCGCTTGTTCCCAGCAAAGCCTGAATTACATCTAATTCATTAGTAATACTCATAATATTTTGAAGATGCGATAATTTATATTACTCACGCAGAATAGGATTAATAAAACAAAAGTAGGTAGATAAGTATTTTGGCAAATAGGTAAAGCATCAGGCCGCTTTTCTTCTTCTGCCGTAAATACCACAATCATAAAATTCGGTGTTACAGACAACAGTGCGGCTTTATTGACCCTGCAACAGTTGTAACCATCATGATATGAACAATAATGTTGATTGTTTCAATGGTTTCTTGATCAAATAAAAAATATTAAATTCTTATTCCTAAACTAATGTCTAATGAGCGGAGCTTCTGTTGCGCTACTTGCTTGGCGTTCTACTCTTGTTTAGCCAATGTTAGTCAAAAAAAAAAACAAAACCTTAATCCTCTGAGTGATCCTCTCCTGATGAGCGGAGATGATCGCTTGCATCTGTTGCCTGTGAGCCGCCTGTCGCTGCAGCATGGCATCTAATTGCGTATGCTGCGCCAATGCTGCCTCGCGTTGTACCCTTTGGCTTTCTTTTTGGCGCACTGTCACAAAAAGACGATTATGTATGATATGGAAACATCAAAGCAATACAATTTTGACCTTATTAATATAATTATTTAGGTACCCTTTCGGTAAAGCAAAGATATGGTATTGGGTATCAAGTAATAAAATTAGCATAAATACAGCTAGGTACAATAGTGTCAGTCCCATACAACTTTAGTGTCTCTTTTATGCCTATACCTTCCTATTAAACAAAGCTTTCACCTTACTTTGCAATGCAGCTAATTTTTCCTCTTGAGCTTTCAACTGTAATGCAACCATTAGTTGGGACTCCTGTTGCTGTAAGTACAAAGAGGCACCTTCTGCCGCTATATCCTCATTGCTTGCATGCATCAGACTTGCACTTGGAACTGATTTCGAATGTCCTAGATTTAATTCAAGCTGGTCTACCTCTTTTTCTTTTTGTTTTATTGGTTCTTCACTTTCTTTAATATTATTTTGAACTTCTTCTATTACTGGTTTACTTGCAACTTTCTTTGACTGTTCCATTTTTTTCTTTTTACTGTCACCACCTCCTAACCAGGCTGGCATACCGCTTTCGTCATCTCTTTCGTCGTTATTTTCATCATTGTCTTTAAATATACCAAGCCAATCTTCATTAGACTTTTTTTTAGACGTTGAATCTTCTTTTGTATTATCTATTTTAATAGTAGGTTTTTGTGGTGCATTTTTTCCTTGTGTGGTTTGCTTAAAGTCACTTTTACCTAAAATTGAATCAAAATCGTATCCGGAATTTTTTGCAGCGGTACTGGGTCTAGCTTGTGTAGATGCAAGTGGTTTTGATGGTCCTCCCAGAATATCATCAAGCAAAGACTGTGAACTTTTGCCTTTCTCCAATGGTTTAATAGTTTCCTTTTTAGGCCCTCCAAGATCACCTAATATATCCAGAGTGTCGTGACTGGCGCTCTTATTTTTAGAAGGTGATTTCATGATGTTCAATTTGTCTACCACTTTACTTTTAGCCTCTGTTTTGAAAGAATCTTTACTTACTTTTGTTGAAGATATCTCAAAATCCAATTCTTTTTTACTATCACTTTTGGCTACATTAGATAGATCTTCATCCATATCGTCTAATATAACAGCACTTGCTTTAGGTTTATCTGAATCTAAATCAAACAGAGCATTTTTCTTTTCTAGTGTTGGAGTCATATTTTTCTTAGCTGGCTTTTTCTTACCAATAATATCGTCATCGAAGAAACTATCATCGCTACCATCACTTAGTATACCAGCCAATGGATCATCAACATTAAAACTCATAATGGATCCGATTAAAATTACCTATTAAAGTTAAGAACTGTTCATAAGTTATACGGGATAATTATTATATTAACTGTATCTATGTAAAAGTACCGTCTGTCTGCCGTTTGTTTATAAATTGAGCGCCATGGAAACGGATATCGGAAAGTTCTTTTTTTTTCAGAGACATAACTTTTGTTTTCATAATATAGCAAGTTTCTGAAAATAAAGCAGGACATTCATTCTGCAGTGGTTTGAAATTCTGTGGAGAAGTCACTATAAGTACTTATTAATTCCATGGTCACTAATGATTTGCATTCACCGCAAATATGTTACCTTTTCTTTCTGCATCACCTCATGATTGACTGGTATATAAACACACTCTACCCTACCCTGAAAATCTGAGAATTTCCGTATACGGCTGTTTCCGATTACTGAACGGAATGTCAAAAACCAAATGGCTGTCACGCACGGCTGTCATGTCATGTCTTGGAATCAACCAAAAAAAAAAAACGGCTGTCATGTCAACAATCTTTTTGATAATTTTTGATCTGTGTCTAAAATTTGTTGCTTCACGTCAGCCAGTCGGCTGTATTTTAATTATTTTTTCAAAACAGTATAGTGTTTTTATTGTTTTTCACTTTACAAATATATTTCGGGAAAAATTATGGAATATATTGGTAAGTTTTTAGTGCTTCAGGGTTACGTTTATAAATGAAAATATTTTGATTCCTTTGTGTCCCAACTCGGTGAGACCTTTTGTTCTAGAAATTGTGCTAACTCACGTTTTAATTTTTGTTTACCAGCTTCCGAAAAGGGGACTCAACTGAAAACCGCGATCCAAATTCTTTAATATCCAATGGAACATCGAAGACTGCGACAGACAACAAGCCAAATGTGGACAGTGAGAAATCACACATGGAGGCTCCCACGAGCCTCCCGTGCACCTCGGAGCCTGCAGATGAGTCTGAAGTGTGTGTGATTCCAGAACAGGCCGAATTTACTGTAGTTTTTAACAAAGCTAAACATGACATCACTTTTGCTTATGACGCGACGGTGTTAGATTTAAAAGCGCATTTGGAAAGAATATGTGGAGTGCCGCAGTCGGCACAGAAGCTCATAATAAAGGGTATGGCTAAAGACAACTTTACACTCAGGGAGGCTGGAGTTGTCAAAGGAGGAAAAGTTATGTTAGTTGGCTCAAAGATGGATGATATCCTTGCAATGAAGACAGCACCTAAGGTATGAAAATAGGGAAATTACTTTTAGATTTTATTTTCATGTTTAATTTATAATAATTATTATGATAATGTATCAACTGAAAAACATTTGAAAAATATAAATTTATTATAGTATATTCCAATTGTCCAATGAGAATTAACCCATTGTGAAAATTTAATAATCTAGCACTATTCTAATAAGGTCCCAGCGTTATGTTGAGATTATTGTTGTCATAATGACATTTTATTTTAGGAAGTATTAGAAGAAAAATCTAGTAGCCAGTCAAGTAAAGAACCACTATGTGTGCAAAAAATTCACAGAAAAGTTTTGGACAAAGGCATCCCACCTGATGTGATGCCGGGAATCAAAGGAGTTAAGGTTTGTTAAAGTACCTGTATTAAAACTACTTCTAAAAAGATCACTGCAGTGCCTATACTCAGCAATGGGCAAAAAAGAGCTGAAATGATGATAAGGGTTATCAATCTGTCATGTTAAAAGTGGTCTCATGATATGAGGCAACACATACACTATTTTCTATTGTTCCATTTTTACCTTAATATATTTTACTGTTATGGGTTATTGAAATGAAAACATGAGCATACCTAGTTACCTACCTATGCAGGAAGTAACTTTATGTCAAACTATTAATTTAAAAAAATTACATCTTGTATTTAAATTGAAATAAATTATGTGATTATTTATTTCAGGAACCACTGCCCCCAGTACCACTAAGTGGAATGTTAAATAAACACGGAGGAAAAGTTAGGCTCACATTCAAGCCAGAGCAAGATCAACTGTGGCTTGGCACAAAGGAACGCACAGAGAAACTAGCCATGACATCTATAAAGAGTAAGGTTTTAATTTTTACTTTGAGTGCAAGAAATAAAAAAATATAAATATGTTGTTTGATTCCATTTTTTCACTCATTTTGTACCAACATTGTATATAATACTCTGTTTTGTTTAAGGCATCACATCAGAACCAATCAAAGATCATGAAGAATATCATATAATGGTGAGTTTATTTGTGTAGAATGAGGTAACATCATTATTTACTTTCCGATGTTTACTATGTCACATGGCTGCTTGCCAACTACCACATTTGTCTATGTGCATAATTTTCAATCAGATTTTCATTATGCACAGGCATACGCATCGTTATTACTCTAAAAAATGGCAATACACTTTCACATTCATTATTAAAATTAGAATTTTATTTATTTATTTGTAAGTAGAAGACCTCTACTGCAAGTAAAAATTATTGTTGAATGTCTGAAACAGATTGCAATGTATTGTAAAAAAGGATACCAAAAAATATTATTTTTATTTAATAGCCATCTATGTCCCAGTACTGCGCAAAGGCCTCTCTCCATCTTCTAAGACTCGATCTAAGGCACAGAATTAATATAAGTACTACGTACAGAAAGGAAACTCCCTGCCCCTCCCGCAATATGGCACGCCCGCATCTCCCGCACTTCTCCCCCGTTCTTGTGTGGTTGTAGGACGTTATGCTATGAAAACGCACACTTGACGTGTTAACGGATATACAGTTTCATAAGTAGTAAGTTTCAGTAGTAGTAGTAGGTATACATATTTGACGCGCAATTTCTATGAAGCGCCCGCCCTGTGACTAAGGCTAAAATTAGAATTAGGATATGTAAAATAAAGTTTGATTTCCTTTCAGGGTCTTCAACTAGGTCCCACAGAGGCTTCCAGATATTGGGTGTACTGGGTGCCAGCTCAATACATAGAAGCCATAAAGGATGCCGTGCTTGGAGTCTGGCAGTTCTTCTAAATACTGTCATTCTGATTGCTATATCTACCTTCCTGTGGGTTTGGCGCAAAATTTGGTATTCGCAAAACGTCTTATTTGCCAGCCTATATTATTCAGGGAAATATCATCAATTAATTCCTGTTTTATGTCATGTCAAGCATAACTGAATTGACTGTTTACAAATCCATCTCTCTAGACCTACGCATCTCTTTTCACAAATATTAATGAATTGATTGAACTATGTGTCTGGGCAATCACATTCTTTATGAAATAATGGCCGATTTTACTTAACAACTTGTGCCCAGAACATGACCATGCTATATAGTAACTTTAATAATGATAACCTGTAATTGTGATGCTTAGGAATGAGCAATTCTGCGTCCAAACCTTCCTGCGAGCTACTGGGTAGTTGCAATACGAATTTTTAAAATGTATATGGTGTCCATTTCTTACAGGTACAATATAATGGTACCATTTCTTTTGTGATAACACTATGCCATGTGTCAATTAAAATTGTCCATTTGAATACTGGCATCTATCTGGTCAAATGAGAAATTATTTATTGTTATTGTAAGTTTGCATTTTGTGCATTTGGGTTCAGTGAGCTGTACAATGCTTGTATACTATTTGATTGACAGTTTAATACAGAATGTGCATTATGGATGGGTAAAGTTCTCAAAATAATTTTATTGTAACTCATTTTAAGAACTTACTTTTTATGAGTAAAGCATATAGTGCTTATTTTGTATAATACATATAATATACATTCTGTGTCGACTCCATTCTAAGGATGCATTTAGAACTCTTATCATCATGAGCTTATTGTCCCTTCAAGTTTCAAACCTGATCTCTTTATGTGAACTTTACAATACAAGTCACTGAGTGAAGGATTGGACAGAATCACCTGCGCAAAATTGACTGTCAAATATTTCTATCGATGTTTAGCGTAATTTGTGATGATTGTAGTGGTTTTAAAATTATTATGTATTTAAATTATGCAAGTTGGTATTGACGCCAATCCTTCACTGAATACTTTCGATCTAGAATTAGAAAATATAATGTTTTAAACAAATTCTCTGGTTTTTATTTTATAAAATTAAACAATGGTAAAGTTGCAAAAGTTTATTTGGAAAACATTTTATGAGAAATAAATACTTGTAAACAAAATATTGCAAAAATTTAAAGCTAAGTAGTTGCACTACAGACAATGGCACATTTCAAGTGTAAAAATGAATAAATAGCTTATATAAATAAAGAAGACATAGTAAAAATTTGGCATCTCGATATGTAAAAACATTTTGTACTAAAAAGGGTTTGTATAAAAAATAAGTTCATCCATATTCGGATTGCACCGTCAATGAAAACTGGCCCTTCGGGATGCTTGTTGCATGGTACCAAACACGTGTATCCAGCAACACTGAAACAAAACACAATTATGTCTATCTACTATTAATTTAAAACTAATACATTTAAGATTCTGAAAAAAATCTTTCTATGAGCATTATTTTCTTATAAACAATCAACAACAATGAATATATTAGACAAAATCTCCAAACTTCAAGATAGACACGGATAGCTTGTTAAGCTGCTAGTGTGTTCAAAATATCCTAACTAATATTATAAATGCGAAAGTGAGTTTGTTACCTGTTCACGTTTTATCTACTGAACCAATCTTCCTGAAATTTCGCATACACATAGCTGGAAGTACGGAGAAGGATAGAGGGTACCTTTCATCCCAGAAAAAAGCACTGTTCCCGTGGGAAATTCACGCGGGCGAAAGCTAGTCCATACTAATATTATAAATGCGAAAGTTTGGATGTGAGTTTGTGAGTTTGTGAGTTTGTGAGGATGTTTGTTACTCAATCACGCAAAATCTACTTAACGGATTTCGATGAAATTTGGTACAGAGGTAGATAATGACCTGGAATAGCACATAGGCTACCTTTCATCCCAGAAAAAAGCACTATTCCCGTGGGAAATTCACGCGGGCGAAAGCTAGTAATAAATAAATGAAATGTCAGAAATTGGGGTCCACCAGAAAAACAGATCATTTTAACATGGGCAAACCACATATACATAATTATAAGTATGTAGGCCTTTGTCCAGCAGTGGACGCCTTTCGGCTGAGAGGGAGAGAGAGGTGTTGTGTAGTGACTATAATAGAACCTAAGTGACTCTGACTTACCAACATCACCAGGTTCAACATAATACTCAAATTTATGGCAAATATGATCACATTCTGGCACTGGGGCAATAGACCACGTCTTGTTCCCTTTCACTTGCCCCTGCCACATCAGTCTTGGTATATAGTCCAACTGAGGAGAAAAAAACATTTAATTAAAAAAACATTTATCAGTTGTTTTGCAATTTTAATTATAAAATTAATGCCAAAAAAAAAGACCTTTGAACTGTAACTAAGAGAAATGTAAAAATAAGTTTGGAAACTGAAGAAATAAAAAAATATATGTATGATAATATGTGCAGAGCAACTACGCTCTGCTGCCAGAAAATGTGGCAGAGAGAATCCGGACAAACGAAGCGGCGGGAAGAATTCTGTACCGGAACTTCACCGGGAAAAAACCACCGGTAAAAATAAGTACCGGGAAAAAATCTCCACGCGGCACCACGTTTGCCCGACTAAAACCTAACTAACTTAACGCAGTCTGCTACCACCGTAGCTTATGAAGGGAGCTACAGGGCCCTATATGATAACCTATAAATTAACTACAATTGAACACTTACCAAATTAAATCTTCTTTCTCTTCGGATCCAAACTTGAGTGTCTTCGGGAAGGGGGAATTCCTAATCACCCTACCTAACCCTTGAGATCTCAATTCCCCAGGACAAATAAATAGATTTCTTCCCGTAGTTTCACTCGGGAACAGCCAGATGTGAACAGCCAGCCACGTTTCACCTCTCACAAGAAAAAGTCACAATAACAGAGTTTTTCACAAACCCAAATTCAATAGTTATTTAACAAACAGGAAATTCACGATTATCACTCAAACTAAACAACAAGCAAAAGACGCGAGACCGCTCCGCGTATTAAAATCAAACCGATATCGCCCGGGACAATGCAATGGCGGACCACACGCGACGCCATCCACGCTAGCAGTGTGAGAACCCCAAAACGCCTGGCGGCGATAACAGGAAACGCCTGCGTTTAGTTTTACCCAATATATTACAAACATCCCCCCGTCCCGGTCTGAGAAGCAGACCGCTAGCTTACTCTACGGGAAGGCGGGCGAGAGAGGTCACACCTCTCCTTAAAATCGAACCGTCGACCAACACCTCAGCCACACGCGGAGCGCCACCTCCGCCAAGAATCAAACGCAATATGCGAGCTCGTCGCCAAAGCAATGAGGGCAAACTTGCCTCCTTTAACAACACCAAATCACCCTCCCTGGGAGGCCCAGTCCCGTCCGTCCACTCCACCCTTTGCTGCAGCAAATGCAAATATTCAAGCGACCAGCGACGCCAAAAGTCCTGGCTCATTTGCTGCAACATTTGAAAACGCGACAACCGATATACGCGTTCGTCCTTCCACGGGTATTCGGGCAGGGCATTCAAAGGCCCTCCCACCAAAAAATGACCAGGGGTGAGAACTTCCAAGTCATTTGGATCTGGAGATAGCGGACAGAGAGGACGAGAGTTGAGGACCGCCTCAACTTTACAAAACACTGTGGCCAGCTCTTCAAAAGTTAGAGCCGTTTCTCCGATAATGCGGCGGAGGTGGGTCTTTGCGGATTTCACAGCCGCTTCAAAAATCCCTCCCCAATGGGGGCAACTTGGGGGACTAAACTTCCAGGTTATTCCCCTTTGGGCAGCAATTTGACTTAAACTAGTACAATTTTTATCAATAAACACAGAAACATCCTTAAGATAATTTACAGTTCCTTTATAGTTTGTGCCATTATCCGACCTAATAAGGGAAGGTAGACCTCGACGCGAAACAAAGCGATCCAACGCGGCGACGAAGGCCTCCGTAGTCAGAGCTGATACCACCTCCAAATGGACAGCCTTGGTGGCCAAACAAACAAATACACACAAATAGCCCTTCACAATACGGGCATTACGAAAGGGAGAAGCCTTGATCGAAAAGGGACCGGCAAAATCGGTTCCAACGCCGTCAAACGGCCTCGAAGGTCGGATTCGATCAGCGGGCAAATCACCCATCTGTGGTTGCATCGTGGATGCCTTCAACCTATAACATGCAATACATCGAAACAGGACACTACGGATTGCTCTTCGGGCAGACAAAATCCAAAACTCGCGTTGCAAAATAGCCAACAAAGCATTGCACCCAGCATGGGCGTTACGAATGTGTCGATCAGACACCAAAAGCTGCACCAAGGGTCCGCCCTTGGGCAACAACAGAGGATGGCGAGTCTCATATGGAAGATCCGCCCTCCGGAGCCCGCCTCCAACCCGAAGAAGCCCATCCGAGTCGATGTACGGGTTCAAACGAGCGACCGCGCCCTTCAACTTAGCGCGTGCGTCGCGCAAGATACGAAGCTCTGACTCAAACCGTCCGGTCTGCACGACACGGACCCAATGCAACAATGCGCTCCGGCGCTCTTCTGCACCTGCAATCGGCTCCAACCGCTTTGCCTGTGGGTTTCTACAATTATGTATGAAACGCTTAATCCAACTGGTAACACCCAGAAGCTTATCCAAGCTACTATACCGAGCAAGTAGCCAATCCGGCTCCGACGTCGTCTCAGCGACTACAGCATGTACACGGAGCCCGGTCAAACTCAAAGAAGTAACATCTGTCTGACAGACAGGCCAAGAAGTTTCCGATCCCATCAGCCACTCTGGACCCCACCAGAGCGGGTGTGACACCAATTCTGGTGCCGTACAACCTCGGGAGGCACAGTCCGCTGGGTTAAGCTCTCCCGGCACATGTCTCCATGTTATGTCAATTCCGATATTCTGGATTTGGGAAACCCGATTTCCCACAAAAACCTCCAAGGTATGTGGGGCCGCGCGCAACCATGCAAGCGCGACCTGGCTATCCGACCAGGCGAAGATGTCTCGTATCTCGACCGTGGCCGCCAGCTCACATGCAACGTGATGCAACAATTTAGAGAGAAGGTGAGCTCCACTCAACTCAAGCTTGGGAATAGTCAGCCTAGTCCTGATGGGGGCGACCTTGCTCTTCCCTAACAAAAGCGAGACATTGACCCGGCCATCGGCGTCAACTGTCCGCATATAGACTGACGCGGCGTAGCCTCGCTCCGACGCGTCACAAAAGCCATGCAGGCTGGCTCGATATTTCCCGGGGGGCAATATTCGACGAGGCAAGGCAATCCGATTGACTTCCTTAATCGATGAAAACAACTCGAGCCAATCATCCAATGGAGAGCCAAACAGCGGCTCGTCCCACGAGACGCCCAAAGTCCAAAGTCTCTGAAGAAGACACTTTGCAGAGAATATCACTGGACTGATCCAACCGCTTGGATCAAACATACGAGCTATTACGGACAACACCGTTCTCTTAGTCCAGACCTTTGGTATTTCCAAGTCCACTTGGAATGTAAAAATATCGGTTAGCGGCTGGTACTGCATGCCCAGCACCGCTATCCTGTTGGGATCATCCACATCCTCAAACAGGTGAGGGTTCTGTTGGTGATCCTCCGGGATCCCTTCTAGAACTTTAGGCTCATTAGACAACCACTTACGTAGCTCGTAGCCACCCGTTTTCAATATTTCAATCAATTCATCCCGCAGTAGGAGGGCCTCCTCAATACTTTGGGCTCCGGTGCACACGTCATCGACATACAAGTCACGTGACAGCACGGAAGCCCCACGGGGAAAGCGGATCCGTTCCCGCTCTGCCAATTCAAGCAATGATCTGATGGCGATATAGGGACTAGATTTCAAACCATACGTGTTTGTGTTGAGTTCATACACCGTCACAGGATCCTCAGGGCGCTCACGCCAGAGTATCAACTGGAATCGCCTGTCCTCAGGATGTATGACTGTCTGGCGGAACATCATCCGGATGTCCGCGCCAAAAACCACTTGATGTCTTCTAAAGTTCAAGATGATGTCAATTATGTCCCTATGCAATTTGGGACCTGAATGCAAACATAGATTCAACGAAACTCCGTTCGAAGTGGGTGCGGACCCATCAAAGACAGTCCGCAACTTGCCCGTTGAGGCCTTCACCACCGCGTGGTGGGGCAAAAAATAATGCTCAGTTGAGCTCCAATCAACTCGAGCCGGAGACATGTGACCCAAATCCTCGTACTCGCGCATAAATTCAATATATTTATCGCGAAGTACGTGGTCACACTGCATACGTCGCTCCATGGACAGCAGTCGTTTCTCCGCAAGCGCCCTACTTTGCCCTAGGCTAGGACGAGAGGCAACAAAGGGTAACCTAGTTACAAACCGACCGGAGGGCAACCTCACCGTGGTCGATCGAAAAAGGGCTTCGCACTCAGCGTGTTCCGGATCCATCCTGGAACTCATAGGTGGCTCCTCCACCTCCCAAAACCTTTGCATGGTCTTGGCCAAGGACGCAGATGCGACAACCGGTGGCTCCTCCGCGGTGCCATTATCAAACACAGGGCCCATCAGGGCAAAACCAAAAATCGTAGACACTGCCATCAGTGAAGACGAACCCAGAGCCTTCTGTGTACCCAACAAAATCCAACCCAATACGTCCGAGCCCAGGAGCAAGTCCACTGGGCCGGGATGAAAGACAAAGGGGTCGGCCAAATCCAGACCCGAAACCAAAGACAACACACCCGGCGGTATGTCTGTCGAGGGGTGCCAACCCGCAATGGTATCCATTACCATAGCCGAAGTCGTGATCCTCATTGTGGAGGACTTCAGCGAAGAAAAGGTGACAAGTGTCTGGCCCGTCAGACACTTCACTTGTATGCCACCAACTCCAAGAAGTGGCACAGGCGAGTCTTCCACGACTAAACCTAACTGGCGTGCCACTCGAGTGGTAACCAAACTGCTTTGAGCCCCTGAGTCCAACAGAGCTCTCAAATTAATGGCTTCCCCCACGACCCCATACGCGGACCACCGCGGTAGGGAGCAGAACCGTCCGCGGCTCTGTCCCAGCAAGGGAGCAAGCTAGTTACGGGCTCCCCACTCTCTCCAAACCAGGGGGCGCCACTGACCCGGATAATATGTCGGGCGAGTGCACATCCCCATCTGAGGGGGGCATAACCCGCGGCCCGGCCATACATATGGTACGGCGGGTGGTACTCCAGCCGTGGGTACTCGTGCAGCGGCGGAGAAAACCGCTGCGGCTGCATGTGTTGGGCATTGGTAACCCGCGTGGAGGGGTGTCCCCACTCTCACGTCCGATCTAGGGCCCCCGCCCATGGGGGCCCTATCCGGGGCCTGGCCAGTCACATACTGGCCACGACCTTGGGGCGCGTGGTCCCGGTCCGCCAAGACCCGCGCCGGTACGCGACCCCCTCCCGAGGGGGGTGCGACGAGCGAAGCCGCGTCCTCCGTCCGATGGTGGAGGGCTTCGCGCAGGAGCGCCCCCGCCCATAGGGGACCCCTGCCTCAACAACCGGGGGCCATCCCCGTTCCGGTTCATGCAGAGCATCACGTGGTGCCGCCCACGGCATGCACTGCATGGTATGGCACTGGGACAGTCACGTGCATAGTGACCGCCCAAACAATAAAAGCAAAGTTCATGCCGCTTTGCCATGCGGCGCCGATCTTGTACTGGCAGTCCCTGCCAGTCCCTGCATTGCAGCAGGCTGTGGCCCATCCGGCCACATTGCAGGCAGTCCGCGTCCCCCGCGACTGCTGCCGTGTGTGCAACCCGCACACCAGCTCCACGCGGTGGCGGTTGCCGTCCCTGTTGGGGCCTACGTTCAGGCGCTCTGGATGGCGCTGAGTCCGTCATGGTATTCTCAGCCGCCCGTGCCTCAAACTCCAAAAACTTCACCAAGTCAGTGAATGTTGGTAGGGTGGTGCTATCCCGTTCCGCATTCTCGCGCTCAAACCGCGAGCGGATGTCATTGGGCAATTTGCCCAATACAATGTGCACCAACAAAAAAGACCATTGGTCCACCGGCAGCCCCAGTGTGCGGAGCGCGTTACAGGCCACTGTAACGGGCGTGAGCAACTGCAGGCGCAACTGTGCCCTGTTGGCCACCTTGGGCAGGGCCATCAACTGTGCGGCGTGCGCATCCGCTAACAAACGTAAGTTTTGGTAGCGGGGAGTTCAATAACTCCCAAGCCGTATCGTACTGGTCGTCCTCCACCCGGAGGTGCTGGATGAGCGACCGCGCTTCATCCTCAAGAGTGGAGAGGAGGTAGGCCATCTTCTGGGCCTTCGACAAATCCTGTCGTGCTACGACCAGGGACTCAAACATATTTTTATATGCTACCCACTCCTCCATCCTACCCCCAAAGTGGGACAGCTGAAGGGTGGGGAGCCGACCAGTAACCGCTGGTCCTTCCTGTCTAACGGGTGTGCGAGGGGCTGGTCCGCCAGCCTGTCTCGCCCTTATTGCGGTCACCGCCTCCGCGATATCATCGTGCAGACTCAGGATCTGGTCCATGTCCGCCATGTGACCTGCGTAGGCCTCCGGGGCAAGTTCCGGCTTCGGTAAGCACCACCATGGCCGCTTCCGCGTTAATCAATCGTGAGTGGAGGTGATCCGCTCTTAGCAGTATGGCGCCCTCCCTGTCCTTCCGGGACAGAGGAGTCCTCCGGCCGTCACAAACCATCTCAATTCGTTGGCGAGTGTCGCCCTAGCATTGGAGGCCTTCGCCATCGCGTCAAGTCACAAACAAAAAATAACAAAGGTAAATAAAAAACAACAAAATCAAGCAACTACACGAAGAACCGCGGTAGGTATGAGAATGGCACAAACCCGGAACGCACGGTACAAACCGCAAACAAATACAAAAAAGGTTACAAATATTCTTATACAAACAAACTAAGAAAAATCTAATAATTTTTACAAACAATTAATTATTTTTACAAACGAACAAATAGAGGGTAGATAAACTACGCTCTGCTACCAGAAAATGTGCAGAGCAACTACGCTCTGCTGCCAGAAAATGTGGCAGAGAGAATCCGGACAAACGAAGCGGCGGGAAGAATTCTGTACCGGAACTTCACCGGGAAAAAACCACCGGTAAAAATAAGTACCGGGAAAAAATCTCCACGCGGCACCACGTTTGCCCGACTAAAACCTAACTAACTTAACGCAGTCTGCTACCACCGTAGCTTATGAAGGGAGCTACAGGGCCCTATATGATAACCTATAAATTAACTACAATTGAACACTTACCAAATTAAATCTTCTTTCTCTTCGGATCCAAACTTGAGTGTCTTCGGGAAGGGGGAATTCCTAATCACCCTACCTAACCCTTGAGATCTCAATTCCCCAGGACAAATAAATAGATTTCTTCCCGTAGTTTCACTCGGGAACAGCCAGATGTGAACAGCCAGCCACGTTTCACCTCTCACAAGAAAAAGTCACAATAACAGAGTTTTTCACAAACCCAAATTCAATAGTTATTTAACAAACAGGAAATTCACGATTATCACTCAAACTAAACAACAAGCAAAAGACGCGAGACCGCTCCGCGTATTAAAATCAAACCGATATCGCCCGGGACAATGCAATGGCGGACCACACGCGACGCCATCCACGCTAGCAGTGTGAGAACCCCCAAAACGCCTGGCGGCGATAACAGGAAACGCCTAATGCTTTAGTTTTACCCAATATATTACAAACATAATATATTTACATGCATTACAGCTCCCATTTCATATCCAAAAAAAATGTTTTCAGTAGCTGGATACTCTGCCTCTTTGGGTAGGAATTCAGGAATACTATAATACTGTCTCACTCTGGCTAATATATCTGGATGACAGTTACCCCTGGAAAATATAAACATTTCAGTGTTAAAATCGAGAAAGTTGAAGTAAGAATAAAACTTTCAATTACAACAGTAGGTATTTTATAAATAAACTTAATTTTATCTTCAGCCAACAAAAATAAATAATTTTCAATTTTTAAGTCGTCTAAGTTGATAACCTAATTTAGCACAACAAAATTTATGAAATGTTTTTTAATTATTACAAACAATTTTTTATTAAAAGTATTATAGAGCTGAAATATTTGAAACTAAAAACTGGGTATTTGTTATAGGATACTTACCATCCTACATACCACGGCTTCTCTCCAGGTTCATTTCTTATCCTAGCATCAGGCATCTCAAACACTTCTTTCAGGGTAAAAAGATCAGTTTTAAAGTTAAGGAACTGGCAGCCATCTTCAAGGCTCTCATAACTACCAGCTGTACTCTGGTACAGTTGCTTGAATACGTCAAAATTCAACTCCGTAGCTGCCTTCCAATGTTTAATTGCATTTTTGACTATTATTGGCTTTGATGAATATGCATAACTCTAAAAAGAAATTATTTTACTTTATTAGTAGGTATGTCATGTTTATGATTTTACATTTATAAATTTTATTTTCAAAAATGGTTAGATAACATAATGGAAATTGATGATTTCTATCAGAATATAAATGGTCTTGTTTGATTCCACTTGAAACTAAAAAATAATTAGAATGTTCTTACAGCGAAATTTCGACGCGTGACGTTGTGTAGTATAATAGGTTTCGTAACATTCTCGCAATAGGCACAATCGGCGAGGGGCCGCGTCGCCTCCCACACCAAATAATTACTAGGTAACACACATCTAGCGCTTAAAATACTATTCACTGCGCTGCTGCTAATCACTAATAATACAAACACTGCAACTGATATTAGTATTAACTTCCTATTTGTTCCCTTTAAAGCTGCGGCCTCGTAGTTATAATTACGAATGTAATTATAATGTTTTAACAATTCTCTTTCCAAACCTCTTTCTATCGCACATTTTTGAATTGATCGTATCCTTCTCTTTAGGCTTCTCTTCTTTTTTGTCAGCTTTTGCATTGTATTGCTTGCAGGTAGAAAAACATATTTGTTTGAATTAGGTTGGTTTATTGTAAATATGTGTAATATCAATTTATTTTGCTGGAATGGCAAAATCACGAAAATCAGCAGCTCAGATAATGTCTTGTCTTTGTCTCTTTGACATTGACAAGACAAGATTTGAAATTTTGCTAGTCGTTCAGAAACTAAAAACTATTAATTTTATTTAAAAAAAATTAATATACAAATAATCTCTGTAGAGTTAAAAAAAAAGTAAATTCCTCTATGGTCCTTGACCTGACGCTGTCTGTCATGTCAACGAACTGATGAACTTGGCGGTTTCATTTCACTAATAATTTAGCATTAAAAACTCTTGAAATGCCTCCTAAGAAGCGTGATAAGGATAACGACGCAAACAAAAACTCAAAGATTGACCACCTACAAGCTGACCATGAGTTATTTTTACAGGCATTCGAAAGTAAGTATGGGCAGTTGTGTTTAGTAAGCGTTTCTTCATAAAACCCAATTAAAACGTATTTATTTCCATATTTCAGAGCCTACTCAAATATACAGGTTCTTACGAACACGTAATATGCTGTCGGTGAGTATAGGGTACCATTTTTAGCTACAATTTCAATATACTGTGTCAATAAGTATACAAGACAATATCTTTACTTTCAGCCTATTTTTCTTAATAGAACTCTTTCATACATGAAGCGGCGAATGTCTAGAAGCAATAAAAGTCGCTGTGGATTTAAAATTGATTCTCTACTGGAGAAAATCACTTTGAAAAAGAGCACAGAGCTTCAGCCAAACAGTTTGGGAGGTTACATGACTCTAACATTCCTAGGATTCTATGATAAAAGCCTTGACGACCCCAGAGACTACCAAGTAAAAGTAGAAACATTATTGTTAAAGATATGCCACAAAAAAAGGAAAGAAAGTTCTTCTGCTATAGTAGAAGTTTCGGTAAGTTAAATTTGTTCAATCATAAAATTCTTTTAACAATTTTCATGTTATTTTTGTTGGATACAGTATTTCTTCATATAATCCTTATGGTCAGTCACACTGTCTCTGTCCATAATATTTAAAATATAAGGAATTTTTTTATTGTATTCTTTAATGCATGTACTTAAAGTAATAATAGTGATAGTAGCCTTTATTCGAATTGTATGTACTTACTTTTTACTATATCCATAGTAAAAGTCATAATAAATTAATAATTATGAATTATATAAATTTTAGAAGCATCATTACAACCAAATATTAAAAGTTGATTGCTTAATTTTGAACCAATGACAATTGATTTATATGTCATGAAATGTATCATTAAATATCATTATGTGGTTCATTTCTTCTACAGAATAACAAACATACATGTAATGTAGTTGACTAGTTTATCAAAGAATATCTTCCTGTTAAGTGGAAATGGCTTCAATAAAATTATTTTTATCCTGTTCCAACCACATTAGTGTAAAAAAGCCAAAATCCTTTTACAAAGTCATAACATTGCAATGATTGGTTTATTTTTATTCAAATCAATCACAAACTAGGTATTTATTAATAACAACATTACCCAGGTGGGTAGCTGTTCGGTGCCCCTCAACCCATCAACATCAGAGCCCCCTGCGATGGCGTCTGCCGTCAGTATCTCCAGTGAGACCTTCAGTCCCTCCCAGGGGCCCAACGTGAAGTCTTACATGCTCATGCTGAGAGTAACGGTCACGAGAGCATCTCCCAACACAAATGGTGCAGCCAGCTCTAGTGAAATTACTAATGGCGATTGTGATGGTAAGAGCATTCATATATTTTTATACTATACTGTACTACAATAAGGTCCGTCATTGTCAAGGGAGAGGCTATCTCGCAATCTAATATTGTTATTTTTGAACTTTAAACTTTTTTCTGTGTATGTTAAATTATGGAGAATAATAAAAAAAAATTGAATTTAATATCATAATCATTTATCTGAATGCAAATGTCGATGCAAATGTTTAAAAGAAAGCGAACCATTTGCATATGCGAATGCGAATATTTGTAACATCCCTAGTATTAATACTTTGGTATACAAAACTTACTTTCTCTAAACAGATAGTATGTTCATGAGAAAATTCTGTTAACAGAACCTGTGACCAAAAGATTAAAATCAAACTCAACGGATCACCTGAACTCCACTCCCGAGAACAAATGGACAAAGCTGTATGGCAGCGAACTTATAGTGTATGACAAACACAACCGCTGTCTCCTAACAAACGGGGAGTATGACCTGGTGTTGCATGATGCCACGCCCGGCGGCCGGAGCGCCACTATAGCCAGATCTCCGCATAAAGCTCTCATGGCTCAGTGGGAGACGATTCCTAATGTAAGTAGCATGTTTAAATCTCTTTTATTCATAGCTATGCTAGTTATCAAGCAAAAAGTGCGTCGATTACGCGCCAGCCCTCGTTCAAGTGTCAGTAATGTCTACAATGAAGTGAAGGGTGGGGTGTGGTATTTGAAATGAGTGCGAGACGGTGAGTTGCCGTTCTGTACGTTAGTTCTATTACTTATTCTGTGACCAATATATTTGTTTCTTACATTTTATTTTTGACTGTACATAATCTAATGTATGTATAAAGATAATAAATAGCCCCTCTGGCATGTTAGACAACAAGACGGTTTCATGAGTTTCTTTCGACATTTCTTCTCAGCAGTGGTTGTTCCGAAATGCTAGTAATTTGTAGCTTTGAGAGATAGTATACTATGATTATATAATTAGTTTGTGACGTGAAAAAGAGCCTTTGAAGGCCAATTTTCAATAAAATTTTAAATTTATTTCTGATTTCAGGAAAGTGATCTCCAGACAGACACAAATCCGTTTGACATATTCAAAGTGCGACCGCTGTTGAAACTAAAGCTGAGTTGGAGCCAGGAGCCCACGAATGGTCTTGTGAATAGACCCAAGCTGTACCAGCAGAGCGAAACCAACGGGGTCAAAAAGGAGCCCGGCTCCAGTAAGGACCGCCTCTCTATGAAGGGCAGCACTAGTGATATTAAAAATGGTAAGTGGATATTGAAACTGAAGTTGAGTTAGAGCCCACAAATGGCCTCATGAACAAACCCAAGCTGTTCCAGCAGAGTTAGACCAACGGGGTCATCAAGGAGGCCAGCTCCAGTAAGGACCGCCTCTCTATGAAGGGCAGCACTAGTGATATTAAAAATGGTAAGTGGATATTGAAACTGAAGTTGAGTTGGAGCCCACAAATTGCCTCGTGAATAAACTCAAGCTGTACCAGCAGAGTAAGACCAACGGGGTCAAGAAGGAGGCCGGCTCCAGTAAGGACCGCCTCTCTATGAAGGGCAGCACTAGTGATATTAAAAATGGTAAGTGGATATTGAAACTGAAGTTGAGTTGGAGCCCACAAATGGCCTTGTGAATAAACCAACCTGACTCTCTTCAAAACCAGAGTGAATAGGCTGCTTCTGGGTAAGCTCGCTACACCGTAGACCTCATCTCTGTCCTCGGGCAAGATTGTGGTTAAAGGCAAACCCATGTTTGATAAATAAAAAAAACAAGCTGTACCAGCAGAGTGAGACCAATGGAGTCAATCAAAATCTCTTAGTGCTCCCCGCACTCCCTAAGGAACCTACATACCAAACAGCTTCCTACGCCCAGTAAATTTGGCTGAGCGTTGTCTGCCAATTTGATTAATGATTTATTTCCTTCAGGTGAGAAGATAAAAAGCGAGGCCAACGAAGGCGAGTCGAAGCGCCAACAGATAATATACCAGTTCTTGTACAACAATAACTCGAGACAACAGACTGAGGCCTGCGATGATCTGCATTGTCCGTGGTGTTCCCTCGACTGTGGCACTCTGTACTCGCTGCTCAAGCATCTCAAGCTGTGCCATTCAAGGTTCAACTTCACATATTTTGTAAGTATTTTTGGTACTCTGTTTTTTTTTCTTCGTAATTCCTAGTCACGTTAAAGATTCTAATCACTAATCCTAATATGACTGTGATTTTATGTTTTTTTTCGACGATTTATCTAGCAGTGGTCATTTCGAAATGCTCGTTGTTTGTAGCTTGAAGAATTATAATATAGATTACTCTGTATAGTTGATCTAAAAAGTCTCTGTAAATGTAATTTTATTGGGTAAAAATTTCACTTTCAAATACCTCCTTGACTTGATTTATTATTATTAGAAATTGGTTTAGTAATTTCATCCAGTAATTTTCTACCCCGTAATGCATAAAGTTGTGATACTATGTACAGTCAGTTGCAGAGAAACCTACCCCCTATCTCACCGAATCATAATCTCAGGGGGTAATGTTCCTTTCTATCTGACTGTACCATTACCATTGTACCATTATATTTGTACCATTACCATTATACCATTATATTTATACCATTACCATTGTACCATTACCGTTGTACCATTATATTTGTACCATTACCATTATACCATTATATTTGTACCATTACCATTATACCATTATATTTATACCATTACCATTGTACCATTATATTTGTACCATTACCATTGTACCATTATATTTGTACCATTACCATTATACCATTATATTTGTACCATTACCATTATACCATTATATTTGTACCATTACCATTGTACCATTATATTTGTACCATTACCATTATACCATTATATTTATACCATTACCATTGTACCATTACCGTTGTACCATTATATTTGTACCATTACCATTATACCATTATATTTGTACCATTACCATTATACCATTATATTTATACCATTACCATTGTACCATTATATTTGTACCATTACCATTGTACCATTATATTTGTACCATTACCATTGTACCATTACATTTGCACTACTTACCAGCCAATCCCCGGCGGCGCTCGCATCGACGTATCGATCAACGAGTTGTACGACGGGTCGTACACCGGGTCGCCGCACGACCTGATCGCAGCCCAGGGCCGCGGCGGGCCCCCCGCGGCCGCCGGGCCCCGCGCCGGGCCCACGCGGAGGACCTCGCTGACACACGTGCTGGTGTGGCGTCCCAGGCGGGCCCGCCGGCCACACAGACACAGCCTGGCTGAGTTCCTGGAGTTGGATGATGCGGAGGTCGTTGAAGCGCAGAGGCCGTACCTTACTGGACATAATAGGTGGGTTCATTTTGTTTTAGTCTTTTTTGTACTAAATTATATGGCATTCTCTCCACTCCCCCAACTATCTCCACACAAAAAAATCACACTTTCACATTTATATTTAAACTTTTGCTCGCGTGAATATTCCTCGAGAACAATGCTTTTTCCCTGGATGAAAGGTACCCTTTCTCCCTCAGTAAGTACTTCAAACTATGTGTATGTGAAACAGAAAGATTGATGAAGAGGTAACAAACAAATAAACAAACTCACTATTGCTTTATAATATTAGTTAGGATAATATTAGTATGGATACCTATAAAAAATTTGATATTTTTATATCATTATCATAATTTATTTTTCAGACTTTATCACCACACAATAACGTGCCTGCCAGTCTACCCTAACGAACTGGACATCGACTCAGAAAGCGAGACAGATCCTCTATGGCTCCAACAGAAGACTATGATGATGATAGACGAATTTACAGATGTCAACGAAGGAGAAAAGGAACTCATGAAAATGTGGAACCTCCACGTAATGAAATACAACTACGTTGGAGACTGCCAGATACCGATAGCCTGCCAGATGTTCCTGCAAATGAAAGGTAAAGAGCTCTTAGAGAAAAACCTTTACAGGAACTTCATACTCCACATGTGTTCGCTGCACGACTTTGGCTTATTAAGTCCGGTCGCACTGTACCAAACCATACAAATGCTCAACCAAATGCTAGCGGACAATGCCGAAGCCAAAGAAAAGATGAGGGAATCGTTGAAAGCTCAACGTGAACACTGGCACGCTGTAGGGAAGTATCAGCAACCGGTTATCATCGAGCAGAAACCTCAAACGACCACTGCCAAACTCAACAACATTGAGGCATCACCGTCCGTTAGAAGGAAAACTTGTAATCTACAAAACGCTAACAGAATGGCCAGCAATTCCAACTTTAATAAGTCTGCAAGCCCTGGCCCGAGTCATACGGAGAGTAAACGAAAAATGTCTTCGGGCAGCATACAGAGTCGCAAACGGTCATCAATATCGGAGAGAAAAAGTTCTGTATAGCGAATGTTCAGTGTTTGATTTCAGTAAGCCGTGGGGCTATGAATACAACATGAAATTTGGTATGTATGATCGAATAAGCAAAGAATGCCTGGAGCTTGTTACTGGAATATTTAATGTTATTGTTAATTTAGAAAGTTCACATAGTTAGGTATAGATTTGATGATACCCGTAAAAATGTGCAACTGTTTTCATGTGTGTTAATTAGGGATAGTTTGGATTTAGCATTGTATTATAATGCTACGTTCATTGAGTTAATATTTTTGCAAGATTTTAAGGCGACGCATTCCTAAACAATAATTTCCATACAAAACATTAGCTCCCTGCAACCACCCGCTAAAACTGTGATTTCCGTTTTAATAAAAAAATGCAATTAATCTTAATAATTCCGACTGGCATATTGAAGTGTTTGTTAAGACTAAAAGACAAGGAAGATTTAGACATTGCAATTAGTCTGGTTTGCCTTTAATAAGTATCTGTTTTAAAAGAGGTTACTTTGATATATTTTTTTCTCTGTTATTAAAGTTAATTAATCGTCTTTCTGGAACTGACAAAATAAAGTAATAATAGAAGAATCACGTCATAAAATAAAACTTTTATATGTTTTGTAATTATAGAAAATAGGGGGAGGCTTTTGCCCAGCAGTGGGACCTATTTGCTAAATAAATAAAAAAAATATAGAGAAAAACCGAGGTCCTTGCCACCAAAATTTTCAATGCGTTGTCTTAAATCTCCAATCTAATGCACTTTCAAAATTAAATTTGACTTTGCTACTCAGAGATATACGGATTACATCACTACTTGCTTTGACATACAAATATTTATAGATATAATTTGAATTTGTAAAGTAATTATTCGACCCAACAGACTGCCCTATAAAATTATGTTCGCATAGGCTCTTTGATATTTGCGTGTTGTACTGCCATTTGCATAATAAAATTGAGAGATTGGCGCCATATCAATTTCGACTTAAATGTTTTTTCGTTAATTTTAATTTCGTTACTGCCCAATACGATAATTTTAGGATTATGAAATTCCATTAAATGGATGACAATAGATTAAGTTGCTAAATTATGACTATTTATCGTAGATCTCTTCGCGATTTTGCTGGCGAGCGAGCGTATAAATGACCCTGTCTAGTAAAACTATAGATAGATCTATTATTCTATCTAAGGTCCAGGAGGATACATGTATTTACATATTTTAGTATCATTACGCCTGTTTCCCGCCGGCAGATATTTTTACTTATTGCGATTTCCCTTAGGGTGGTATTCTTCTTATCAAATATCTTTGTCCAATGTACAGAGGATAAAGAAATGAGGGATTTTCCGAGACGCAAATTAAAAAAAAAAAAAGTTGAAGATGAATTCATAGGTGACGCCACAGAACATATAAAAGAGGTTAGAATGGCTATAATGCGCCGTTTCTATGAGAACCAGTGTCGCCTAATCCGCCCCACCTTTCACCGTTACCACACATTTGCCATAATGAGTACGAAGCTTCGCACATTCTTGCAATTTCCAATCTAGCCAATCATAGCGCCACGTCATCACGCAATTTCAAACTGAACCAATCATACGCAAGCACGCAATCGATGTACAATTAGTGTGATTGTGTTTGTAAACTACGCTAGTGCTTGACTAAACTTTAAATGACTTAATTATCGATATTGAATTTTGTTATTAAACAAACTGTTACATACAAAAGTGATATAGTAAAATGGAAAATAAAACAAAGTATATTTCTTACAATCTTATATTTATTGACCTTGGAACGTCCGCCATCTTGAATGGTCCCCCAAATTTCGATTTAATGTGACGTTATTAACGTGATAAGCACGTATACCAAACAGCTCAATCGGTTCAAGATAACTGGTTTTTAAAATTCAGTTGCAAGATTCCACCCGGACAAACATACATAAATACATACATACATACATACATACATATATTGCAAGTTAAATAAAAGCTTGTTATAATAATAATTATTCGCATTACTTAATTTGGTCTTTCCACATTAACATAAATTTATAACATTTATAAATATATGACTTTGAAAGACGATATCGATAAATATCGTCTCTCACTACGCCCAGCACTAGAGCTAATGCCACGTTGTTGCCGCGCACTCCACTACGTGGTACGTTTGACGTTGCAAAAATAACGAACGCATGCAGACAGCAATGTATATTTTTTGGAGAAAAAAAAATATTTTAATGACCTTTGAAAGATTTTGACTAAAATATCGTATTTAATAGAGGTTTTTTTACTTACCGATGATAAGAAACGCATCCTTTGTTTATATTAAGCTCTTGGCTTCTTGCTCGACAAGTAATTACCGCACATGAAGGCATTTTCGTACAATTTTGTAGCAGCGCTTCGCAATACTTACTCCGCTAGAGTTCGCGAGCGACTAAACGGCACGGTCACGTGTTTTTGTAAAGATACGAGCGGTCGCTCGCATGCTTGGCGCGCCGGCCCCGCCCACAACTCCTTTCTAACCTCTTTTATATGTTCTGTGGGTGACGCTTAGTAAAAGCCGAGAACATTCAAAAAGCAAAAAGGCACGGGATTAGCAATAAAAAAAAAAAAAACCTAATAAAAAACATCTAAAAAGTATCAATATTGTGATTTGTGCAATGAGGGATTTTCCGAGACCCAATAAAAAAAATAAAATAGTTCCATATGACTTCATAGATGGCGCTTAAGTAAAGGCGAGAAAAAAAGTTCCATACAAGAAGCAAAAATTCGCGGGATTGGCTTTTTTTTTAAATAAAACTTAGTAAAAAAAACATCTAAAAAGTATCAATATTGTGATTTGTGCAACTGTCAAACTGTTAGGTGATTTGTTTTTATGCCTCTGGTTGATAGGAAAAAGCGCACCATATAGGTTCAGCCATTATTACGACTCGGCTTTCATAAAACGCTATCTGTTGAGACTTTTTTGTACTGATTTTTTTTTCTTAATTAGCTGTCAGAAAAATCGCTCATTGTCAAACTGTTATGTAATTTTTTTTCTGCCTCTGGCTGACAAAAACTCTGCTTTCAATAAAGCTCCGCTGTTAAGATTTTTTTATACCGATTTTTTTTTTCTTAATTAGCTGTCAGAAAAGTCGCTTATTGGATGACTTCACCAAATGTGCTTGCAACACCCGCCCGATACTTTTGCTTGACATTTAAATCAAATGGCTGCTACAATCTCATTGGACCATAGAGTTATTTATCCAAAAATTAGCTTTATACATTGGACCTCCCTCCATTTTCTCGTAGGTGATACGTGAAATCTTGGATTGTCCTATATGACAAGTTGAATGAGCATTTTGATCTTAAAATTGGTCAAAAATATTGGATAAGTGGAAGACCATCCTTACTTCCTTCACATTCGTGATCGAATCGTATCTGATATTATTACTGCTTATACTCCGTAACAATAATTATAGTTAATTTTAGTTCAATTTTTACTTATAACGTCCCCAATCATTTTTTTAAACATTTTAATTGTAGCAATAAATAGTTAGCATATTTTATTTTCAATTTAATTAAATTCAGGACAGGTTCATTTGTGTGCTTATTCTGTGCTATTTTTTGTTTTCACAAATTAGTTTACCTTTAGTGATTTAGAAAAACCAAAATAAATAAGAATTGTGATCAATTCTTTGTTCCTTATGTTTAGTGAATGCCATTAAATTTATGTCTATTTTCAATTGAGAATTTGAGAGCGTACTTTGTGATTAGAACAAATTTTATGTATTTTTAATTTAGGAACGATAATAAATAAAATGGGTACTTTTAATGGAATATTGTGTAACGGTTTGTCTGCCACACTATATTACAGAAGTTTATATTACAATGTATTGATATAAATAGTATAAACTTACTATTATTAAATTTTATATATTAATTTTAAATTATTGTAATATAGTGTAGGGAAAATAGATAAACCGTTAAATTGGTACAAGCGAATTAGGTTTTATGAACTTTTGTATGAAGTATGTGAATGCGGGGTTCCGCAATGCCTTACACATATCTATTTGCTGTTCAACATCTGACTGATATACACAAATATATCTTTACTAATATATAAATATATAATATTAATAATACGAGCCGCGCCCTGGGGCTTCGCACTCGTGAATATTTCGGGATAAAATGTACCCTATGTGCTATTCCCGGTAATTTTCAACCCGTGTACCAAATTTCATCAAAGTCCGTTCAGTGGATTTGCGTGATTGAGTAACAAACATACACACAAACTTACATCCAAACTTTCGCAATTTGTAATATTAGTAGGATAAAATGGGTCATTTGATACAACAGGGGGGCTAAAGCGGCCACTTTGATGAATCGGAATATGATACATTTCTCATTTCCTAAATATTTAAAAATTAACCTTACTCTATCATACATAAGGTTCATTTTTTAATATGTTGGAAATGAGAAATGGATCATATTCCGATTTATCAAAGTGGCTGTTTTAGCCCCCCTGAAATGCGGCTATAATTCCATCAGTATTTTATTTTGATTCGGTTAATCGATTCGAGAATCACCATTCGAAGTGCTTTTTCACGTTGAAAGACGCGGGAGAGGGCGCGGGCGGGCGCGCGATGATCTGTCGACCTCGCGTTCACATTGTGACGTATGTCAGAGGTTGTAAAAATTGACGACGATCTTTTATTTTAAATGGAGAAGTGTATTTTTTCTTTGCTTACCTAAAGCAAAGAAAAAATACACTACGCGATAAGAAGCGACACTTAAGCATGTGTGCCGTAAAATCGCTTACAGCTATGTGTGGGTGAATGGACATGTTTGCGGGTGTGTTCAGGGGGTGCGGGACGGGGTGCCAACCTCCACCAGATGTTTGTTTTATAATGTATTTCCTAGGGCTACTATGACACGGTCTGTAGGAAATGGCAAAAATTAAGTATGCAGTTGGTATTTAATATCGGTTGGTAATTAAAAAAGAAAAGTACATATGTGCCCGGCGCCACCACCGCCACTGCGAGTTAACGTGAAAAAGCACTATGATTTTTAACCACATGACAAAACTTTACTGTAACTTGTGAATAAAGGCTCATTTAGACGGTGCAAGTTTCTTGCCTGATGCATACAATTAAATTGAAGCAATAATTTACTCGTATTGGTCTAAACAACAGTTGCTTGCAATTATTGATAGTCAATTGTTGCACCTCAATTATTGCATGCAATTATTGCTCTTGTATGGACAAGAAACTTGCACGTCTAAATGGGAGACAGCAGTTAATGGGTTACTGCGAGTTACTATAATTTTTAACCATATGACAAGACTTGACTGTAACTTGTGAATAAAGGCCCATTTAGACTGCAAGTTTCTTGCCTGTTGCATACAATTAAATTGAAGCAATAATTTACTCGCATGATTTAAATAACAGTTGCATGCAATTATTGCTCTTGTATGGACAAGAAACTTGCACGTCTAAATGGGTCTTAAGGGTATTTCTTTTTACCTTTAACTTTTTTCGTCAATCTTTGGATTTGGAGAAAGACTTTTATTCCTAGTGAATTTGGTAAATGAATCAGCAGGCTACTTTTTATGCAATCAATTTTATTGTTTAGTTACAGATAAATAGCGCTAGATATGAACTCTTATTTTATTAGTACTCTTAACTTATTTTCTGATTTTACATTACTATTAATTTAGGGCGCTTTCTCTGAATAGTTACATTCTGAATTAATTAATATTCTGCAAATCACATAATTTATTAGACACCTAACCCTAGTTATTTAGTAAGTTTGTTACATACGTAACGCCAATATGGTTTTGATTTTTTACATATTTTGTTATTTTTTAATTGTTCCATACTGAGTAATGTTCACAAAAATAATTGTACTTATATGGTGAAATATAACAATTATTTTCAATATTTACATGTTTTATTTAACTACGGACAGTCACCTCAAGAAGTCAGTGTACACTTGAATTCAGAGAAAATTAATTGAAACACACTTTTAAAATGAATTCTACATTGATTAATTTTTATTTTTAAATTAAGTATTGCGTTTTGACTACGAGTACTTAATTTTCGATTGAAATTCTACATCCAAGTATGTATTTCCATTTATTCCATCTTGGTTTCAAAACTCCACGCCTCGCCAACTCGCTATGTTATTAAAAAATCGAATTTGTTTGTTATTCATGAGCAGATCTCAGATCAAATCACAGGTAGTTCGGTAAAAAATAAAATGACCATAAATAAATTCAACAAGTCTTCACACTCCTTGGAGACAAATATTAAAATTCGAATTGTCAAATGAGCGATCAGTGAGAAAAATGGAAAGCCATTTGACAAAGTTCACAAACTGAAATTTGTTGTTAAATATGTCATACTCGAAGAATACATATAAATTAGCAGAACACAGCAGGCTAGAGACGTCAGTAGCTGGCCGGAATGAAGACGAAGGTACAAATTAAACTATATCGATGGTGTATCGAACTGTGGCAAGATTGAAACACCAAGGGCCCACCTTGGTATTTCAATTAATCGGTGACTTTTTCTGTTCGTAGGAGAGGTCATTGCTTGTAACCCTACGGAGAGCCGCACTTACTCTGGTAAGTGATTGTGAATCACAAACCTAAGTTTAATTTTAAAAGATGGTAAAAATTCATTTTATTTTCTTGATTAATTACGTCATGTTTTAAATTCCGTAGGATAGCGCGTACTTTACATTATTTAAGTAACACAGTGAGTTTTCAGTAACGGTTTCAAAAAAACCATCACCTTCGAGCGCAGAGGACGCTGCCTTGTGTTCTGGCCAGAAGTCTTTCATCAGTATACATTCCACCGACCAATTATGTCAAGTGGCCGATATAGACAACCCATCTATCCTAGAAGAATGTAATGTGGAAGTTCTTAGTTTGAATGAGGTGTTTCCTTCCACGTCTGAGGAGAGCTTATCGAACGACGAAGATATCACGATGAAGAGAAGGCAAAAGTCCAAGAAGAAGTCGCCGACACGAAAGGTTTTGATTTCTTATTGTTTTCTTTAGGGCTCGTGCAGCGTGCCGGCGACTTCGCGCGACCTCGGTCGCACCGACTCGCGGCGACTTGATTGAACGTGTATAACTAAACGGCTGAGTGCAGCGTGCACGCGACTGGCGACCAGAGGTCGCGCGACTTGCAGCGACCGGTCGTCACAGTCGCTTGCGATTGCACAGCGCAGTACTTAATTGATATCTATTTTATAATAATAATGGATGCAAAAGGTTTAATAGATGCAGTTCGTAGTCGCCCGGCGCTTTGGAACCAAAAACATAGAAAATACCAAGATAGATATTTTGTTGCCAAATTATAATTGTATATAGATACTATATGGTATGCTTAATCATGAAGACAAACATTATGTCGTATGTTCAGTAATAACACCAATAGTTAACTATTGTAAATTGCTATTGATCGGTCGCCCGTAATCGCTGGTCGCTAGTCGCCCGCACGCTGCACTGTTTTTAGTAGCTGAAAGTCGCCGCGAGTCGCTGCGACCGAGGTCGCGCGAAGTCGCCGGCACGCTGCACGAGCCCTTAGGCAGGTGGCAAATTTCTGCAAAGTAACAGGATTCAGTGGGTCGCCACCAACGTGAGATACCAGTTAATCCAAAACCCTATACGGGTCTCGGGGAACTGGGTGAAATGATCCCAGTATGAGAGGACTGATCATCCGTCTGATGCTGGCGCTGGCTTCCCCAAAAAGTATTTAATAGACCGCCGCATATGCAGCCATCTCACTTTTAGAATAAAAAGGTATAAAAAGGCCTCTTCATGTTGGCTTTGGCCCCATGCACGCCTCAAAGGACTGGGTCCAACCAACATAATAATAATAGGCAGTTTTTTGTAGGTGTTTGTATAAAAATAAAAAGCTTTGTGTGAAAGATTTTTTGCTATTGGCCGTTTTCCTCTTAAGGTTCCAAATTTATTTTTCCATGGTTCCAAACAAAATCCTCTAGGTGGCACTCGTAACCCGTAGCGGAGTAAAAATGTTACCGCAAAATTATGCTGACTTTACCAACATTTTTCTTCATCAACTCACTCAAAATTGTAACTTAGCAATAATATTTCGCTCGTAAGTTGTGTTGTGAGGTGCCGTCTTATAAGTACCAATCTTATTTTTCGAAGGCAACGGAACACTTGGCCAAAACAGCATACGTGCCAAGCAACAGCAAGTCTTCAACCGTGTCAGGCCGGTACACGGACCCATCCGAAGGACAAAGGTCCGAATTCGATATATCGAAAAGCACGCTGTATGTCGTCGGCAGCAACCCTGGAGAACCAAAGATATCGTATCAGGACCCTCCGAAAAAAATATCCAAAACGGTGAGTTTTGTAAGAGATCTCTTTTTTTTAATTTAGTTTCTCCTGTCCCGGTGTCGTCGTATTCTGCATTCTACTTCACAGTTTCCGATTGAATTGGATGACAGCATTATTTTACGATTCTGATTAAAACCATGAAGATGATGCCGGTACTAGGCTATTCCTCATTTTTAATCTAGAATTATTTCCACCAGAGATAAGGCAGGTAGCGGTGCAGTAAAGATGTCTACCTATCTATCGGATTAGGTACATTTTCAAAATGAATCTTGGCGAAGACACTGGTATAGGACAGTTATAAATATTTTTTCAGATGAAGAAATACCTGCGAAACATCGACAAACACAAGAGCGAGATGGGTAAAGCGGGGGAGAAAGCGATAAGCAAGCTGACGACGATGCGCGGCATCTTGAAAGATGGACGATGCGTGCCCGAGTGTACCGGGGATTCTACCGCGCAGGGCCAACAGGAATACACCGAACGTGAGTTGACGTCATGCTTCCTCTTCTGTTGTATGGCAGCGTCCTTCTCTAGTTGTAAAGAAGATTGCATCGAGTGTAGTCGTCCCCACTTTAACATGCCTCTGGTTCTTAATAAGTTTAGGTCGGCAACTAGTCGGCAATGTCTTTCAGTCTATAGTAAATGCATCCAGTTGAGGTCAGAATATCTAAATTGGATCTGACTGATTGGTACATTAACGCACAGACGAAAACGCTGAACGTAGACTTGTTGGCAGAGGTTCTCTAAGCTTGAGGAATTTTGGAAATTAGGGTGGAACTAAATTGAAAAATAAAGGGGTGAAATTGGGGTAAAACGAAATATACGCGAGCGAAGCTAAGGACAAAAGCTAGTGTAGCGTAGCGAAATAATTACCCACCCATGTATCTGTAATGTATTATTTTGTTCCCGCAGAAGAGCTCACATTCCCCTTCCAAACGGATTTTTGTTCCTACTCCGCCTACACGAAGCAGAATCCCGATAAAAACGTAACGTTCAACACACAAGTGGTGATCATCCACTTCCGCGGCGACAACTGCGTCGGCCAAAGCGTAGAAGCCCTAAGCAAGGAAAAGGACCAGCAAGCCAGGAACTCCGAACTAAGGAAAACATTCCTCACCAAATACAACGAATTTTGGCCCACACAAAAATAATTTTAAGTCTAGCTTTAATTCCCAATTGTCCTTAGTCGTAACGATGATCCAGTAATAAGTTCGGATATGGAATAATTTAGTGTTTTATACTAATATTTATTTACAAAATATTGTACAGTGTATAAATTATAGGAGTTGCGTTATTGTGTTGCGTCGGTTGGCAATAAACAGATATACTTACAATTATTTTCTAAATATCAAAAGTGTGCCTTTTCAGATAAAATATGTACCTTCAATCATAACAATTCTGAGAAAAAGTGTACTTACATTTCCCTGTGGTCTTAATATAAGCGGGTAGAGGAACTAAGTGGCAAGTCGGACGCATTTATGGTATTGTTAATTTATTTCCCAAATTGAAATAAACGTTACTGCATTAAATCGAGATTTTTATTAGGTCCTATATCGATGTAGCTTGTATTTATGCTCACTAGTTGGCGCTACTGGCGTGTATGGTCATGTCAATAGCAGTGCCATTTGAATTTGACACATCAACATTGACAGCGTTGCATGGAAGTAGTAAGTACTTTGTACAACTGGAAGGTTCACTGAGACTAGAAAAGCGAGCCGAAAGAGAGGCTCGAAATCGTGGCGCGTCCCTTTCTGACGAGGGTGACCATGTTAAACAAAATTCTTAGGACCAGTGAACCACATGTCACATGTCATGAGTCAGTGTGAAGGCAATTGAGCCTACTTTCGTGAGTTGTGTGTGAGTCAAAATTACGCTCGTTTGCGCTCTTACGCCCCTACAATTACGCTACTAGAAAATATGTAGCTATTCCATAGGTTCAATAAAATATAGTACTATTTATAAACTAAGTAAAATAATACTCAAATTAAAAAAACGATTTATTTAATTCCTTAAACGTTATTGTTTATTTTATTTACTTATTGGGGACGCCAGCGTAAACAAGCTCCAGACGGGTGATCAGTCCACTCATGCCGGGACCATTATTCACCCAATTCCCCGAGACCCGTATGTATAGGGTTTTGAGTCACCTGGTAACTCACGTTGGTGGCGACCTACTGAATCTACCTGTTACTTTGCAGGATTTTAATAACTGCCCTATTGTTATGTCGCTCAGATCATCCTCAGATAGGGCGTCTGAGCCCAATACTTCTCTCCTTGCAGCAGCGTAAAGCTAGTTTAATAATCCGCCCGGTAATCCTCAGGTTGGAAATGTAAGCTACATATTACGATTTATTAGTTAATTACCCACGAATCATCCCAATCCATTTTTTCTTAATTCTATATTTGCGGTAATCTGAAAAAAATTTTGTTAGGATACATTTTATTTTCTTTATAATTATTATGTAGTCACCCTACTACCAGAAATGAAAACTTACCCGTGGAAGGAAATCCCACAACCTGGGTATGATTTCTTTATTGCAACCTCTAATAGCACAACATTTATTAACCATTCTCAAACTCCAATAATAATTATTATTAAAAACAATTAAATTCACGCGCTACAGAAAAAAAACAGCCATTTTGTTTAATTTGTGTTGCTAGTGTATTGCAAATATTTACTATTTCCATAACTAGAAAGTTTTTCATGCTATTACGCCCTTAGTACACCGACGCGTTCGCATGCGAAAGCGATTCACTGCGAAACGCTTGCGATTGCGAAACGTCTGCGATACACTGCCGGTTTTTATATGGTATGGTTTGTAGGATGAAATCAAGAATTTATATTTTAATATATTGGTGTATATTTTTGCACGTCGCATCGCATTGATTTCTGATTACATGACGCATTGCGAAGGGAAACATGACATTAGCGAATCGCCTACGTCGTCATTGTAACAGCTACTTCGCAGCTACGTGCGAACGTACTGATAAGGATGCAACTATACTAATCTCGCTTAGTTTGAACGAGACACAGCATATACGAAACGCTCTCATCCAACTGACAAGTTTTTTGAAGTTTCGTTGCCGTATGCGAACACGTGGGTGGACTAAAGGCGTTATTAATTAACTAGCTGTTGCCCGCGGCTTCGCCCGCGTGAGTTTCGCTTAGATGAAAAATATTTTTGTGTTCCAAACTGTAGTAACCTAAACTCCAGTACCTACTCAAAATTTCAGATCTCTGGTTATCCAATTATATTAGGTACTCGTAGTACAGTCACGGTGTTAAAATGAATCAAAAGTGATATTTCATTCAATAAACGATCTTCATCTGCTCGTTATCTACAATTTCCCGTGTACCACCACTCCCACCCCGAGTCCCTCTTTGTCTTATCCCGTGTCCTGGCTATTTATACGTCAGTAGAAAATGCTCATTAGGTTGAACGACATTTGCTAAGGCCCCATTTCCATTTATTTTATAGAGTAGCTGGTCTTTTGGAGTTCTTCATCACATGTTCCATAATCTTCAATTTTTATACGTCAGTAGAAAATGCTCATCAGGTTGAACGACTTTTGATAAGGCGCCATTTCCATATATGTAATAGTGTAGCTGGTCTCTTGGAATTCTTCATCAGATGATCCTGATCTTCGATTTTTATACGTCAATAGAAAATGCTCGTCAGATTGATAAACTTTTGCAAAGGTACCATTTCCATATTTCTTATAGTTTAGCTGTTCTGTTAAGGTTTTTCATCAGGTGTTCCAGTTTTCAAAATTAATTATAGCCTATATGTTGCCAGGCAGCTATACAACAAAAAAAGTTTCATTCAAATCCGTCCAGTAGTTTTTGCGTGAAACGCGTACATACATACAGACAGACAGAAAGACAGATAGATAAAAAATTAAAAAAAAAAAATTTGCTTTCTATTATTCTTTTTAAGTGTCCCCCTCTATCTATTTCAGTAAAAAATACTGCATGTACAGACAAAATATTTTTACTGTTTTATTATATGTATAGATTTCTTCCAATATGTTGCCTAATGAAAATGATTTCAAGTAATGGTTGTATCTAGATGGTATCTAGTAAATAAATAAGAAATACTTACACAACGAATTTCCATTGATTCATTGTAAACGTTTTCTACTAAATAGAAGTAAATTCTTAACATAGCAACTGAGTGAAAGGGACACAATGACGGGAAAGTGATTCTCTTTCGGGCACGTTTTTTATTTTAACTATGATTATTTTAAAAACAGTACTATTGACTTCAACATTAAGTTCATTTTTGTTTGTCTCGGATTTTGAAGTAAACCTTCCAGTTGTACAAAGGTACTTATTACTTCCATGCAGCGTTGTACCATCTGACATGTCTGTCCAGCCGGGCTAGCATGACCACCAAAATACGATATGATATAGCGATTTATTCACGCCAACTTTCAAAATATGATAAATATCCCCGTAGGTGCTGACGTCTGGTTAAATCTTTGAGCGCGATAGCCCTTAATATTAATATAAGTACTACGTACAGAAAGGAAACTCCCTTCCCCTCCCGCAATATGGCACCCCGTACCCCCCGCATTTCTCCCCCGTTCTAGTGTGGTTGTGGGACGTTATGCTATTAGTAGGTATATTTGACGCGCCGTTTCTATGAAGCGCCCGCCCTGTGCCTTGATGCAACTACAGATTAAGGTCCATTTAGGCCATACTTTAGACTCCTTCCGGAACTATGTTGAATTATCAAAAATTTGGATTCCCAAATGGTTGAATACGCCCTTGCATTTATAAACTGTCATGCTCAATGAAACAAATACAGTCAGCTAAACAATTTAATATCACAGCTTTACATATTGGTTCTTGAGGATATTTTCCATAAAACTAATTCTTTGACGCGGTCGTACTTAAAGTACCTAGAGAAGTCGAGTGGCAGTTGCTCAACTTTCCAGGTGGAATGAGGATTGTCTGTCTTAACTTTGTCCAGCAAAGTGAGGAATGTCTCGTAACATGGCGCCACAGAGTCCATATGCTCTATGGTAAACACGTAGCGCTTCTCTAAAACTATGTATATTGTCTTTGGCGGTTTCGCGTTTAAAATCTTTTGTATCGTTGACACGAACGCTGCGGTCACGTCATCGTCGTAGATAACTGCAAATTAATGAAGTCTTGTTAATAAGGGAGAAAATATGTAACCACTAACAAACAACCAAGACTACTATAATTAAAACCCAAATACTTAGTTATAACCCAAGGTAGGAGTTAAGATAAATACTTAAACCCCCGACATAGGGTGGATCCAGCCTTCGCAAGGTCGAGTATGTGATTTATGACTTCTCTCCCCAATGCCCCTACCCCCGACTGCTAGCCATCGTAGCTTGGCATTAGTGTTGCAGCAATAGTGTTGACTATCGATAGTATTGTCAATAGTATTGTGACCTTTAAAATAGTCACACTATCGATAGACCTATCGATTGTCTGACTATTTTTCAAGGTCAACTATCGATAGTCCTGCAACGTTACTTGGCATTAAAAACTGTACCTAACTCTATGTTCAAAACACCTTTTGTAGAAAATTCTACATATTATAATCTCGATGATATTATAACATTTTGTCGTGCAGACCATAGAAAAAAATATGATTTATGATACAGACATAAACCAGTTACAGTTTTATGCTCTGGACACACCGACGTGAATTCCACGCCGCGTGCGCCTGGCTTACTCCTTAGATAAACTCGAAGTCTCTCTCGCTCTAATTCCG
This sequence comes from Ephestia elutella, assembly GCA_018467065.1. NCBI lineage: Eukaryota > Metazoa > Arthropoda > Insecta > Lepidoptera > Pyralidae > Ephestia > Ephestia elutella. Next base: position 6,756,564 of record CM031592.1, on the reverse strand, counting down.
CACGTGACGCGAAATTCGCGTAGCTTTATTATCCTAATCCGAGCGGGAGTGAGTTTGTTTATTACCTCTTTACGCTTTATTTACTGAACCAATCTTCCTGAAATTTGCATACACAAGTACAGAGAAGGACGTAGGGTGCTTTTCATCCAGGGAAAAAGCACTGTTCCTGTGGGAAATTCACGCTGTCGAAGCGGCGGGCAAAAGCTAGTAATATTATGAATGCGAAAGTGAGTTTGTTTGTTACCTCTTCACGCTTTATCTACTAAACCAATCTTCCTGAAATTTCGCATACACATAGTTAGACGTACTGAGAAGGACATAGGGTACCTTTCATCGCGGGAAAAAGCACTGTTTCCGTGGAAAATTAACGCGGGTGAAACCGCGGGCTAAAGCTAGTATTTTATGTACTAGAGTGAAGGTTTACCGTCAGCAGCAACCGCTATATCAACGTCGTTTATTTCCCTGGTTAACTCTTCGTTCCAATCAATGTCCATGAAATCCAGCGGCATCACTTTGAACTCCGACTTTATCAGCTTCGAATTGTACTTAGCATTCAATTTTATAAGTTCTAAAATGCCTCCAAGATTTATGTCTGAAAAATTAATGACCATGGTTACCTTTTTGCCACAAAACTGTGAAACTACTTAATTATTGCTTAAGTTAACGACTGTAGTTGTACACTTAAGTACTATTCACACCGACTGTAGTCTTAAGTGTGTAAACTTAAGTACTATTCACATCGGGCGGAATGCTATCGCTTGATGCTCGAGCATGTTGTTATCGGCGAGAAATGCATGCAAATATGGAACTTAATTACTTTATGGAAGTTTCAATTTCCTTTAGCAAATCTGCACTGCGATCCGTCGGGCGCCGCCCTGCCTGAATCTTACATTACACATCTTTATTAACACCGGGTGGCGTAGCTACATACACCCTTCGGGGTCAAATGGTACAAGTTTTTCTCATCACTATGTTTTACTTATAAATATCCTTTTCGCACTTATATTTTTTTTATATATACCTACGGACAAATGGCACAGATTGAGTTAGCCTCAAAGTAAGTTCGACACTTGTGTTATTGGATACTAATTCAACGATACTATATTTTATAACAAATACATATAAATAAGCAATCCAAGACCCACGCCAATCTGAAAAAGATCATTTTCTATCTTGACCTGACCGGGGATCGCACCTGAGACCTCCAGTGTGGCAGTCCGGCGTGATGACTGATGACCGTTAGGCCACGGAAGTCGTCAAATATGAGTAGAAGATAAGTAGGATTAGGTATAGGATTAATTTAACTGTGCACACAACCTTCCTAGCGAACATCGCAGCGACGAAGCTTGTGAGGCCAGTGCCTGCGCCCAGTTCCAGCACAGTCTTCCCAACCAGTTGTCCTCGGAGCCACACATTCATATAATCACTACGTTTTACGCTCAAACATCCTTTTGTCATTTATCATACCAAAAAAAGACTTAGTAAAAAGAATAGACCCGGCATAATCCAAACTAATATTATAAATGCGAAAGTGAGTTTGTTGGTTTGTTTGTTTGTTACCTCTTCACGCTTTATCTACTGAACCAATCTTCCTGAAATTTCGCATACACATAGCTGAAAGTACGGAGAAGGACATAGGGTACTTTTCATCCCGGGAAAAAGCACTGATCCCGTGAGAAATTTATGCGGGCGAAAGCTAGTAATCTATATACAAACAGTAGTTATGCGGCCGGTTGCCATGTTTTGTCCTTATTATTAGTACGCGCAGGCCGCCATCTTTGTGCCAAATCCTTTGTCGGCGCCGGCTTTAGGTATGCACGATTTTTTGTAGATATGTCATGTCTATTCTTTTTTCCTTCGTCTGAGGCATTTATAATATGAGTAGATTTATTTACCTGTGCACACAACCTTCCTAGCGTACATCGCAGCGACGAAGCTGGTGAGGCCGGTGCCTGCGCCCAGTTCCAGCACAGTCTTCCCAGCCAGTTGTCCTCGGAGCCACACATATAATTACTACGTTTTACTTACATACACCCTTTTCGCATTTATGAGTAGAAGAAATTATAATAAAATTACCTATTCTTGGTATAAATTGGTACTTTTATGGTAATTTCGACCAAAAATATTTGCTGGGGTATATATAAGATTTATTTACCTGTGCACACAACCTTCCTAGCGTACATCGCAGCGACGAAGCTGGTGAGGCCGGTGCCTGCGCCCAGTTCCAGCACAGTCTTCCCAGCCAGTTGTCCTCGGAGCCACACATATAATTACTACGTTTTACTTACATACACCCTTTTCGCATTTATGAGTAGAAGAAATTATAATAAAATTACCTATTCTTGGTATAAATTGGTAATTTCATGGTAATTTCGACCAAAAATATTTGCTGGGGTATGTATATATAAGATTTATTTACCTGTGCACACAACCTTCCTAGCGTACATAGCAGCCACGAAGCTGGTGAGACCGGTGCCTGCGCCCAGTTCCAGCACAGTCTTCCCAGCCAGTTGTCCTCGGAGCCACACATATAATTACTACGTTTTACTTACATACACCCTTTTCGCATTTATGAGTAGAAGAAATTATAATAAAATTACCTATTCTTGGTATAAATTGGTACTTTTATGGTAATTTCGACCAAAAATATTTGCTGGGGTATATATAAGATTTATTTACCTGTGCACACAACCTTCCTAGCGTACATAGCAGCCACGAAGCTGGTGAGACCGGTGCCTGCGCCCAGTTCCAGCACAGTCTTCCCAGCCAGTTGTCCTCGGAGCCACACATATAATTACTACGTTTTACTTACATACACCCTTTTCGCATTTATGAGTAGAAGAAATTATAATAAAATTACCTATTCTTGGTATAAATTGGTACTTTTATGGTAATTTCGACCAAAAATATTTGCTGGGGTATATATAAGATTTATTTACCTGTGCACACAACCTTCCTAGCGTACATCGCAGCGACGAAGCTGGTGAGGCCGGTGCCTGCGCCCAGTTCCAGCACAGTCTTCCCAGCCAGTTGTCCTCGGAGCCCCAAATGTATGAGCAGGTCGCCCAGTAAGAACGCGCCGCGCCATACTTGAAGCCCCACTAACGCTATTTTCGTTTGTGCACTGTGCTCTATAAAGTTAAAGACAGTTTTTTTTTCTAGATTGTTTTGCCCGCGACTTCGTGCGCGTAGAATTTAATTTTTCTTTAATTTGATTCTAAACGCGATATAGTTATAAACTAGATTTATTATGTTAATTTGTTAATAATTATTGAATTTATTAATTAAAAAAAAATATCTTGAGTGAAACCTTCAGTAATTTGAATCATCTCATCATCTCTCAGCCGAAAGACGTCCACTGCTGGACAAAGGCCTCCCCCAAGGATTTCCATAACGACCGGTCCTGCGCTGTAATTTGAATACTTTAACTTAACTTTTAACGTAGCTTTTACATTTACTTTTCTATTATTTACTTACCTATTTTTATAGCGTATTCCTTTGGTCTAGTTACATCCAAGTCATCATCCTCATCATATCTGACTTCATTATTTTCAACAAATAGGAATGGAAATTCTGATATCACATCTGTAAAAATAAAAGTCAACTTAAAATAGAGTTAAATATTACCTTATTTATTTGTTGTTTTTATGTTTAACCCCAAAACTTGAGTAATCTTAGAGTAATCACTTACTATTCTCCATAATATAGTTAGTGATGATTTGAAGATAACATAGTATTATACTAATCGATAAAATATTAACAAGTTATAGATGGCTATTCACGTACATTGAATCTGTACCTAATTACACCAAATGTATTAATTAGTTTTTAAAGTACATTATCGTTTTTTAAAATTTTTTATGAAAACTATTTTTAAAAGAAAACCAACATTTTTAACAAGGAAATGGAAAATTTCTTCATACTACGTATTTAATAATCTATGACTTTCAACTTTAGACAATTTTCTCAAAAAACCTAATATAAAATATTTATTTATATTACTGAAAACATCCTTGAATCCTTTATAGAGCTTGTTTATTGCGATTTATAAATGAAAAAGAAAAGAGTGTGTTTTACCTATCACAGTCATTGCATTTTCTGTCGCAAAATCACACCTATATTTGTATATTCATTTAGACAGGGTCCGGGATAGGTGATTTTGTAGCGGCAATTCATTGAAGTAATTAATAAACTTCTGACCGTTTTATAATAATTTGTTTTTGGTTTATAAAGGAAAAAAAGGTTCCTTATAAGTATGTTGTCCGTCTGTTGTATAATTGTGGTCCTGCGTCATATGAATGCGTTCGAGATTAGCTATGAAACTACCTACCAACGTACACGCAGATGGATCGGAAAAGGCGGTCCTATGCCATGGTCTGATAGGAGTTCAGTTTGGACTCCATTGAATATTACTTATTGAGTCATATGAAAACGTTCGTTTGTATATAAAGATCAAAAATGAAGAAATCTATTAAACAAAGTATTATTTAAGCGGCTAAAAAAATTTGAAGGCCGCTCGATGACGACGTTTTGAAAAGGTAATTAAGACATCGAATGAGTTTTTTATTAGAAGAAAGGGTAGTCATTTTAAAACGAATTGTTATTTATTATTAAACTTACTTTTTTACCCTTTTATTCATTTTTTCACCCTTTTTCTTCAAAGCACCTTATTCTTCGAGACCCTCCCTTACCTACTTTATTTTAGGCATCACAAATATTTTACCTGATTATTATACCTTTTGGTTAATAAAACAAGGATGTTTTCTGTAATATCTGCACGAATATTTTATATTAAGTTTTTTGAAAAAAATGTGTCTAAAGTTGGAAGTCATAGAAAAAATTATTAACAAAATACGGGTTATGAAGCTAAATTTTCCATTTCCTTGTTAAAAATGTTGGTTTTCTTACAAAATAGTTTAGATTAAATACTTGTAAAAATAAAATCATTTAAAAAAGACTAGGATTAGAAAAGATCTAATAAAATGTGCTCAAAACATCTAAAAAAATATCTCTGAAACGGTTAAATTTTTAAAAAGTGAAAATAGTTCGTTTTGACCAATACTAACACCTCTCACCGGATGTCGGTCGATGTACCAGTAACCCTGTATATACAAACAGTAGTTATGCGGCCGGTTTCCATGTTTTGTCCTTATTATTAGTACGCGCAGGCCGCCATCTTTGTGCCAAATCCTTTGTCGGCGCCGGCTTAGGTATTTTTTTGTAGGTATGTCATGTCTATTCTTTTTCCTTCGTCTGAGGCATTTATAATATGAGTAGATTTATTTACCCACACAACCTTCCTAGTACATCGCAGCGACGAAGCTGGTGAGGCCGGTGCCGGCGCCCAGTTCCAGCACAGTCTTCCCAGCCAGTTGTCCTCGGATCCACACATATAACCACTACGTTTTACTCACAAACATCCATTTCGCATTTATGAGAAGAAAATAAGTAGGATTGGTATACGGTTTATATACATACCACGAATTTCGAGACATAGCCTTGTTAATAATAACAGTTACGTAAGCTGAGAGACGTTTGCGCTCATCAATATTTTTTCATTTATCATTATCATCCATTTATTGAAAATACGTTTATTATAAAACATTTATTATTTTAGAATAATAAGTATACCATGTTCTTTTATACTCCTAACTAGTGTTTACGAAATTTTATGTAGATTGGTCCTGCGTGAAGAGGTAATCAATACATTTCCACTAATTGTTAGGAGCCACCTAATCTGAGAAGAAAATTTTTTTCCAAACAATACCATTATCGCATTTATGAGAAAAAAAAGTAGGATTGTATACGGTTTATTTACCTGTGCCCAGCGTACATTTCACATGAAGCTGGTATGCCTGATGAAAGGAAAAAATAAAATTTATTTTTGGTAGGTAATTTAATGGTAATTTTGTCATGAATTTCATCTTGATAATTTTTGTTACAGAAATGCAATGACATAGAAAAATTGTGACACCTGTGCCGTGCTCAGCAGCGTTAGTATATAAATATCCGGTGCCTGCATTCCAGCCAAAGTGTAATTTCCTGAAAATGCAGGTCGCCCAGTAGGAACGCGCCGCGCCATACTTGAAGCCCCACTAATGCTATTTTCGTTTGTGCACTGTGCTCTATAAAGTTAAAGACAGTTTTTTTTTCTAGATTGTTTTGCCCGCGACTTCGTGCGCGTAGAATTTAATTTTTCTTTAATTTGATTCTAAACTCGTTATAATTATAAACTAGGTTTATTACGTTAATTTGTTAATAATTATTAAATTTATTAATAAAAAAAAATATCTTGAGTGAAACCTTCAGTAATTTGAATACGTTAACTTAACTTTTAACGTAACTTTTACTTTAATCATTTACTTTTCTTATTTACTTTACCTATTTTTAGGTATTCTTTTGGTCTAGTTACATCCAAGTCATCATCTTCATCGTATTTGACTTCATTATTTTCTACAAATAGGAATGGAAATTCTGATATCACATCTGTAAAAATAAAAGTCAATTTAAAATAGTTAAATATTACCTTATTTATTTGTTGTTTTTATGTTAAACCCCAAAACTTGAGTAATCTTGTTATATTGTCTATTTGAAGATAAGATATGTATGTTTATACTGTGATTGTGTATGAGCAGTATAATTATATCTGTATAATTACTGTCAAATTGGAAGTGTCTAAGCGTGTTCTGTCTTAAAAATAGTTCATTTGGGCACTAGCAGGATCACTGATTGAAATACTGGATTGAGTTGACCGTTATACGATAGAAGTCTCCGCTCCGTTGAAGTAACATAAACAATTAAAACAAACATAAGTATACATGTCATAAAGGTACAGTGTGATGTAGGTATGTAACCCTACAGTATTATACTTATATAGGCATTATACTTAATTATATTATTCAAATTCACTTGTTTGTGCAGAAACTTGTACAAATACAGATCATATTTTTCTTTCATATTTCAAATTATAGTATGTTGATAATTTCATAAAACTGCTGAGAAGTGTCGACAAAACTCATTATACAGTTTTATATACAGGATTATTTAAAAAGGTTTTTTAATCTTATGAATAATATTCATTCATTTTATTAATTGTTGTTAAGAAATAAAATGCTTGCATCTATAATATGAAGAGAGCAGAAAAGGGCTGAAATGGAATGGCATCTTTTACTTACTTCCTTCAATGCTAATTTACTTTAAACATATGTATATATCTAAGATACTGTGAGTTCTGGCATCTGGAATAATTAAAATCTTTAATTATTTTTAAAGTTATTTAGAGAGTAATCTCTCTTATACAAATTAAGAACTTCCCAGCACAACAAACGCTGTGTGTTGTGAGGCCACAAAATTGCTTTGTTTATAAATCTGTTGGAACTTATTTTTACAAATGTAATAGTGAAACTCCCATTTGAAAATTCCAATAGGTTTTTACAAATACAGGTACGGTACAGTATCATGTATTTATCCTATAATATGACGAGATTATACTTAATTATATTTATTCAAATTCATTAGTTTGTGCAGAAACTTTTAAAATATTTATTATTATATATTACTGGTGACCCGCCGCCATTTCGCACGTGTTTTAAAGTATAGTATGTTGATAATTTCATAAAACTGCTGAGAAGTAATGAACTCATTATACTATTGGTCCCTATCTTTTAAATAATATTCATCCATTTTATTAATTGTTGTTAAGTAAATGCTTGCATTCATAAAGAAGAGAGCTACTGGCTGAAATGAATGGCATCTTTTTTTTTTTATTTTCAATGCTGTGTTATTTTGTTTTAATTATGTATTGAATAAATTGTTATTATTTTAATTTTTTTGTTTTTTATTTCTTCTCGACACAGACACTAAATTTATTTTTTATTTATTTTATTGGGGTATCTTTAAAAAAGAACTTCCTAGCACAACAAACGCTCATGAGGTTCCGTAAAAGCATATCATATTTAGCACTTACTAAAATACCAACTAGTTTCAAAAATAAACTATTGTGCAGTTAATAGGATTCAAATGCATCGAGCGCAAATAAGTAAGTAACACTTTATTTAAACTTCCAACAACAGTCAAGAACTTAGATTTATCAACAAATACTGGGCTTATTTGTATAATATATAGGTCAGGTTGTAGATTGGATGATCGAAATCATAAGATATAACATTTACGGTAATAACATAGTTTTTCGAGATATGACAATTTTTTTGCTAAAAGAGACAAAAAGTTACAAAAAAAGTTTGACAGACAGACTGACAACAAAGTGATCTTATAAGGGTTAAGGTACGGAACCCTAAAAATTAATTTTTATATAGGTGCGTGATTTCTCAAATTTCTCGCTATTAACGTTTGAGGAGACAATTACTAAATAATATGCCTGTATTTTTTTTATTTTATTTTCTATTTGGGTTGTGTGTATATATTTATTTATATTTATTATTTATTTATTATTATTATTTCTTTATTATTTACTGCATCAAAAAATAAATATAGAATGGCTACAACTAGAAGCAACTACAAGCTTGAGAAACAACAACATCTTGCAAAATCTAACTGTGTAGACCATTAATAATATACAATATGTCTATGTTAAATAAGTAGCTAATTTAAAATGTGGAAATTAAAGAACTTATATAATTAGTTCCAGTTCTAATTATGTGATAAATATATAATATGAGATATATATTTGATATGGCAGTTGAAATATTAGATTTAGTTTCAAAGAACTGATTGTACTCTACTCTAGCCAAATATCAATATCTTTAAAATCTTTAATTATAGACCAATAAATAACCTTGTACTTACTGTAACTAATTATACCAAAGTTAAAAATAATTTCAATCTTTACTCAACCATAATGAAATGAGAACCATAAAAATGGATGGTTCCATTTTAAAACTTCCAAAAATATTTACAGAGTGCCAGTATTAGCAATTTACATTACAAATGTGTTCGCTATTTGTCAAATTTATAATTTTGTCTACTTAACGTGAAAGATTTATTGCACCTATTAATTTTCAACATAGTTGATGGCGAAATTTTGGCTCATGCTATCAATTAAGTGTTTCGACTATAATTTTGAAATTTTTATGAACTAAATAGCATATTATATACTCAAAAAGTAATTACCACTGCAATTTCCAAGTTTGTAATAAAGATTATTCATTATTTAGTGTTTAACTATTTAATAAAAATAGGCTTTTCGTCCTCAAATTTATGTTTAACATTAATTTCTTTGATGTATCAATTTGAAATATCTCTATTTAAAAATAAACATTTGAAATAGGTAGGTATTCGAATAAAATATTTTTTTACTTTTCACAGCAAAATGATTATAAATAAAACTTGCATAAATAAACCTTTGGTTTGTTTTGTATATATTTTTTTTTTGTACAATTTTCAAGTGTCAATGTCAAAGTCATAATGATTTTGCCTATAAAAAAGACAAACACTGGTTAAATGTACACAAGTTTTAATGAAACAACCACAAACTCTGAAAAATCTAACTGTTCATGATAATATACAATATGCATGTTAAATAAGTAGCATTTAAAATGTAAATTTAAAGAACTTTTCTGCAGTTCTAATTATGTGATAAACTACACTGAAAGATATATATTTGATATGCATTTAAAATAATTTTAACTGTCATTGTTTGTCATTTAAATACATAAAATGATAATTTTAATTGTGGAAGTGTTTTTTATAAAAATATTCCTGGAATATCGTTCCATCGGTAAAAAGCAATTCATTTTTTTGACGTGCCCAATGATAATATACAATTTTGTGTTATTTTTGAAAATAAAATTATGATTTTGAATGCTAATAATATCATTATTTATTTTATAAAGTAGTGTATTAATTATAACCATTTCATAAGAAATACTACAAGTAATTTAATAATTTCGTAAATAGCATAGATCATTTGACAGATCCAGTTTTTTACTATGGCTGGGCCGAATCAAGGCAAATATACGAATTTAGTACCTATTCTATAAAAATAAAATGAATTTCTTGAAGATTAAAATGCATATTTATAAAAATACTGACAGTGAATTTTATTTCAGACAAGGAAAATATGCCAGTAATAATTTAAAGAAAGAGAACTGCTCTAGGGAGTATGTCTCTTTCGTCACGTACCAGGACATTGAATGGACGCCAGCAACCATCAACATTTGCAATGTTTCATTGCACGTAATTTTAAATAATTTAAAATAAATTTTATTTATAGTATTAAAAAATAGAATTTCCCAAAAAATGATTATAAAAGATCCGTCCGCATACCGCGCACTACACTACATATAATAATTTTGGTTTTCAGATCCGACCCTGTATTTTGTCTTTGTGTGAAATATGTATTTTTTTGTATGCAATTTCAAATGACATTTCAAATGACATGTTCTGTCTGCTATACTATGTCTGTGGTGATGGGCACAGAAGTAATTTTTTTTATTTTTATGTCTGTGGTGGTGGGTGGACCATGTGGTGGACAAGTTTTTATTTTTCCATGGGGTGGACAGGATGTACATACCATGGAAGTAATAAGTACTTTGTACATACCTAGGTTGTGTCGTACCCGTACCTTACTACTACCACTCCCATGATCTCTGTTAGTCTAATAAAATTATATTTAACTAGCTTTTGCCTGCGGCTTCGCATGTCATTCATTATTTTCACAGAAACAAAATGAATATTATATTAAGCGAGTATTTCAGTCATTTTCACAGACTTCAATACTCTTTAGTGATTATTTTATGTCAGTTCCGTTTCGCCGTTTCTTTATGTCAGTTTCAGTTATTTTATTCTGTCAACAAATATGGTGATAAATTAATATTATTTATCTCAAACTCAAACTCAAACTTCTTTATTGCGAAACTGTGTAGTTACAGGTATAGATGATATATACAATACAAAGTTCTACAGTTTATCAGGCATGCAATAACATTGTTAGAATGTATCACGATTGTGACTAATAAAAACATCTTTAGTCGATATTTAGATCGAAATAACGATATTTTAATCAACTATTATCTACATATTTATTCTTATTATAATTACTTAATAAAAAACAGAAAATAAAAATTTATTATTAAAGCTGCGTATTTAACTAACTTCTATATTATAATAGAAATTAAGCTAAATCTTAAACAATTAAAAATTTTACATTTCAAAGCTGTCGGTAAGTGGTTAAAAACTTTAATACCATTTATATAAGCACTTTTATTATAAATTTCGTTATTAACAATTGGAAGATATAAATCATCTTTATACAAGAGTCTTTGGTTGCTTCGAAAATCATTTTTCTTTTTTTATAGTAAAACATATTATTTCTTACAAATACACACAATTCAAGAATGTATATATTAGTTAATGTTAAGTATCATTTTTAAAAACATACCTAAGTGTTTCATCAGATTTGAAATTTCGTAATTCGTATTTTTTTTGAAAAGTAAGTAGAGTTAATATTTACAGAATTTCCCCAATAAATAATCCCATAAGTGAGGTAAGGAAAACATTTCCAAAATATGCAGTTCTGGTTACGTCAACTGAAGAATTTTCAGAAAGTATTGACAGAGCATAACAATAACTTGAGATTTTTTATTAACTTTATTAATATGTACTTTCCAGTTTAAGTGGCAGTCGATTGTAACACAAAAAAAGTTAGTTTCTTATACTTTTCTTTTTTCGGTTTGCTTCATGTATGTTTAAATTGTAGGGTTCTTTATTATAATTACGAAATTGGAAATTACGTTCTCAGGGAAATTACGAAATTACTCAGGGAAATTGGAAATTACGTTCTCGGGGAACAGAACTCTTCTTGTATATAGTATACGTATTTATCTACCGAAGCGAGGGCCCATTTTATAATTTTATTTGATTGATTTATTCTGTCCACTCCACCCTTATTTTTTTCTATGAGTCCCACTGTCCATAAATTTTCATAAATTTTCTTTTAGGTACTTTGTTGAATTTTTGTTTTTTGCTATGTAAGAAGAAGATAAAAAAAGTTTATTTTGACCAATCACAGCCAAACACACGATCTGACGCTGCCACGTCAAAATCGCTCACGAAGCGAATGAAGCAGCGAATTTCGGCATTTTATTGTGTTTCGATCTTCCGAGTAGGCTAAAGTACAAGAATTAAATAATCAAGATGCGTGTAATATTATTTTCACTAGCCATAGCCTTTTTTAAGGTTTTGCGCTCGGAAACGAGGTTCAAACAAGAAAGAAAATGTAACCTAGATTCTTAAGCAAAAAGCAACTTCGACGGTGTTGTTTCTACAACAGAGTTTGTTCTAGTGGAATTCTGTAAGTCTTAATTTCTTTAGTTTATAATTCCTGTAACATGTGTGATTGTATTTCCATAGTGTAGTGTTTTATATCATAAAAAGGCTATTGACACGTCATGTTATTTGTACCGGCATGCTTGATGTTCTACTTATGTACCTACCCATCAATTTCGTGTGTAACTGTGTGGAACTATTACAGATGCACCATGGTGTGGCCACTGCAAGTCTCTAGCGCCGGAATACGCTAAGGCTGCCACAAAACTAGCAGAGGAAGAATCTCCTATCAAGTTGGCTAAGGTTGACGCCACACAAGAGCAAGATCTTGCTGAAAATTATGGAGTCAGAGGTTACCCAACCCTTAAGTTCTTCAGGAACGGCAGTCCTGTTGACTATTCAGGTAACTTTTTCTCCGTCTGTCATTTTACATGGTTATATTTATCAGGCAAATCAAGTGATACATGATCATATGATTTAATTTTTTTTATTATAATGTGGTTTCCTACCTTTTTTTAATTATATTTATATTAAATCAAGAATCTAGTAAAAGCCATATTACACCTTTTATTACACCTCTTGTGTTATCATAAAAAGTCCATTAAATTTCACTAAATGTTTTCTAAACTTCAGTGTAATGGTAATTAACTGCTCATTAGTAATACTAAATCATTCATTAAGTAATCATAAATGTTCTTTGTTTAGGTGGCCGGCAAGCTGACGACATTGTCGCATGGTTGAAGAAAAAGACTGGTCCCCCTGCCGTTGAGGTCACATCAGCAGAGCACGCTAAGGAGCTTATTGCTGCTACCCCCGTCATTGTCTTTGGTTTCTTCACTGACAAAGAAGCGGCTAAGGCCAAGACCTTCCTTGAAATTGCTGGCGTTGTTGATGACCAAGTGTTCGCTATTGTTCAAGACGAGAAGCTCATTAAAGAATTGGAGGCTGAGAATGAGGATGTTGTTCTATTCAAGGACGTAAGTGAAAAATATTTAATAATTCCATTTAATTCTTTGAAATATTTTATTGATAATGGAAAGAATTGAACTTTCCTTTAGATTATTTTAATAGCAGTTTTTGCTATTTTTATATTTATAGATATTTATTTACTGACCTTTGTCATGTGCAAAATGGCATACAAAATTGAACTTATTAAATGCTCCTGTTCCCCTGGCAGTGAATAATTAATTACTTATGTATATTATTTGGTTTGTTTTATGATTGTGTGGCATAATTATGTCACATCCTATTTCTGCTCTGAATGGTTGGTGCTGCCCAAATATAAACAAGATAACAAGTTTATTGCCCTTATCTTTGTTGAAACAAGTTTCTTTCTTATTTTAATATTTTGTATTCTAGTCTTTTCAGTAGTATTAGTATTATTCATATTATATTTATGTGTATAATTGTAATTTATAAAAAATATGCAAATATGCAATATTAATTGTACTTGTTGTTTGTACTTGTACTTGATGTGTGTTGCACTTGTTTGTAGCTCTACCCTTAATAAAAAAAAATGTCTTGTCCAATGTCTTATGCGCAAAATGTTTATAGGTTTGTGTTAATATTAATGCGACTTAACATGAACCTTTTTAAAAAAATAACAAGTCTAAGTCCTGGTAATATTAAAGTATGTATGCGTTTCATGCGCAGAAGTCTATAATGACACTCAAACTTTCTTAAAAGCATGATATCTTGAATGTAACATAAATTTCATACATTGATCTTTACTTTTACTTTTTTTTTACGATGACGTGTGCCAAGTGCGAGCATACGTTGCCGCCGCCACGTGCAACTTGGAGTGACGTTATCTTGAATGTAAATTTCATACATTGATCTTTACTTTTACTTTTTTTTTACGATGACGTGTGCCAAGTGCGAGCATACGTTGCCGCCGCCACGTGCAACTTGGAGTGACGTTATCAGAACCCGTAACTGCCGGCCGGCCTTTGCCAATCTCCAAATTGATTAGATACCCTTCCTTATGCATTATAAAACATCAAAAACTAACTGCAACGAATATATTGAAGGTTTTTGATAACAAAATACATATTTTTCTAAATAGAATTCTACATGTCAACTGACGCAGGAAGACGATTTTCCCGTAATTGTATACTGCGGGAAAATGGGGCATGCATGGTGTTCGCCCGTCCTATCAATTATTGGATTACTGGATGCTGACCACATATTGACGAAGTTAGAGCAATTTCACCGGGGATTTATAACTTAGTTATACGATACATGGAAATTCAATATGTCGCCCAGTAGGACACCATATTTTACATATATTAAATATCACTGAACGTTGTTACATAGTTTTTCCATCATTGCCTGATATTTATTGATTACTGCTTATATGAGTCAGAACTTTGATGTTTTAACCCTTTGGGACACACAAAAAAGTTATTGTTATTACGCCAAAGGGACTTATCCCTTTGGCGTAATAACAATAACTTTTTTTTTTTTAGTAAAAGGAAACTAAAAACCGACAAATATAAATGCAAAAGTCTGTCTGTTACACTTTCAGGGCTAAACCGCTGGACCGATTTTGATGCTATATTTAGTTTAAAGAACTTAATAAGCAACAATATGTTCAGTTTAAAATAAAGTTATTTTCATTGTCAACAGTTTGAAGAGCCCCGTGTCAAATATGACGCTGAGAAATTCGATGAAGACCAGTTCAAGTCATGGGTGTTCGTGCAGAGCATGCCAACCATTGTTGAGTTCTCCCACGACACCGCTTCTAAGATCTTCGGAGGACAGATCAAATACCATCTCCTTCTCTTCCTGTCCAAGGTAAGTCTATTTATATAAAAAAATACGCACACTGACTGACATATACACTGACACTCATTTCAATTCTTATTGATTGTAGAGTACATCATAGATTTTCATATAGATTTGGTCACTGTAATAATACGTACTTTTCGAATAAGAAGTATGGAAGAGCGTGACCTTCTGATATACAGGTGTATTTTGTTTAATAGAAGCAATAGAAAATGAAATATAGTTGTTAAAATAGTTATTTTCTTTTTTGTTAATAATAAAAAGAACATAAAAACAGTTAAAGAATATTTTATAGCTGTCGTTACTATTTATTAGTACATTGAACTTAATACATATGCATTTTCTAAAAAAAGTTTTCCGATTGCTTGCTTCACTTACATTTAAATTTTTAATTAAGTTCCTACTTCAAAAAGCAAGTTTATCGTGGTTACATTAATTTCGCAGTTTGAAAAATCTGACTTTAAATAGTTATTCTGGAGAATCATTAAGTTGTAGTCTCTTGAATGGGAATAACATTGAATGGAGAAAGTTCAGGTCGGGTCATGAGCAATGTGAAAGCAATGCTCACTTGCTCAGCTATCGTCTGAACATCGAATTAGAAACAATAAAAAATGGCACACTTTTTGCATCTCCTTAATGGAGGTCAATGTTCTGTACCGCTACATTTTTGTTATCGACATATTTGCAATTTATTATTAGTAATTGATGTTATGCCAGTTTTTATTTAAGTAGATATGTGACAATCCACGGGAATTAGTACCTTATGGTCGATGGTACTTACGACATTGTGCTTATTATAAGCTAAGTAAACACGTATGATTTGTTTTTCTGAACGAATTTTAGCGCCAATGACCATAAGGTACCTTTTCCCGTGGATTGACACAAATAACGATTTACGGAGCAACTTTTTTTATAGGACCAACTCTGATATCTCAAAAAACAAAATGATCTTTTAAGGGTTCCGTTTTTGCCCCTTGAAGTACTGAACCCTAATCTGCTGTTCCGCAATACCTACTCGCCCAAATGTATGATACTTAGCTGATTTTTTGAGATATCTGTAAGAGTCGGTCCAATACAAAAAGTTGTTCATAATCATCAGTACTTTCACCATTAGGAAGGATACCAATTATTTTGAATCCACCTGTATACCACCTGTGGGATAGGTACAGATCTTACCGACATTATTTTTCAACTATACATAGATAGACGACTAAATCAACTAGCAGACCAAATCAATAATAAGTCCACCGGCTACTATTAGTTCTATAAATAGTAAATATGTATGTTCAAGTTATTTACTTTTTCTAAAAGTGCGATCGACCGTCGTGGGTGATTGAACCCATTCGCGCCGCGCCTTCCGCCAAGGACTTGACGCACTACGTCACTACGGTTTAATGACGACCAGACAATCAGAAATGCATCTTTGCATTATGAAACATTCATTCATTGCGTAGGATTGTGCCGATTAAGGCAAATCCTATCTTACTTAATATTATAAATGCGAAAGTTTGGATGCGAGTTAGTGAGAATGTTTGTTACTCAATCACGCAAAATCTACCGGACGGATTTCTATGAAATTTGGTATACGGGTAGAAAAATACCGGGAAGAGCACATAAGGTTCTTTTTATCCCGAAATTCCCATGGGAGCGAAGCCCCGGGACGCGGCTAGTAAAGCTATATGTGACTAATTTAGCATGAAGACTTTTGTGTTGTTATTTTTGTGAGATACCTATTGCCTGGAAAATCTACGTCGGTTTTTATTTTTAACAGACTTTTCAAAGAGCTGTTGTTCTTTGTTCGAATTAACGTATTTTTATTCACTATCTCGTTAAAAAGGACCCTGCATAGTTTCAAGAGTAGCTTACCGGATAGGCGAGTCAGAACCGGTTTCCTCATATGAGAGTCTAGCCATTCTTATTTATTTTTTGTATTTCGAATGACATTTGGATCGTCTTGTATATCTTAAACTTCCGTCCAGTTTTTGAATGATAAAATGACTTCTAGCATACTTCTAAAATTATTCTCTGCACCACCTTTTAGTTAACTGGTAGAAAAAACCTTCGGTTTTAAGTCCGCCATTTACATGTTTTTACACGACTGACCAAAAAAGGACTGTTACGTTTTCAGGGTTCATGTATGTATGTATGTAAGTTCTTTATTCAACCATAAGTCCTGAACGGCTAAACAGATTTTGCTTTGTGAGGTATTTTTAGATTCTCGCATTCCTCCGAGTGACATAGGCTATGTGAGTTGTCAGTCGTGTTTTTATTTTTTTAATAATTAGCTTGTTTGTAAAGAAGTTAATTAACAAGCTAATTATTTAAAAATAAAAAACACGACTGACAATTTACATAGCCTATGTCACTCGGACGAATGCAAGGAATCTAACAATACCGCTCACATCAAAATCTATTAAGCCGTTCAGGATTTATGGTGGAATATAGAAACTTACATACTTACATGCTTACATACATGCATGAACCCTGAAAACATAACACTTCTTTTTTGGTCAGTCGTGTAAAAAAATAATAAATAATTTATGGCCAAATTATGGCTAGAATTTTAGTCACTGAAATTTACCGAATGTTGGTTGAAACTACTTAACACATTCCGTGTTTTTTTTTTATTGTAGTTGTAATAAATATACTTTAAACGCGTAAAGTCTTTCGATTGTTTGCTAGTACCTACCTATCAGTTAAAGAAATTGCTTGGCGCCAGCAATATTGTGTAGAATACAATGGTGTACAAAAACCTCCCGCAGTGTTTTTGTCGGACGCCTTGGTTGGCTGCCTTCTGTCTCCTGATATAAATATATGGCCTGATAAGTAAGAAGGACAATCGTAAATAGCAATCTTTTTTTTTAATATTTAAACTGAACTATGTTATTGCTTTCACCTGAACGATGCTCTGGTTTTAGAATAACTGATGATGCGTTTACTTTTCCGAAAAAGTAATTCGTTACTATGTTTTAAATATTTATTTTGCTGATGGTTAAGAATAACACCATGACAGAATGCAGCTGGGGACGCCTACGACGCGACGCGTGTAAAATGAATGCGAGTTCAGTCGTTTTAGATTTTCTGCTTATTGGAGTAAGCATTACGCTTATACGATCTTCCCCTATTTGACTTTGGCTGCGTCCAGTGGTCGCTCCCGCAAGAATGTCCGGTTTCACTCTACTTCTGTAAATCAGAAATGTTTATTTGCCAGAAAACTGTACAAAAGATGATACACAATAATAGTTTCATGTCTTCAATCTGCAAGCAGATGTGTAAAAATATACACCAATACAATCAAATAAAATACCAATTTCATATCAAACCAAAGAATCGCCCTTTAAAATTTCAAAGAGTAACTTCATAACTATAAACATCGTCACAACTTATTAGTATAATAGTATACACGGCTGATGTGAAACCATTTTGTTCCTGTAGAAGAATGGCGATTTCGACAAGTACCTGGAAGACCTGAAGCCAGTCGCCAGGACCTACCGCGACAGGATCATGACTGTGAGCATCGACACCGACGAGGATGACCACCAGAGGTACGTAACTTTATACATAAGTAAATACTTATGTATACTACTAAATAGTAGTAGTATCTTTATTGTTGTATGGATACATAGTTGAAAGTAACATAAATAAAAAGATAAATACACAATGGTGGACTTACCCCATAAAGGAATCTCTTCCAGTCAACCAGGGATAGATTGAGAGGAATATTTACTCAATAAAAGGGTAGAAGTATTTATTTATTTAACCTTTATTGCACAAATACAAACGTATGACACAATAGGTGGACATTTAACAATCGACCTTTAAACAGAGAACTTTAAATATGTACAGTGGGCCACATAGAAAAGTATACCACCTGAAATTATGATCTCCGCACTGGCTTCGCATGGGACGTACATTGTAGCCTATGTCACTCAGGCATAATGTAGCTTACTATTGGTGAAAGAATTTTTGAAATCAGTTTAGTAGTTTCGAAAATTAGCCCCTACAAACAAACTCACAATAAGATTAGTCTGAAGTTTGATAATATGAAGTATCATTATAAAAAGTGGTATACTTTTCACTTCATTATAAAAAGTGGTCCACAGTACTTATTTATTGAAAAGCATCCTGTAACAGTGTCGGTTAAGCCTGAATGGCGCCCGTATCATGACCAAAAAAAATGCATAATGGACGCGTAGCATGAACTACTAACATTCTTTCCCCAAACTGATGACTTGCAAATAAAGAATCTGTATCTGGTGCGCGGGGCCCCCGAAATGCGCAGAGCCCGTAGCATTTGCTACTAGGATCCACCACTGCTATATGTGTTATACTACGTTTTACCTTTACTCGTGTAGCAAACTTAATCGAATTTTCAATACTTTTTGCGTTGATTTATTAGTAAGGGTAATCGATTGAGTTTATTTCGGGCAACTATTATTAAACATGGCCCACGTTTTTTAGTTTCCGTGGAATTTTAAAAGTCTGTAGAGCTTACGCAGCGAGCTACTATTTTCTATTTAATACTAGCTTTTGCCCGCGGCTTCGCCCGCGTTAATTTCCCATGGGAACAATGCTTTTTCCCGGGATGAAAGGTACCCTATCTTTCTTAGTACTTCTATTTATAGTGATGCGAAATTTCAGGAAGATTGGTTCAGTAGATAAAGCGTAAAGAGGTAATAAACAAACAAACTCACTTTCACATTTATAATATTAGTTAGGACTAGCTTTTGCTGGTTACTCCGTCAGCGTTAATTACACACTAACTAAAACCCTCTCTCGTGTAATAATCTCGTGAAAACCGCATGAAAATACGTTCAGTAGTTTTCGAGTTCCTCGCAAATAGACAATCTCTAAAACTAATGAACGTTATTCGGCAAAAATAAAGTCCCCATTATTTTTTGATGCGATTGTGAATGATTTTTACACGACTGACCAAAAAATGGGTGTTATGTTTTCAGGGTTCATGTAAGTATGTATGTAAGTGTCTTTATTCCGCCATAAGCCCTGAACGGCTTAACAGATTTTTATGTAAGAGGTATTTTTAGATTCGAAAGAGTGACATAGGCTATGTGAGTTGTCAGTCGTGTTTTTTATTTTTTACTAGCTTTTGCCCGCGGCTTCGCCCGCGTGAATTTCCCACGGGAACAGTGCTTTTTCCCGGGATAAAAAGTAGCCTATGTGCTATTCCAGGTCATTATCTACCTCTGTACCAAATTTCATCGAAATCCGTCCAGTAGATTTTGCGTGATTGAGTAACAAACATCCTCACAAACTCACAAATTCACAAACTCACATCCAAACTTTCGCAATCAATATATTTAAAATTCTTCCGTTACTTTCTGAGTGACTGACATGCGTTGTATTTGACATATGTTGTTGAATAGACTGGGCGTAGGAAGCTGACATTTTGCATGTAGGTTCCTTAGGGAGTGTAGGTCAGCACTAAGAGAGTATTTCCTGAAATTCCCACGGAAACAAAGTAGCCCATGCAAGTAGAACATAATTGAACAAAATAGTCTCACAGCCAAGACTACTGGGCGTAGAAAGCTGACATTTTGCATGTAGGTTCCTTAGGGAGTGTAGGGCAGCATAGCAGTATTTCTCGAAATTTCCACGGAAACAAAGTAACCCATGCAAGTAGAACATAATAGGGATGATGACTGGGTAAAAAATAAAATATAAGATGCTATTTAAATAATGAAACATTATAATTGAATGTCACTTTAATTGATCAATTTTATTTATAACATGGTTTACTATTTTTTAGTTCTAATTAAAGTATATTGGGAATGATTTTTGACTCTATTAAAAGTGACGTCACCGTTGAGTACTGTCATACAAGTCCCATACAAATTATTGTTTTTGACATTTAGAAAAAAGTAACTAATTTGACTTGTTGTCATCTACCCTATTTAACAAAATAGTCTCACAGCCAAGACTACTGGGCGTAGAAAGCTGACATTTTGCATGTAGGTTCCTTAGGGAGTGTAGGGCAGCATAGCAGTATTTCTCGAAATTCCCACGGGAACGAATTCCCGGGCTAGTAAAACATAATTGAACAATATAGTAAACTTTGTACAGAATCCTGGAGTTCTTCGGCATGAAGAAGGAAGAGGTGCCATCGGCCCGCCTCATCGCGTTGGAACAAGACATGGCCAAGTACAAGCCCGCCAGCGACGAACTCTCCGCCAACACCATCGAGGTTAGTTTGTTTGTAAACTCTTTATTGAACATACACATATGATAAATACAAAAGATAGTGAGACAAAAAGAGAGGCGTACAATGGCGGACCTATCCCAAAAAGGGATTTTAGTGGTTCTTTTTTGTTTTTTTAAGGTTACACGCTGCTTTGGCCCGTATACACCTTACTCTGAAATGTTAACTTATTAATGTCTTAAACTTACCTGATACTCTAAAATCCTAACTTTTTAAATGTTAAACTGACCTGATCTTACCCTATCTTGACGGATAGTATAACAACTTTATTTTGCATCTCTGCCTACCCCCACGGAAAAAAGGCGTGATAATATGGCGGAGTGTTGAAATTTCAGTCACAAATGATTTTGCTTCTGAGCCCCATAGGCCCATTGTCTCTATTATTATCTAGTAAAGTAATTGTAATATTCACTTATCACGGAAATTAACTAATTTATCCGTTGTTTGGTTATAATTCGGTACACAGATTTTATCGCGCAAGCGTATAATAGCTTGTTAAATATACAACACGATGTATGCTGCCAAACAGAAATTATAGTTTGGTGTTTCGCGTTAGCCACCGTGTAATTATGCCATGATTCCATTAGTGGTGAATGTAAATTATAATGTTATTTAATTTGTCCCACTTTCGCAGTTTATGATTTTAATATTATAATATTTTTTCGGGCGCTTTACGATTGGTGACCTTTTTTTTGTGGACAGATTTAACTCAATATATTATTGTATCCATAAAGTTGACATGGTGACTTATAAATCAGAAAGTACATTTATGGACCCTGTCGGGCACAGCAAATTGGGTAGAAAAGAGCTATTTTAGAGAAAAGTTGAGATTTAAATAGACAAAATTAAAATGCGTTTAGTTCTAAAAAAAAATTGAATCGTCAGAAGATGATGCAAAATCTTTTTAGAAGGAAAGTTCTTTGGAAATACCAATCCGATTTGAGGAAATACGCTCCATAGCAATGGTTAACGAACAAAACTGTGAATGTTAGTTATAACAGTATTTTCAGTCACAGCCGTTGTTATCACATGTGTGTAACGCGGACTTCACGGTTCGTGGCCGTAGTAAATGCTATATGGTTATGTGATTACTGCCTCCGAGTGTAACTCATACATAATCTTAACAAGCCATTCATTTTTCATGTTGAGTGTCAACTGCGGGCCGAAAATTTCAAGGTTAAAAGGGATCTCTCTCTCAGCCTAAAGACGTCCACTACTGGACAAAGGCCTCCGCCAAGGATTTTATCCATGGGGCGTTTTGCCGTAATCGCTTGGCAGGCGGGTTGGCGATCGCAGTGTGATGGCATAGTACTCGGAAAGATGCTGCTGCCCATCCTCCGGTGTTTTAAATCCCTTAGTCGCCTCTTACGACACCCACGGGAAGAGAAGGGTTGGTGCAATTCTAGGGCCACACCACAGGCCCAACAGGGATATAAAGTCTAAAAAGTCAGTCGGGCAAAAAATAATTTCTTTATTAAGACGTCATTATTATATTTGTCAGCATTAGCATTGTATAAATTATGAATGATAACAAACATAATAATAATCGTTTACACGGCGTTTTAGATAACAAGGTTGTCACCACCGGATCCAATGACTTAGTAATTGAAGGGCCTTTTTGACCATTTGACATTAATTTGACTGTACACTCAAAGCAACTAAAAAGCATTTAAAATCAAGTAGATAATTTCTATACGGACACAATTAAATTTACAGATTACACTTGATAAATTATCAAGAGTTGTTGAAATATTGTTGATTTTATTGCCCGTCTTCCCCCAGAAAAAAAAACTGGAGTCAAATATGACGAATTGAGATGAAACTCCGTGTATCATTATGATTAATTTACCAAATCAATAATGACGAATAGGAATTAAACTTTATAATTACTACAGGAATTCGTGCAGTCCTTCTTCGCGGGCACCCTTAAACAGCACCTGCTCAGTGAAGACCTGCCTTCAGACTGGAACGCTAAGCCCGTGAAGGTGCTCGTCGCCACCAACTTCGATGAGGTTGTGTTTGATGAGGGCAAGAAGGTGTTGGTCGAGTTCTACGCGCCTTGGTGAGTGCTCTCTCTCTCTCTGTGTCTCTCTCTCTCTCTCTCATGCAGTCCTTCTTCCTGAAGCAGCACCTGCTCAGTGAAGACCTGCCTTCAGACTGGAATGCTAAGCCCGTGAAGGTGCTCGTCGCCACCAACTTTGATGAGGTTGTCTTTGATGAAGGCAAGAAGGTGCTGGTCGAGTTCTACGCGCCATGGTGAGTGCTCTCTTGCTTTCTTCTCATTATATGGTTACTAACTTCTGGCCGCGGCTTCGCCCGCGTGAATTTTCCACGGGAATAGTACTTTTTCCTGAGATGATTTACCCTATGTCCTTCTCAGTACTTTCAACTGTGTGTATGCGACATTTCAGGAAGATTGGTTTAGTTCGTGAAGGGGTAACAAACAAACTTACTTTCACATTTATGATATTAGTTAGGACAGTTAGGATTGGTATTATAATTTTTTTTTCAGCAGTTGTTCCGATATTGTAAGATTAGTGGGAAATGAGATTTATAAGTTGAAGTAGGTATTAAAATATTTTTTTCCTGATAAAATGGGAAAATAAATTCAATGAAGGTCTAATTTTTGGATAATTAATTCCATTTCCACAAACAAATAAGAAAATATAATAAAAGCCTCAAGGAGGAGGAAGCAAGAACAAAAGAAATAATAAATAAAAATTATCCCAACAATACCCAATATATTTTTATTATACTTGTATAGATTGCCATTAAAAATGAAAGTACCAATCATCAACAACTCGCGTTATGCGAAATCTCGTTTCGTTTTCACTTCAGACAGGTGACAGTTTGATTTTAAAGGTGTTTTCTGAAAGTCTACTTTCTCTACGTCACAGAATTAATATTAGTACTACGACGTATGACGACCTCCGTGGCCTAACGGTTATCACGCCAGACTGCCACACCGGAGGTCCCGGGTTCGATCCCCGGTCAGGTCAAAATGGAAAATGATCTTTTTCAGATTGGCCTGGGTCTTGGATGTTTATCTATATATGTATTTGTCATAAAATATAGTATCGTTGAGTTAGTATCCCATAACACAAGTCCCGAATTTACTTTGGGGCTAACTCAATCTGTGTGATTTGTCCGTATATATTTATTATTTATATTTATACTACGTACAGAAAGGAAACTCCTGCCCCTCCGCAATATGGCACCCCCGCTCCTTCCGCACTTCTCCCCCGTTCTTGTGTAACTGTGGGACGTTCGACTATGAAAACGCACACATTGACGTGTTACTGACGTGTTCACGGATATACAGTTTCATTTGTAGTAGTAGTAGGCATATTTGACTCGCCGTTTCTATGAAGCGCCCGCCCTGTGCCTACGTATAAACCTACAAGGCAGATATAATCGGATTTCGTAATATTTCGATTAGACATCGCGTAATATTGTGAATCATACACCTGTTTTAACAAATATTGTTTAAACGCCTGTATGAATTATTCAAAGTATTTTTCACGCATAATAAGTCTGTCTTATGCGTAAACACCTTTTGTTCGACCTCTTGTTTTGAACTTGTTTGAATGTGAACTGTGTCAAGTAACTGTTATTAAGATAGTACTCATCAATTAAAGTATTACAGTTATTCTAATACTGTAGTTGATTCCGTAGTATAGATGATTAAACTATCCTTTGGAAATAAATATCCAGAAATCATACATACATAGAATCACGTCTTAATCCCTTACGGGGTAGACAGAGCCAACAGTCGTGAGACTCGAAGGCCACGCTTAGCTGAATAGTGGGCTCTCTGATGGAATGGAGATTCAGGTAAAGTGACAGGTTGCTAGCCCCCAGTTTAAAGCCCTTTCCCTCGATTGACTTTTACAATCTGCGCGGGAGTAGCAGCTGGCACATTCTATTCCAGAAATCATATTTATCCTATTACAATGAACATTGTTTTTCACAATGGTCACGAGGAAGGTTTTGATGTAAAACTTACGCAAGCGAAGCCGCGAGCAAAACCTAGTTATCCCAAACGAAAGTTGGATGATGTATTTTTGTTACTGAATCACGCAAAACCTACTGGACGGATTTTGATATAATTTGGTACACGGGTAGGATGAAACCAAGTGTTTGCGTCACCACTGTTTGTACAAGTGCGCACTGAAAGCGATTCGTTAAGACGTATTCACTGAGCTCAACAAATTCGCGTCGGTGTCGCCATCCAATGGCTCGGAAAATACCTATTATGCAGATTTATCATTGTTGCCAAGACCACGATTATACTGACGACATGACGTGTATTCGCCAGGGTCAAGGACGAATTAAGTACAATGATAAGGAGAAAAAGTATCCAATCAAACTTAGTGATTGCAGATTTACTTATCAATAAACTGTTACCAAGTTAAACTTAATTGGCTTTCAACTTAAAAGAGTATTAATATAAGTTGAAAATGTGGCCCAGCTCACATACAATTCTTAACGTTATCATTTATTATTGTAGTTGAAATGAATCATTATTATCATTTACGTCATGCCTAAAAATAAATTTCGAAAATTGTGGCGCTAGGGGCATTGGTCTAGCTGTTCGTAAAATCCATTTATTCTTACCAGTCCTATCGTGTAAGCAATCTTACCATGTCTTTTTATGATTTTACAACAATATAAATTAAAATAAACTTTTTAGGAAATTTCTTTCGTTTTTATTTAATGTTTTACTTTAGAATGTTTAGGTTTGAACTAATATTTGATTTATTTTCAACTAAATTCAACAAAAAGTACTGTGAAGATTGTTTACATGATAGGACTGGTAAGGATAAATGGAGTTTATACATATATGCGACTGCAGCGGTTTATGGGTTAATAGTTTTCTAATAGGTTTCTGATCCTAACTTGTTCCAAAAGCAGGCGTTTTCAACCTTATGGTTTCACTGGCACACTTCTCATTTTATCAAAGTTTCACGGCACACCAATAAAACAATTAGTCAAGTCAATAAAGACACACGAACAAAGTGCCTTCTCCTTAATAGAGACAGTAAGAAAAGCGCCGATGGACACATTCTTATTCTATAGTAACATTATAAAACTAGGTCAGAGTAAAATTACTCATTAGCCTGACATTAGGCTAGATTGTAATGATATTAGCGTATTAATGTGACTCAGATTCGCGCGTGGAGAATTTCGTGCAGTCCTGAAAGCTAAAGAAAGGAATCTTAACCTCCATTTCAGCTTGGCCAAAAATGCTTTGGTACAGATATACACACAGTTGTGTGTTTTCCTCTAGAAGCCGCATTTTTAAACCGATTCCCGTGAAATTTTGGGCGCAGGTTCGATAAACATGCGAAAATCAATAGTCGAGCCATTTTTTGGAAATTTTTGAAAATGGCGGAGTTGTCACGATTTTAATATTTCATGATAAATATATGATGTTATCACAAAGACTCTTAAATAATACATCTCGAGGGTCGTTGTAATTATTTTAATGGTAAAAACATAAGACCCGATAAGGGTCTATAGTATGATAATATTTTAAAATAGCTTCACAAATAAAGTAATGTATATCGGTAGATACGAGGCCAAGAATGACAATCAGAATGCAGAATCGAATATGAATGAATACAGTTTAAAATTTATGACAGGTGAAATAAGTATGTATGTGCCAGCGCACGCATAAATGGATCCAAAGAGGATGAACGCGTCGCCGCGTTACAATGTGATATGAAAATTTCCTTTGATCTGCAATCTCTACAAGCTCGCGAGGTCTACAGCTCACAGATCCACTAGTTCATTCTCAACTAGCCTGTGCCTGCGACTTCGTCTGCGCATAACTCAGGTTCTAAGTGTCATATCTAGATGAAACTTACGCCAGATTTTAAGTTAGTCCTTCTATAATACAACAGTGAAAACCGAATCAAGTTTGGTCTAGTAGTTTTTGCGTGGTGCGCGTACAAACATACAGACAGAACGACAAAAATTCTACAAAAAATTGTTTTTGCTTCTATTGGCCCTATGGAGACCCCTCATAGTTTTTTTCATAAAAATCTTCCATGTACAGACAGACCAGTTACAGTTTTATTATATGTTGATTCCCACTTTATAATTTGCACGCCGTTTCAACGATTGAACATTGCTACTAACATCTATGCATTTCTATGTATCATAATGTTTTGGCAAATAATTATATCTGTATCTTAATGTTTCAGGTGCGGCCACTGCAAACAGTTGGCTCCGATCTACGACAAACTGGGCGAGCAATTCGAGAAGGACGATGACGTCATCATCGCCAAGATGGACTCCACGGTCAACGAACTGGAGCACACCAAGATCACCTCCTTCCCCACCATCAAACTGTACACTAAGGATAACCAGGTAACAACAAATTATAAAAAAAACAGTTTTTTTTTATGTTTTCAGGGTTCATGTATGTAAGTATGTATGTAAGTTTCTTTATTCCGCCATAAGTCCTGAACGGGTTAACAGATTTTGATGTGAGAGGTATCGTTTGATTCCTTGCATTCCTCCGAATGTCATAGGCTATGTAAGTTGTCAGTAGTGTTTTTTATTTTTTAATAATTAGCTTGTTTGATTTCATTCTTGTTACTATGCCCGTACACTAAGGTTAACCAAGTAGGTAAAATAAACAAAAATAAAATACGATACTTTTGATTTCATTCTTGTTACTATGAGATGCGTACACTAAGGTTAACCAGGTAGGTAACAATAAACAAAAAAATATATTAAAAAAAAAATAAAAAAAAAATAGCAATACTTTTAATTTCATTATTGTTACCTACTATACACGTACAATAAGGTTAACCAGGTAGGTACCTAACAATAAATAAAAAACAATAAGTACTTTTGACTTCATTCCTGTTACTATGCAAAGTTTTCCAAAGGTCCCAGAATTTCTTATCGCATAACAAGAGACCGTTATTTGCAGCAATAACCGTGAATTATTAGATTCGTTATGTGCCTAATAGATTTATTTAGGTACTGTTAGTAAATTTGTATTTCATAGATCAAAATCAATACTACGCCGTGCATGTTAAATTATATGTATAATTCGAATTTTAATGGCGGTTCTGTAAATAGCCACAAATTTGGTCGCGGTAACGAATTTAGGTGTCAGGGGGGTGTTACAACCTTAGCACCTCGCTCCGTGTGGACGCTGGATTTTTTTCTGGAGGGGGGAAGAACAGTGGCGGACTAGGGGAGGGGCATGCATCAAATCCTAAAGAAGGTGTAAACTTGTCAGAACTATTACAGAAAAGTGTCACTAAATTCTGTTATTTTTACAATTCTGATCTTGATATGTACTGTACTGAAGTGTCTCTCCTTAGTAGGTACACAAAATAGCAGTCTAGCATGTAGCAGATTTAGGGAGGGGGGGGGTGCTAATACTGCTACTGGAGCCTATTTGTTTCGTATTGTAACTGTATCGATCGTATTTTTGTGATAATAGTCGATGTTTTTGTCCAGGTGCGCGATTACAACGGCGAGCGGACGCTGGCCGGCCTCACCAAGTTCGTGGAGAACGACGGCCAGCCCAGCGAGCCTGAACCCTCCGTGGTGAGTACACTTACGTCATTAGATGTAAGCTGCATGCAATTGTAAACCTTATTGGGACGACTAAAGAATCATTTTGATCGTCAAGCTGCATGCAATTGTAAACCTTATTGGGACGGCTTAAGAACCATTTTGATCGTCACGTTTTTGGAAAGCGCTAATCTTAAAATGTTCACTAATAAATAAACTAGCTGCGCCCCGGGGCTTCGCTCCCGTGGGAATTTCGGGATAAAAAGTATCCTATGTGTTATTCCCGGTATTTTCCTACCCGTGTACCAAATTTCATCAAAATCCGACCTGATTTTGCGTGGTTGAGTGTCAAATATACAAACTCACAGCCAAACTTTCGCATTTATAATATTAGTAGGAATAAATGAAATTGTTTGAAACGCTTTACTGGTAAAGATTCTAGGCCATATAAAGGGTTATGTGTAACATACCAGCAACCTTTCTAGGGGTGAAAGGGCTCATGAATGTGAGGAACTCTTTGTATGGGACCGACTCTGAAATCTTTAAAAAAATCAGCTGTTCTATACATTTTACAATATCTACTATCCCAAAATTTATGGAACAACTCATGTTCATGACTACTTTCACCCCCAGGACATAATCCTGTATATTAATCGCTAGAAATCTATAGGAAAGCTTATGATAATTTATTTATTTTATTTCAACTCTTACAAACTATCATTACAGATATTTTCCCAATACAATAGTTACGACAACATACCTTCCGTTTTAAATAAATTTAACAATTAATTACTTTGATTTTGATAACAAATTAGGCAAATAATAAATAATAATATTTACAATAACCGTTTTCTTTGCAGAGTGAATTCGAAGAGGAAGAGGAAGCCCCAGCGAGGGACGAGTTATAAGCACATCAATTCTTATGACACTTCCATAGCATAGGCCTGTATAGATTATAATTACTTTTATACTTAACTACACTAATGTTTGCATTTCATTCGCTAGACTGTTATCTCTAAATTGTGTTGAGGTTGTACGTTTGAACTCGTTATGTAAGTCTTGATATTCAGGTAATACTCTTCATCTTTCAGTACTAAGAAACTGGCCAATTTATTTATTCGGATAAAGCATAATTTATTATGTATGGACGGACAACATAACTTAGTTTGTGTACAATACATTTATAATTTCTGTATCATAATGGCATATTCTTAACATTCCTTAGTACAAGTTGTGTTACATCGAACAATGTTATGTTTTGTAAGTATATTTTTAATAAAAAGTGAATGCTATTTTCATCACAAGAGTTCAATATTATTTACATAAGGCAAAACTGATGTTGTGAAATTAATCTATTTTTATGTAATTTTTATTTTGTCGTGCAATGATGTGTTTATTTCAAGGTGCTGAAAAACCTGAAATCCAGTTTTGGAATTTTATAGAATTAATCTCAATCCTATAATATAATAAATATAATTCTCAATGTGTACATATTGATTGAATTGCCAAACCTGCATATGTGTATCTATTGTGGATACAGAAATTGATAAATAAATTAAATAATAAAAAATGCATTTTTATTCATTCTTGCGATATGTTTCCCAACTCGCCTAGGCTGGCCTAAGAGATCCTATTAGGATATTAGCTCGGCTAAAAGATTACATGCTACTTGCAACGTAGTACAGTATTATATTATTTGTAAAAACAACATAACATTAATTTATGTAGTATAATTTTTAACTTCACCTAGAGGCAAGGTATCTTTTTTTTAAATTTGAATAAGTATACATATCTGGCGCTATGGGCAGTTTTTTCGTAGTAGTAGTAGGCAACACCTGGCGGTCAAAAGGATAAATAACAACAGTTGCCTTATTTATTGAAATGGCCGTTAACGTTTTTATTTTTCAATAATTAGCTTAATTTATTTAACGGCAGTTAAATAAATTAAGCTAATTATTGAAAAATAAAAAACACGCCTGACATCTCACATAGCCTATGTCACTCGAAGGAATTATTACCTCTCACATCAATATCTGATACGGCCGTCCAGGCCGGACTTATGGTGGAATAAAGAAACTTACATACATACATGAACCCAGAAAACATAACACTCCTTTTTTGGTCAGTCGTGTAAAAATAAGTAATTTTTCGGATTTTATCCAGTTCGGATCCCAGTAGTTTTAATCACACCTAGAGGGAAAGTAACTTTAAACAACTTGTTCAAATAGGTACATCTAGGGGCACTTTTTTCGTAGGAACACCTGGCGGTCAAAAGGTTAAATAACAGCGTTGGCTTATTATTTATTATTGAAATGGCAGTTAAATATTTACTTACTGACGACGACGCAATTGATATCATAAATAAATACAAGGTGTTATTCTTTGGATATCCAGTTCGAATTATAAGCGAATTTTTTAACATCTTGGTATCCAGTTTTTTTGAAGTGAGCAAAACTTGCTCTCTTCAAGCCTCCAGTATAGGTATGCTTTTTCTTGAGGTGAGGCAAACATTTCCACACCATGGTCACACTGTTTTATATTTTTTTTATTTACTTATTTCGATAATATGGCTAATAGATAGTAAAAGACAGAGTTCGCGTGATAATTATTTTATTATCTTAAATACAACGATTATTACAACATAAAATAACTCTTTTAAATAATGTTAAGCTTGTTCTCATCAAATTATCACATTTATACCAAAAGAACATTTAATTGAGACAAAAATGGAATGATCCGATCACACTTATCGGCATACTTTGGTACAGGGTTAATACAGGTAACTTTTGTTATGTCGCATCATGTCTAAGTAGCAGCAATCGGCTTTTGATATGCTCATTAGGAACACATCTTACGGGACAACACACAACAGACATAAAAAAAACAGCAGATTCCTTCATCAAATTAGATTTAAAAATAGTTGTAGTTTTCAATGTGTTAAAAAGAGAGGCCGACCACCGCTACAAAAACTAAAAATATACTTAGGACCTCAGGCGAGATATTCTATGCAAAATAAAATGGCGATACTAATTTATTTATCTGCCAAAAAAACATTTAGCTTGCTTATTTTTGTGAAACTCGCTAGTAGGCCAGTTCATATACATACATATATGTTTATATACGAAAGTGTAACTTCTACAATAAATGCCGCGCGTCCTGACAGAGATAGAATATCTATACCTACAAGGAAAGGCGGACTGTGTTTTTATACATATAGTAAATATAAAAATCCAGTAAAGGATAGGACATAAGGATTTTACAGATATATTTGTAAATGTATGTGCGATTAAAATGCAACTGAACTTTGTATAAGTATAGATATATTAACAACTATTTTTAAATGAAAATTTTCTTAGTCCGAAAAGAAATAAATGTAAATAAATATTGAATACGCAATACAATTCAATTTTTCACGTAATTATTCAATTTTTAAATAGAATACTTACACTAGAAATTCATACATGATTAATTCTTAATTTAAATGCCTTTTATTAATATGAAATATCATCGTTCAATTTACAACCAAATAATCTCATTTCAACAACGAAAAATATATCAAATTTAATCTGGCCTATTCATGATTAAAATCCGCAATGTGAATGTTGATTATGAGTAAAGATACTATAAGTTTGGTCCATTTATTCATAATTGTCCTATTATGTAAACAATCTTCACAGTACTTTTTATTGAATTTTGTTGAAAATAAATCAAATATCAGTTTGAACCTAAACATTCTAAAGTAAAACACGAAATTAATTTTCTAAAAAGTCTATTTTAATTTATATTGTTGTAAAATCATAAAAAGACATGGTAAGGTTGTTTACATAATAGGACAATTATGAATAAATGGACTTTACCACATATCATATTAAAAAAAAAAAACAAATACTTATCACATTCCATCCTGTCACTCCATCGAATACTATAACATCGACTGAATAAAATCAGTCCCTGGTCTTGTATTAAATGCTCCCATGGTCGTGATCTACTTAAAAAGGCAGGTTGGGACCACACCTCACTTTGGCATTGTCTACATTTTTTTTTTTGCGAAAAGTGCGCTTGGTGTATGCGTGAGACGTTTTAAATTGCAACAAAAAAAATCCTAAACTAAAATTTTCCATATAAACTCCCGAAAACCGGTACTTTATATGAGAATTCAGTATCGATACCAGCTAGTAACAAGCTCTGCACTAAATAGCCAGTAATTTTCATATTTGTATAAACTTACAGAGGACTGACAAACCGAAAAATATTTCAGTATTGTGACATCCAGTCATAAATTATATAGAGATCAGCTATTTTATTACACAGTATAAAAAAAACTTGAAGAGTACACTTTTTCTATTAATGACTTGCACTTGCCTACTTCACACCAAACGTATTTTCATGAATACGACAAATGAAACGATGCAACATGGTCCAAACCCTAACTTATTACCCTAATAAGTCGATTAGTCATGACGCAATATGTACGTGAAGCTAGATTAAAGTATTTTAAGTTGAATTATATGAAGGCACATCACAGCCGCTGAACAAAAAAAAATGCTTTTCTTAGGGCACATTCACCGACATAGCTGAGGTGGGATAGATACAACTTACCGAACTAATTTAGCTTCCGAGACACAAGTATCAGATTAATATGAATAAAGGTCTATAATGAGTTTCAAATAACAATAGGACTGCCAAAGACGCAATATTGCATTTCACGATAACTTTATTGCAATAAATAAGTATGGTACACGCATATAACTAATAAGACTGTTCTTGGATTATCCATGGATTTAAGAAAAAAAATGCGAAAAGGGCGGTTCTATCTTTTCCTACGTAGATTTGTTACCATAATCGGAAAGAGACAGCACCAATAAGCGATTTTTCTGACAGCAAAATTAAGAAAAAAAATCAGTATAAAAAAGTCTCAACAGATGGCGTTTTAAGTTTTATTGAAAGCAGAGTCGTAATAATGGCTAAACCTTTATGGTGAGCTTATTCTTGTCAACCAGAGGCAGAAAACAAAATCACCTAACAGTTTGACAGTTGCACAAATCACAATGATACTTTTTTGTTGTTTTTTTTTACTAGTTTTATATTTTTTTTTAATGCCAATGAATTGCCCCGTGAATTTTTGCTTTTTGTATGGAACTTTTTCTCTCGCCTTTGCTTAAGCGCCATCTATAAAGTCATCTGGAACAATTTTTTTTGTTAATTTGGGTCTCAGAAAATCCCTCATTAAACGCTTTTTTATTTTTTTTTCAAGGTCAAATAATCACGACCCGAAATTTTCTTTGAAGATGTACGAAGTTCTTATTTTTCCATGGGTACACTACGAAGTTTTCATTTTTTTCCTGACATTTCCAATATATAATGAAGTTGTAGCAAAATGCAGTATGGCGTCGTTGACAGTCCTATTATTTAAAACGCTTAATACATCACTTTACTATTTCCATACGATACAGTATGGGAATAGTACAACAAAACAGCATGTAGGATGCTTCTACCAATAAAACAGTAAATAGTAATATTGAAATTAAACAAAATAAAAGAAAAAATATTACAGCAGCTGCAATATGTTTTCATGTCAGTCTACAACACGTGATACAATGTATAAATTTAGGAAATGTCATACATACGAATAATCGTTCTTCTTAAAATTAGGTCCAATTGGTTAGTCAGCTGAAAATATTCCAATAACAATTATAAAAAGCCAGGCACCAGTCGGCATATTGTATGAGGCCCAAATAGGCGATTTTCTAACAGACAAAATAAAAAAAATCGATGAAAAAATCTCAATAGATGGCGTTTTAAAAACCCGAGCTGTAACCTATAGTGTGCGCTTTTCCTTGTCAACCAGAGGCAGAAAATAAATCACCTCACAGTTTGACAGTTGCACAAATCACAATATTGATATTTTTTAGATGTTTGTTTTATTTCGAAGAAATGGAATGAGTAAATATTACGCAGCCTCGCTCGGACTCGCCTTTTACTAAGCGCCATCTATGAAGTCATCTGGAACTATTTTATTCTTTAATTTACGTCTCAGAAAATCGCCTATTACACAAGCGGGAACGTCATTCATTAGTAAGTACCTAGCTTAGTCAAAACCTCTCGATTTTAAATGAAAAGTTGACTACAGACCACGCCACCAGACTGTAGAATATAAGTACTTTAGGTAGGTATAGGATGGTATTACTTATGGTCCATTTATTCATAATTGTCCTATTATGTAAACAATCTTCACAGTACTTTTTGTTGAAATTTGTTGAAAATAAATCAAATATTAGTTCAAACCAAAACATTCTAAAGTAAAACATTTACTAACCACGTAAGAAATTTCCTAAAAAGTCTATTTTAATTTATATTGTTGTAAAATCATAAAAAGACATGGTAAGATTGTTTACATGATAGGACAATTATGAGTAAATGGACTTTACATGAGTACATTCATGTATTATTTGCACTCCTTACCAAGGTAGAATTTAATTGGACACCTAATTTTTAAGACCTTTGTACATACATTTTATTGCAAATAAAGAGATTTTGAATTTTGTACCAAGAAATAAAGATACGAATTCTTATTGGATGTACAAAATTAATAAACTTTTACATCATGTATGAAAAATATGTACTTATTTTCTGTCTTGTGGAGGGCTACATTGAATGATTTCTCATACAGAATACCTTGTTTAATTAAAATTCAAGTCCATAGTGTTACGCGCAATTCTGTTGGTTTGCCACAACATATCTCAGTAACCGAAGTTCCCATAGGTGTGAAAGGGCCTCAGTAATCATTCTGTCTCTTTCCCCCTCACACGTCCCGTGCGAAATCAACGTCAAAAATCTACCGGCTATGTTCAGAAATACTTTCTCTGTTGCACGTACAATGTATGGGTGTGGCACACAACAGTTACAAAATGTTACATAACATTTGTTGTATTAGTTAAACTTTTATTAAGCGCAATACATAGTACAGTCGCCGACACGACTATTAATTTGCTAATACCCTAATTGCTAATGCTAAATAAAAGACAGGATTCATATTGTACCTGCCTAAAACCAGTTACTGTATTAGTAGTTATAACTGAATGTATGATATGAAACGCAATAAATGATATGATGATATGACACGCCGACTATGACCGCAATTTTTTTTTTCTGTTGTTGATATAATTCTTTTCATATAAGCTGGGTTGTCAGCGGGTCAGTATGTTGAATAAAAAACAACAGATATTATACAACATTTTTAACCGCTGTGTTAGTAACACCTTATGATTTATGAATGATTCGTTTTATGAGGACATTCCGTATATATTATTTAGTTTAGTTACTTACTAACCATAACCAGGCTCTCCGTATATTATAAATTTATTATTTCATTGTTAAAACATAAAACTTTTTTAAATATAGGTATGTATGTTATAACAATTTATAAAGAAAAAAATATGGTCCGATTTTTTTAACCTGTTGTTTTAATTTGATCATTATAATATTTCATTTTAAATAAAAAAGGCAAAGCCAAAATCATCATATTTCATCTTATTTTGTGTAAAACTAAATTATAATTATTTTGTGTAAAATTTACGTTTAAATGTTACTTTTTAATTAAAAATTTAGCCACAAAATAATGTGGACGCCACTGTCGCAGCCGTTAAACAAATCAAATTATATAACAACGTTACAAAACGTAATTGTCAAAAAAAAACCCATACCATTGTACGAGTAACATACAGTGCGCCAAGGATCATTTAGCACTATGTGAGGGCGCCACCAGCATTTAAAATAAGATATTATCATAGCTTAGACATTAGTTCGCTTTCCTACCACGTGCAAAATAACGCTTGTCGCACTGTGTCAAAGGCTGCTTACGCTAAAACATATCAGAGTGCGAACATAGAGTCTTTTTCTTCCTTTTTAATCGTCCGATGTCGCGGGGTGCCTTGCGGGGTATTCTGACCTCTATTCTCAGGGGCATCAGGCAGGTTTTCGGCTGCAGCTGCACGTTCCGCCAGAAATCTCTCGAAATCGCTGCTTGTCACGCTTTCTTGGGCGCCAACCGCTTCGTTAGCGGCCTGTTGGAATAAATAATGTTGGGTATTAATCAATACATAATAACAAAACTGTAACTGGTCTGTACATAGAAGATTTTTAAGTAAAAAAACTATAAGGGGTCTTCATGGGGCCAATAGAATCCAAAACCATTTTTTGTAGAATTTTTATTTGTCTGTCTATCAAGTCTGTATGTTTGTACGTGCATCGCGCATAAACTACTGGACCAAATTTGATGCGGTTTTCACTGTTGTAATATAGGTCTAACTTAAAATCTGGCGTAAGTTTCATCTTGATATGCCGCTGAGAACCTGAGATATACGCAGACGAAGTCGCGGGCACAGACTAGTTCTTAATAAATTAACTACAATGTGCTGCACTGTAGTGTTGCCGATCCCAAGCCGGGATGATGGGGAGGGGGGAGGGTTCATCGTAGGGCTAACCCCCACATAGTAATCAATCAATCAATCAATCAATAGTTTATTTGTTAAACATAGGTACAATAAAAGATGTTACAAGTTAATTAGCTCGCCATGTCTTGCTAATTCTAGCATACAAATATTTGGTAGTTTCTAAATCAAGTTATAATAATGTAGGTATAATGTCAAAACTAATTTCAAAATAAATTATAAATGAAATAGAAGAGAGAAAAAAAATCTAAATACATGTCAAAAATTATGTCAGAATAGAAGTGCTAATGTCAATTTATGCATGGAAGTAATCAATCAATAATTTAAACTATCATCTATAAAAAAATCGTTAACAGAATAGTAACACTTATCTACTAGTAATGCAAACAGTCCTTTTTAAACATTTTAAGATTTAAATCTTTTAAATCATTAGGTAGTTTATTGTAGATCTTAGTAGACATACCTAGAAAGCTTTTCTTTACTAGAGCAAGCCTACATTTTTGTGGCCATAAAGTATGCCTATTTTGTGGTCTTACAGGATTTCTTTTAACATCAGATAACTTCACAAATAATTCTGAATTCATTTTTACAAATAGAGCCATTTCAAAGATGTACATTGCAGGAAATGTCAGTATTTTAAACTGTTTAAAAATTGGTTTGCAGCTGTCTCTCGAACTCAGGCCACACATAGAACGAATACATCGTTTCTGTGCCTTGAATACATTTTCTTTATCGGTGCAGTTACCCCAAAAGATAATACCGTACCTGAGCACTGACGCTACAAGACCATGGTAGGCTGTAAGCGTTGCATCTATTTTTGCAGTCTTATGTAATTGATGCAGAGCAAATGCCGATTTATTTAATCTTTTGCATATATCGTTTGCTTGGTCTTTCCACGTAAGTTTGTCATCTATTGTGAGTCCGAGAAATTTTGCTTTTTTGACAGTTTCCAAATTAGTGTTCCCATACTTTATAGTCATGTTTGGTGCTGTGTGTACTGGTTTGAAGTGCATAATGCTAGTCTTATTTAGATTTATAATTAATTTATTCCTGTCAAGCCATTTTACTATATCATTTACTGCGTCATTTATATTTCTTTCATGGTCCACTATGTCATTACTTTTTACACATATTGTGCTATCATCAGCGAAGAGTACCATTGGCTGTTTTGTAACATTAGGTAGGTCATTGATATAAAGTATAAAAAGCAATGGTCCTAAGACGCTTCCTTGAGGAACTCCACAAACTACATTCCTAGCTTCGGAAGTGTACATTATTTCAATTTTTTTCTCAGGACAGATTCTAGTAATTTGCGTAACTTGTTGCCTACCACTCAAGTACGATTTGATTAAATTTAGCACATTGCCTCTAATACCATAAGCCTCAAGTGTGCTAAGCAAAATTTGGTGATCCACGTGATCGAATGCTTTGGTCAAATCAGCAAAACAGCAGCTTATTGGTTTCTTTCCATCTACATTTGTTAAGACTATATTTAATAGATCATAAATTGCCATATTTATGGATTTATTTTTTCTGAAACCTTTTTGCTCCTGACTAAGGATATCAAATTTATTTATAAAACTAGTTATGGCTTCATGTATGCACTATTCAAATATTTTAGAAAATATAGGTACAAGTGCAATGGGTCTAAAATTATTAACATCTTCTCTGTCATTTTTCTTAAATACTGGTTTAATAATCGTTTTTTTAAAGCATCAGGATATGTACCCTGTTCTATGCATAAATTTAATATGTAACTAAGGGGTAAGGCTAGTGCGTTGTCAACAAATTTTACAACTTTGGTTGAAACGTCATCAAAACCAACACTGTTTGTGTTTTTTAGACTTTTTATCGCTCTTTTGATATCGTCTGGTGTAACTGGCTGCATAAACATAGAATGTGTAATATACTTTTTAGGTCTGCTACCATCATTATTGTTATTGTTTGTTGGTACAACTTTTATTTGATCTATAAAGTGATTGTTGAATGTCTGTGCTATTTTTTGCGGGTCTTTAATAATTTCATTTTCTGATTTAATTTGCAAAATTTGTTCTTTTGGCTGTGTTGCTTTACATTTATTAATAACTTGCCAGGTCGCTTTGCTTTTTATTTTGGGCAGTATTGATGAGATAACTGTTTTGCGACTTTTCTGTCAAGTTTATTATGTTTTTGAAGATTTTAGAATAGTTTCTTAATTTAATTTTATTTGCCCTTGTAGGAGAATGTCTGTATTGCCACAAGAGTTGTCGTTGTTTTTTCCCACATAATTTACCTCAGACAACCATTTCACTTTCTTGTTTACTTTAATTGTTACACTTTTAAAAGGAAAACAAAGATCGTATAGCAAGCGGAAGTAGTGTATAAAATAGTTATAGGCATTATTAGCATCTTTCATGTCATACATTTCTGAAAATGATAGACTTTCTATGTGTCTTTTGGAAGTTTAGTAAGTTTTCTTGTAGACAAATCGCGTTTCTTTGTTCGCCATGATTTAATTTGGCACGTTCGCTTAACTGGAATGATCCAAGAGTTGCGCTGTATGATCTGACATTCCATAGTCAAGTACATCGTGTTTACAATTTTTTATTCATATTATGTGCAAAGTTATCTAGACAAGTTTTACTAGTTAGTCGTGTTGGTTAGATTAATTACCAGAGTCAAATTATAATTCGACAGAAAATGATCGAAGTCTAAAGATAAGGTGTTTTTCTTAAGTCTGTTAATATTAAAGTCACCACAGATTACAATATTTTTAGAATTCTTACTATGCAGTTGTTTAAGTACTATTTCAAATTCTTTCATAAAACGTATTTAAGTTCCACGAATAAGGCGGCCTATAAATGCATAAAATAACAATATCATGGGAAGTAAAACTTAATACCACTACATTCAAAACAATTTGGAACTGGAGTGTTTGGAAATCTCTGGTAACTCTTGATATTGTAAGCCATTTTTCACTAGGATACAGGCTCCACCCCTTCTTATGGTACTTCCTACAGTAGGATGCAGCAAGTTGGTAGTTCGGGATAGTTACCAGGTCTTCTTCTCCAGATAGGACATTATGTTCTGTTATGCAAAGTACATCAGGAGATTTATTTTAAACTTGATAGAGTGGTCTATGTGGAACTGCTAGAGTTTTCGATTTATTTATCAAGCCAGCTATATTTTGATGCATAATATTTATACTTTTATCCGAGAAAAACGAATCCCTTTTGTGTCGTGGTTTGGTCCTTGTTGTGATAGTTTGGTGGTTGACTGAGCCGGGGAGTGAAATGATTTGCACTCGTCTTCAGTGTATGCTATCTCTTGAATTGTTTGATTCAGCAGGTCAAATATTTTATTCATTTCCAAGATTATTTACTGTTCCTCTTCGTCTTGAAAACATGTCATATTCGTAGGACAACACGGTGGAGTTCGAGTCAAGAATATAGGCGTGATGAAAAGATTCTGTATCCAAGTAAGAGTAAGTTATTAAAAAAAAAAGTTTCTATCCTCCAATTAAACATTGTTGCATTAATCATTACACTTATAAGTCGGCACGCTTATAATAATGTTCGTGTGTGTCATCGACTGTATATTATTCCTTATTTCCATTATCATTCTGTGATAGTTTTTTGTTTTCTTTGAAATCGTGTCTTCACCAACCATTAGGTACACAGAAGTCTTTTTTTGTGTAATTCTCGATTTTTTTACTTAGGTCTTTCAGAAGATAGAGTAAAATTGGTATTTGGTGTCAAATAATGACAGACTTCAAAAATCATTTCCAAATTTATTTTGCGCTATTTTTTAATATAGGATTGGTCTTGTTGCTGCTGATCAAACATAAATTCTATATTTCTGTCTGGACGTACATTATTTTGCTGCTTACATGTAGAAAATATTACTTGTAATTGTTGCCGTGGTTGCTGCGTGATTTGATCTTTATTGTGAATAACTAGCGATTGTTTTTCCTCTTTAAATTCTGTGTCTGTTTTTTAGATTGTCCTTTATTATGAATAACGGGTGATGTTATTTCTTTTAAATTCTGGGTTCGCTTCTTAGACTTAGGTGTAGATGATTTTACATCATTCTTTACCGGAGTTAAAGAATTATCTTTATTTTGCAGTTCTATTTTTTAAATCATTAATAATTTTTTCGAGATCTTTATTTTTTTGATTTACAGTATATAAATCCTTCGTTAGTTTTTCTATGCGTTGTTTTAGTTCCGCTGTCTCATTCATTTTACTATTAGCACAGTTGCAACTATTATTATGTGATACATCTGGCAAGCTACCAGTGGTGACATCTAGCGTGTTTTCATT
Organism: Ephestia elutella; assembly: GCA_018467065.1. Lineage (NCBI taxonomy): Eukaryota > Metazoa > Arthropoda > Insecta > Lepidoptera > Pyralidae > Ephestia > Ephestia elutella. The sequence continues at coordinate 6,714,982 of CM031592.1, read as the reverse complement.
GGACTCTCAACTGGCTACTAGTGCTATGTTCCGTCTCTGATTGTGCTCGTGGTCGTCTAAAAATGTGATATTGTCAAAGAAATTCATTTTCAATTCTTAATTCTTTAAAAACTTTCCGCTACTGCTGAGGTACCTTCGAACCCGGGAGCGTTTACGTTACAGCGTCGACACTCAGACCGCTGCGCCAACTTTCGATAGCTCATCGGTGCAGTGAATTCTGCGCATTCATTTATGCGCGCAATCGAAGTGCGAGCGTTAAATAATGAGTCATATACTTTTGAATCGATTGGCTGGCTAAAGTAAACAAAAGAGATTTTATTACTTTTGGTGTTATTCGATTATTCCTCTCATTTACTGAAGAACTTTTGCACTTCCAATACAAACTTTATTTAGCTTTTTTGTTTGTTTATTATACACTGCACTGTCTCGTTGATTTATATATTTTCTTATGTAACTGAGGCACTTTGTTCGTTGTTTGTTTATTTTAGATTCACTAGATAGTTTTATCCACAAACAGTTGCACTTTAGAGTCACAGTATATAGTCCACATTTAAGTCACTTTAAGTTCAATATGTTAACTTTAAACAATTTAAAAAATAATTTATACGGAGCTCAATAGTTACGTGCAAGACGCGCTCGCGCCAACTAACTCCCAGAAAAAACCCAGAAGGTTGCGAAGTCTAAAACGAGTATAGAAAAACTCGTTGAAGAGGCCACACAGGGTCGTAGCGCCCTTGGAAGTACGTTTAGAAAAATCAATATTAATTAACGTGTAAATTACATTTACAATTTATTTCTATACCTACCTTAGAAAAATAATGCAGATTGTGTAGTATTTCTAATTTTTTTGTGTAAGTTTTAAATAAGTGCATATTTACCCTGTGCTAAATTGCAATTACGTAATTATGGTCAGTGTGATTATGTGTAAAAAATATAAAACAAAAAAGGTAAATAAATAAAAAAACGATACGTTAAAATAAAATGTAGATATGAAATAGGCATGACGACAAATTAATTTTGTAAACGTATTTTAAATATAAGGGATGAATTGAAAATATTATTAATGTTTCGCAAATAGCCCTGTATATAAACTCCGTTTTACTAACTTGTCCTATTATGTAAACAATCTTCACCGTACTTCTTGTTGAATTTTGGTGAAAATAAATCAAATATTAGTTCAAACCTAAACATTCAAAGTAAAACATTTATTAACCACGAAAGTAATTTCCTAAAATGTCTATTTTAATTTATATTATTGTAAAATCATAAAAAGACATAGTAAGATTGTTTACATAATATAACAAGTAGGAAAAACTGAGTTTACATCCTCCTCTCAGCCGAAAGACGTCCACTGTTGGACAAAAGGCCTCCCCCAAGGATTTCATCCATGGAGGGTTTTGCCGTAATCGCCACGCTTGGCAGGCGGGTTGGCGATCGCAGTGTGATGGCATAGTACGCGGAAAGATGCTGCTGCCCATCCTCCGGTGTTTTAAATCCCTTAGTCGCCTCTACGACACCCACGGGAAGAGATGGGTTGGTGCTATTCTAAGGCCACACCACAGGCCGTTTACATACTATATTCTTATCTGCCATAATGCCTATTGAAAAAAACTAAAATAAATAAAATAAACACACCTTTTCAGCCGCTAACCAAGCAGAAATCTCATCAATTTCCCTTTCGTCGATTCCCGACGGCTGTTGAAAGTAAATTACATTGAAATAAATATATACATATATTTACTTAGATAAATACTACTAAATTAAGAACAAAAAGAAAAAAACTTTTAACTATAATAGAAAATACAATGTTACAAGTTTACATTAACCTTGAAGAAATAAAAAATACACAACGTACAACAACTTGATTTTGATTTGATTTTGATGCGTACTGTAATTTTTGTACCTGTTTTTTATTTATTTAAATAAAACAGTACAAATCGTTTTTACATAATCTGCCAAACTGTGATACATACATGAGTATATACTTATATACATTCACTAATTTAAGTCACTTATTATAAGTAACAAAAGTTATACTACATGTTTTACATGAAACTAAAGTAGTTACCTATAAATGTGACATTATCAATACACATTATAAAACTGTAACTGGTCTGTTTGTATTTAGGAGATAGGTATTTAAGAAAAAACTATGGGACCAATAGAAGCCAAATCCATTTTTTTTTTATTTTTGTCTGTCTGAATGTTCGTACGCGCATCACGCAAAAACTACTGAACCAAATTTGATGCAGTTTTTACTGTTGTATTGAAAAAGATCTAACTTTAAATCAGGCTAGAACCTAAGCGATATTAAATTAAATATATATAGCCCTCCTCATCGATTTCGATGACGGCGACCCTCAACAATAATGAGTTGTAGTGTACAAAATATCAATTTACCTCAATCTCTTCCCAGTGGCTAAATTAAATAACGCGCCGACGAAGTCGCGGGCACAAGCCGAATATTAATTTAGATCAATAATGTGCCCCACCAACCGACACTCGCAAAAATATACAACGCAATGTCGGACAGGTGGGGGGGCCATTCGCTTTTGAGACTCGAAAGAGTAAACACTTGTAAAAGGACTCTCATGCTGTCCAATCGTTATTATTGATATATTCAATTCAAAAAATTTAATGCAATTCACATTATACAACAGTTCTCTTATAAAGTAAATACTGTTATCATTTCGGTACAATATGAACCCTGTCGGGTGCGCAATGGTAACAAGAGGGTAGCGGCAAGCGGGTCTTTGATTGTATGTAAGCTTTAAGCTAATTATATATTTAAGTCATTTAATTTCTTTATCATTTATTAAATTATTCACGTAGTTATTGTGTTGAAAGTTGTGTCATTATTTATAATGTTGTAAAAGTAAAAATTGTCACTATTGATAAATAAATAAATATAAAAAGCGATATTTACCGGCTGTACTGCGCGCTGTGCGGCCGCCAGTCCGGCCGCCTGTTGTTCCTGGCCGTCCGCGTAGCTGCTGCTACTGACGGAAATAGATAACTATTATCTACACTCATGTCGAAATACTCGAATTACGAATCTGAAGATGGTTTTATAAAGACGTACTTTATAAACGCACATACATAAAATTAAAAAAATAAAAGTCATTTTAGTACTGCCAGCTGTATCATATGTATCTGTATTTATAAATAAAAAAAAAATAGTTCCAAATTAATTTATAGGTAGCGCTTAGTAAAAGGCGAGACTATTCAAAAAGCAAAAATGCACGGTATTGGCATTTAAAAAACCTAACCTAATAAAAAAACATCTAAAAAGTATCAATATTGTGATTTGTGCAACTGTCAAACTGTTATGTGATTTTTTTTCTGCCTCGAGAAAAATCGCTCATTAAAATGAGCTGACAGCTAAATTGAGAAAAATATAGTAGTTTATGCAACTGTTGTACAATGGGGGTCCTTAAAACACAAATGTCAGTTTATACACACGAGCGGAAGGCGAGTGTGATAATAGTATGACATTGTAACGCGGCAACGCGTTGATCCTCTTTGGAAATATTTGTCACAAATTTAAACCATATTGATTCATATTCTATTCTGCATTTTGGATGTCATTCTTGATCTAGTTTCTATAAGTTGTCTTCAATCATTGTGAAGATAAAATAAAACTATTTTTAATATACTTATTAATTAATAATAAGACCCTTATCGGGTAAGTGTAGCTTTTGGAAAGTGATTTTAAATTTATAGTGTACAATGTGTTATCTTTTTCTAATCGGTATTTATATTTGATTTAGGTCTTATACTTATGTTCTATCAATAAAATACTATTAACCTGAGATTATATTATTCGGAGTCTACTATCCAACATGAGTGTTTTAAGGCCTTATTACATACCATACAAGACATACAAACAACAAACATACAAGACATACAAGACATACAAGACATACAAGACTTTATCTACACCCATGGTAATATTTTTTTGCATATCTATCGAACAAAAAATGGCGGACAAAAATACACATAGTTAAAAGTACGGAGAGGGACATAGAGTACCTTTCATCCCGGGAAAAAGCACTGTTCCACGAATTCACGCGGGCGAAACCGCGGGCAAAAGGCACTTAGATTATGTGACACGACGCAAGTATGGAGGTCAGTTTTATCTGTCCTCGACTGTACAACATCAACATCGCGACTCACTTGTTCCTGGCGGCGTCGTAGCTGACATTCCGCGACTGCGCGAACATGTCGAACTCGTCGCTCGCGGCGCCCGACTGCGGCGCGGCCTTCACCGCTGGCAGACAACATTACTCATTAACTAGCGTGCCCGGGGCTTTGTTCCCGCGGGAATTTCGGGAAATCCTCTCTTAGTGAGCACTAATACTCCCTAAGGAACATGCATGGCAAATTTCAGCTCCCTACGGTCAGTAGTTTTGGCTGTGTTGTCTTGTCAGTCATTCAGTAACGGAAGAATTTTATATATACACATATGCAACATCGGCCAGGGACTTTGTTCCCGCGGGAATTTCGGGAAATCCTCTCTTAGTGAGTACTTATACTACCTAAGGAACATGCATGCCAAATTTCAGTCTCGTACGCCCAGTAGTTTTGGCTGTGTTGTCTTGTCAGTCAGTCATTCGGTAACGGAAAAATTTTATATATACACATATGCAACATCGGCCAGAGACTTTGTTCACGCGGGAATTTCGGGAAATTCTATCTTAGTGAACACTAATACTACCTAAGGAACGTGCATGCCAAATTTCAGCCTCGTACGCCCAGTAGTTTTGGCTGTGTCGTCTTGTCAGTCAATTAGTAACGGAAGAATTTTATATATACACATATGCAACATCGGCCAGGGACATTGTTCCCGCGGGAATTTCGGGAAATCCTCTCTTAGTGAACACTAATACTACCTAAGGAACGTGCATGCCAAATTTCAGCCTCGTACGCCCAGTAGTTTTGGCTGTGCGTTGTCTGTCAGTCGAGTGACTGACTGAGTAGTCAGTAACGAAAGAATTTTTATATATACACATATGCAACATCGGCCAGAGACTTTATTCCCGCGGGAATTTCGGGAAATCCTCTCTTAGTGAGCACTAATACTCCCTAAGGAACATGCATGGCAAATTTCAGTCTCGTACGCCCAGTAGTTTTGGCTGTGTTGTCTTGTCAGTCATTCAGTAACGAAATAATTTTATCTATACACATGTGCAACATCGGCCAGGGACTTTGTTCCCGCGGGAATTTCGGGAAATCCTCTCTTAGTGAGTACTTATACTACCTAAGGAACATGCATGCCAAATTTCAGCTTCCTGCATCCAGTAGTTTTGGCTGTGCGTTGTCTGTCGGTCGAGTGACTGATTGAGTAGTCAGTAGCGAAAGAATTTTATATATACACATATGCAACATCGGCCAGGGACTTTGTTGCTGTGGAAATTTTGAGAAATTCCCTCTTAGTGAGCACTTATACTCCCTAAGGAACATGCATGCCAAATTTCAGCTCCCTACGGTCAGTAGTTTTGGCTGTGTTGTCTTGTCAGTCAGTCATTCGGTAACGGAAGAATTTTATAGATACACATATGCAACATCGGCCAGGATCTTTGTTCCCGCGGAATTTCGGGAAATCCTCTCTTAGTGAACACTAACACTACCTAAGGAACATGCATGCCAAATTTCAGCTCCCTACGCTTATTAGTTTTGGCTGTGCATTGTCTGTCAGTCAACAAAGGAAAAAAATTACGTATATTAAATACAAAACTACTAACTGAATAAATGAAAATTGAAGGTGGTGGTCGAGTGATGAAGACCTATGGTCGAAAAGAACCAGGTTAGAATGCTACTCGTGCTACATGAGTTTGAATATCAATCTGACTCATGTACGAGTATGTATTCATACACCACCACTTGCTTCCATTGAAGGAAAACATCGTGAGGAAACCTGCACACTGGCTGTTTAGTTTACTAGTGTGTATACAACAACTGCCGCTAAATGGCGGTAGTTGTTAAGTTATGTCAGATGCCTTTTTAGGCGACTTGAAATATCTGACACCATTTTTATCTATAACACACTCGATAGAAGAATAAAAAAAAGTTTACCAAAAAAAAGTTGCCATAAACTTTAATCTCTAGTGACCAGAAATATCTTGGTGTACTTGGTGCGTGATAAAATCATGACCATAGAAAACAAATACACTTTTACATTTACAATATTAAAATGGAGGTTCAAAAAATATTACTTACATAATTTGGCAATGTCAGGTACATCGTCGCTGAGATCTATAAGCGAATCGTCGTCAGTCTTCTTTGCTGAAATACATTTTTTTAATTAGCCAAAACATGAAATGCTATCATTTTATGCAACTGCCCAAAAAAAGAATGTTATGTAAACAAGATCATGTATCTAAATAATTCGTAAATGCTAATAGAGTTTCAGATGTGTAAAGTATAATCAGAAGTATTTTTCTTCTAATTTTCATCGAGATTTCCCTCCGGGGATTCCGGGGATGTTGATTAAAAAATTGTCTTTTTTTTTTATCCAAAATGATCGACAATTTGTTTTTTTTTTTGCAAATGGGTAATCTTTTTCATGAGTTAGTTACGAAAATCACATTTATTTTTGGATCTAAGATGACCGACATTTTTTTTAATGATATATGAGTATCGTGTATCGTTTTCAAGGTTTTCGGGGATGTTGATAATGAATGTTTGATATTAGTTAATAGTTTACGAAACTTACGTGATTCGTTGGAACTGGGCACTCCCATAGCGGCACCTAATACGGCGGACGGGGTGGCGCCGCCTGTCACGGCATTTCTGCAAAATAATATATTTTCGTTTCAAATTCAATGAAAAAAATAATTTTGTCAGTACTATCTGATTTTCGAGATAAAAGGATATATGTTATGTATGCCAGTACCTAGCGGATTTACAACCTTGTATATTTCGAAGCTGTTGAGATTTGTTTATCTTTTTTTTATAAGCACAGTCACAGAATTAATATAAGTACTACGTACAGAAAGGAAGCTCCCTGCCTCTCCCGCAATATGGCGTACCCGCACTTCTACCCCGCTCGTTTGAATCGAGGGACACTATGAAACGGGGTTAGCAGCTGCGACTGCGAAGCGTATCTCAAGCTACTCTTACGTTTCGCTTTTATAGATAGAGAGAAACGTCGTTTCATTGAAATTAATTATGGTAAGGTACTGCTCAGTTAACCTTTGTTTATCTAGTACAAACCAAGAAGGACGTTTTTATAAATTTCCGAAGGATGAATACAGGTATATAAGCAAAGCAATTAAAAATATTTCACATCATTACATATTAGTTTTTTCGTTATATGCCATTTTGTGGGTAAATGGGAGCAACATATGAGAATTAAATTTTATTTTCGTGTCTTTGTCGTCGGCTTATCATCCTAATCTGCCTTTTTGAATAAATGTTGAGTAAAGTTATTATCCAGTAAGACGCTGATATCAAACAGCATGGCAGACATAATGGAACGAACGGAGTTGTTACTTTCAACATACAACATTGTCGCGGCGTCTTTTCGTACAGTATATTTTTATAACTTTTCTATGCTTGTATTGTATATTTGTTGAAGGGAAGTTCAATAAATGTTTAAGTATATAATGTAAACTTAAGTAAGTTTTGTTTTATCCTCTCTCTCCTTGATTACATAATCGTTAATCGTACTTATATATTTTAGAATTTTTCGTATCATTCAACTAAAACAATAAAATGTAATATAATGATTTTTGTAAAATATGCCGCCGGTCGAATATTTAACACAAAGTTTGGCGCTAATATATAACCACCTACGATAGTATATTCACTGCGATGTGTGTGGAAACTGTAATGAAAAGAAGACCGGATATCATAACTTAAATAAATATTTGTAATTGATAAATAAATACTTAATAATATGTGTACTCATAATAAATTAATTTTTAAGCCTCATAGTAGTGTGGTTGTGACAGTTGCAGTGCCTATGTGCAAGTTCACTTATTTATGATGCAGGTATGTTAGGTAAGTCTCGGATTGAGTCGGTCCCATACAAAAAGTTGCTCATGTTCATGAGTACTTTCACCAGTAGAAAGGATGCCAATGATTTAAAAAACATCCTGTATAAGGAGGTACATAACATAAAACCATCTCAAATCTTACAGAATTGAAATATATGTGCTCATAATTAAACTATTCATAGCACGTAGTAACTATTTTATTAATCTGTGTCATAGGTATATATAAATAATTATACGGTGGCGACCCTAGTTGTTTAACGCACACATTGACGTATTCACGGATGTACAGTTTCATTTGTAGTAGTAGTAGGTATATTTGACGCGCCGTTTCTATGAAGCTCCCGCCCTGTGGCACAGTTATTAGTTTAGTGCATAAGCCGAAAGACAAAAGACAGCATCCAACGTGTCAACAGTTCTATGAGTATTAAATTTCTTTGGTATGGTAGTTTAGATAAAATAACGAAGGACACGTAAGAAAGTTCACTCAAATTTTGCGCTTATTCAGCATGCACATAGGGCCGAAACTAGACTGGCAATGAAGTTTGACCATCAAAGTTTTGCCTCGGATAAGTTTTGAGCGTTTAACTTTCTTTTTTTTTTTCGTCATACTGTTGTTGTTTGTATTTCTCTTATTAGTGTAATTGTTACGTGTGTGTCGTTTTGATAACAATACACAAATTCTTTATCTATCTATCTATCTGAGCGTGACTGGCTGTATATTTGCATATGATACATCAATGGAGCGTGAATTGATGTAGAGTCAGCTGCAAAGAAACCGGACCCCTATCTCACCAAATCCTATCACTGGGGAGTTAGGTGTCTCCTTAGCTGACTGTACAATGTACATCAGCAGCTCGGCCGTGAGCGGCGCGTCGCCCGCCAGCCGCGCCACCAGCTCCTGTAGCTGACTGTACCTGTTGCTCAGCAGCCTCCCGTGCCGCAGCAGCAGGTTGTTGAGCCGGTCGTTGGCGTGCAGCAGTGAGGCCGTGAGCGGCGCGTCGCCCGCCAGCCGCGCCACCAGCTCCTGTAGCTGACTGTACCTGTTGCTCAGCAGCCTCCCGTGCCGCAGCAGCAGGTTGTTGAGCCGGTCGTTGGCGTGCAGCAGTGAGGCCGTGAGCGGCGCGTCGCCCGCCAGCCGCGCCACCAGCTCCTGTAGCTGACTGTACCTGTTGCTCAGCAGCCTCCCGTGCCGCAGCAGCAGGTTGTTGAGCCGGTCGTTGGCGTGCAGCAGTGAGGCCGTGAGCGGCGCGTCGCCCGCCAGCCGCGCCACCAGCTCCTGTAGCTGACTGTACCTGTTGCTCAGCAGCCTCCCGTGCCGCAGCAGCAGGTTGTTGAGCCGGTCGTTGGCGTGCAGCAGTGAGGCCGTGAGCGGCGCGTCGCCCGCCAGCCGCGCCACCAGCTCCTGTAGCTGACTGTACCTGTTGCTCAGCAGCCTCCCGTGCCGCAGCAGCAGGTTGTTGAGCCGGTCGTTGGCGTGCAGCAGTGAGGCCGTGAGCGGCGCGTCGCCCGCCAGCCGCGCCACCAGCTCCTGTAGCTGACTGTACCTGTTGCTCAGCAGCCTCCCGTGCCGCAGCAGCAGGTTGTTGAGCCGGTCGTTGGCGTGCAGCAGTGAGGCCGTGAGCGGCGCGTCGCCCGCCAGCCGCGCCACCAGCTCCTGTAGCTGACTGTACCTGTTGCTCAGCAGCCTCCCGTGCCGCAGCAGCAGGTTGTTGAGCCGGTCGTTGGCGTGCAGCAGTGAGGCCGTGAGCGGCGCGTCGCCCGCCAGCCGCGCCACCAGCTCCTGTAGCTGACTGTACCTGTTGCTCAGCAGCCTCCCGTGCCGCAGCAGCAGGTTGTTGAGCCGGTCGTTGGCGTGCAGCAGTGAGGCCGTGAGCGGCGCGTCGCCCGCCAGCCGCGCCACCAGCTCCTGTAGCTGACTGTACCTGTTGCTCAGCAGCCTCCCGTGCCGCAGCAGCAGGTTGTTGAGCCGGTCGTTGGCGTGCAGCAGTGAGGCCGTGAGCGGCGCGTCGCCCGCCAGCCGCGCCACCAGCTCCTGTAGCTGACTGTACCTGTTGCTCAGCAGCCTCCCGTGCCGCAGCAGCAGGTTGTTGAGCCGGTCGTTGGCGTGCAGCAGTGAGGCCGTGAGCGGCGCGTCGCCCGCCAGCCGCGCCACCAGCTCCTGTAGCTGACTGTACCTGTTGCTCAGCAGCCTCCCGTGCCGCAGCAGCAGGTTGTTGAGCCGGTCGTTGGCGTGCAGCAGTGAGGCCGTGAGCGGCGCGTCGCCCGCCAGCCGCGCCACCAGCTCCTGTAGCTGACTGTACCTGTTGCTCAGCAGCCTCCCGTGCCGCAGCAGCAGGTTGTTGAGCCGGTCGTTGGCGTGCAGCAGTGAGGCCGTGAGCGGCGCGTCGCCCGCCAGCCGCGCCACCAGCTCCTGTAGCTGACTGTACCTGTTGCTCAGCAGCCTCCCGTGCCGCAGCAGCAGGTTGTTGAGCCGGTCGTTGGCGTGCAGCAGTGAGGCCGTGAGCGGCGCGTCGCCCGCCAGCCGCGCCACCAGCTCCTGTAGCTGACTGTACCTGTTGCTCAGCAGCCTCCCGTGCCGCAGCAGCAGGTTGTTGAGCCGGTCGTTGGCGTGCAGCAGTGAGGCCGTGAGCGGCGCGTCGCCCGCCAGCCGCGCCACCAGCTCCTGTAGCTGACTGTACCTGTTGCTCAGCAGCCTCCCGTGCCGCAGCAGCAGGTTGTTGAGCCGGTCGTTGGCGTGCAGCAGTGAGGCCGTTAGCGGCGCGTCGCCCGCCAGCCGCGCCACCAGCTCCTGTAGCTGACTGTACCTGTTGCTCAGCAGCCTCCCGTGCCGCAGCAGCAGGTTGTTGAGCCGGTCGTTGGCGTGCAGCAGTGAGGCCGTTAGCGGCGCGTCGCCCGCCAGCCGCGCCACCAGCTCCGCCACCCGCACCTGCATCGCGCGCAGCGTGTCCGCTAGCTCCTGTGGACAGTATACACAATATGTGTATGTAATTTTGTATGCCAAATGGCGCAGCATAGAGCACTTACTCTAATATCCCATACACCTTGTACTACCTATGTCTGACGAAATAAATATATATATATCGAAGCAAGAAGTATCTGATTAATTAAAGAGACTACGGGAAACGTCAAGTTGATATGACAGCTTGGATAAGGTTGGCGCGGGGCAAGTGGTAACACCATAAAACCGACTAGGATAATTATCTCTATGGGCAACACTCGATTCGTTCATAGACAGAGTCGGGCTTTGACAGCTAAGTTGGCATTACCTACGGAAAGTGGGTTAGTTGGTAAAAAAAGAATGGGAAGAGAGTTGGCATCACGGACTTGGATGGCATCAGATTGCAGCTTGCATCATTCTGTTTTTGGAACCTTAAAGTGCGGTTTTTGGATTGGGATGGTGTCGTTTCCTCCGCGCCAAACTTATCGCGTTTTCTAGTAGTTTTATCGGAAATCAACCGAACAGTGTATCATTATTTTGTGACAGAAACTTGGAACAGTGATTACACCTTGTTTACCACAAACTACACATTTTATTTTATGACGGCCATCATGCCTTCCCCGAATATGGAGGCTTCTCCGTCATATATAAATATATATACGGACAAATCACACAGATTGAATAAATGATTGATTGATTGTATTAGGGTTTGAAAGTCCATTTCCCCCGATAATCCACATCCCTTGAACGGCCACATCCCTAAACGGCCATTTCGATCGAACGACCATGAGGTCGTTCGAGAAATATGGCCTTTCAAGTGTATGACAGGCCATATTCCTCGAACGACCGTAACCGACAAAGGCTACTTATACTAGCATGAGCTAGGACTTTGCTCCCGAGGGAATTTCGAGAAATCCACTCTTAGTGCTACGGAACCTACAAGTTTCGGCTTCCTACGTCCAGTAGTTTTGGCACTTATTGCTGTGCGTTGTGTATTATCATTTTCGTAATCAGCCCCCCGGAAACATCAAAAACTATAACCATATTGCAATATTTTAAAAATATACAAGTCCATCATCTTACGTTATTTTCGTAATCAGCACACCCAAAAACCTCAAAAACAATACCTATTCAAAATTGAAAAAAAAAAATTATTTTCTATTCTGAAAATTACAGTTATGTTGTCTTTTGATTGTACATGGGACGTAAACAAGGTAATTATTAAAAAATAAAAAACACGACTGACAAATCACATAGCCTTGTCACTTGGAGAAATGCAAGGAATCTAAAAATACCTCTCACATCAAAATTTGTTAAGCCGTTCAGGACTTATGGTGGAATAAAGAAACTTACATACATACATGAACTCTGAAAACATAACACTCCTTTTTTGGTCAGTCGTGTAAAAAGTGGCTAGGACTCACATTGAGCAGCTCGATGTCGCTGGCGTGGTGCTGCGCGGGCGGCTGCGCGGTGAGCTCGTTGAGCATATCGTTCATGACGGCCATGTTGCCCTCCACCACGCCCAGGTCCGCGCGCAGCTTGCTGTTCTGGCTGTCCGACAGCGATACCTGTTTCAGACAAAACTGTTTCACTGTCCGACAGCGATACCTGTTACAGACAAAACTGTTTCATATTCCCAAGATACAGGAGGCTGTCCGACAGCGATACCTGTTTCAGACTAAATTGTTTATTGAAACATACATGTCACATCATAAACTCTCCGACAGCGATACCTGTTTAAACTAAATTGTGTTAATGTTCCCAAAATACAGGAGGCCGTCCGACAGCGATACCTGTTTCAGACAAAATTGTTTCAGTGTGCTAAGATACAGGAGGCTGTCCGACAGCGATACCTGATTCAGACTAAATTGTTTCAATGTTCCCAAGATACATGATTTTCCTAGTTGGGTACTTTTCATCCCGGGAAAAAGCACTGTTCCCATGGGAAACTCACGCGGGCGAACGCTAGTAAACCTGTAAATACTCGGGGAATTGGGTGAAATGATCCTGACATGAGTGGACTGACAACCCGTCTGATGCTTGCGCTGTCATCCCCAAAAAGTAATAATAACAAGCAAATTATTTAAAAATAAAAAACACGACTGGCAACTTACATAGTCTATATATCACTCGGAGGAATGCAAGGAATCTAACCTCTCGCATCAAAATCTGTTAAGCCATTCAGGACTTATGGTGGAATAAAGAAACTTACATACATGAGACCTGAAAACATAACACTTTTTTTTTGGTCTGATATGTAAAAACCTGTAACTAAGAGTTGGTGAACATACCGCGACGGAGGCCTGCTCGGGATTGGGCCGCACGGGCTCGCTGGGCGGCGGCCGCTGCGGGGACCCCGCCGGCGGGGCCTCCACACCGTCGGGGACGCTCTGGAAATAATTATATTGAAGTTGAAGCACAGGGAGGGCACTTCAAAGAAACGGGGCGTCATATACGTGGTGGTCAGATATTAGAAACACCAGTCGATTTTTATACAAACGAGGTTTTCTTGAGGCCTTGGTTTAACGTCAGGGTTTGATCTGAGCTGTGATCTGATGATGGCCATCCAAGGATAGAATGGAGGACATCCAGATTGCTATACACAACCAACTGATCAGATCAGCATTCTCAGAGCTACTCAGCTTTCTGACTTTCAGGATTTCCATACATTTTAATGCTATTTTCGCGGTTTAAAAAAAAAATATCCAAACAGGTCTTGGCATGCTGATCTCATCAGTTGAATGTGTATAGCGATCTGGATGTCCTTCATTCTATCCCTGGATGGCCATCATCAGATCACAGCTCAGATCAATCCCTGCCGTTGAACCAAGGCTTTAAAGTAACCTCGTTTGTATGAAAATCTACTGAGTGTTTCTACTTATCTGACAACCACTGTATACCTACTACTACAAATGACACTGTACATCCGTGAACACGTCAATAACACGTCAATGTGTGCATTTTCATAGTCATAGTGTCCTAATCCGCAAACAAACGGGGGAGAAATACGGGGTACGCCATATTGCAGGAGGGGCAGGGAGCTTCCCTAGAAATAAATCAAACAAATGTTTATTTGTTTCACTGCATGTCACATCACTATTTCATTAGTAATGACGTAAGATTGGATTGGGGGCTTATTAAGGACGTGGCTTGAGCAATATTTGACACAGGCAATTTCTTAGCAGCGCACTTGCGCCGCCGTTCTATCTTGATTTGTTTCTGTGGTTGGGCTATTTCATCTATACGCACTGGATACCAAATATCAAAAAGAGGAACCGCGGTAGGATAAGAAAGCGTTGGAGCGACGTTTTAAAATGAAAATAAATGGCATTCACATTGGATTCAACATGGGATTCGCATTGGATAGACAAGTTTGGAAGCAAATGGGGAGAACTTTGCCCAGCGCAGTGGGACGGTTAAAAAAAAGAATATTAACCCTATTAAGAACTATACCGTCTAAGACCAGACAGTAGTTGACCTGTCAAATTGGGTTCTCGGCAATAGTAACAATGACACCACGTGGTTCGAAGACACCTTGACTTAAAAGTGCTTCTGATCCTTTCGATAATGAAGATAAAATGCATAAAAGTCTAGATAGAAATTTAGAATGTAGCCATGATCGCCTTTCTCTAGGTCTTAGTGCATTTGACTGTACTCGGCATTCAATAACACGCAGACTAATAAATACGTACAATGACCTAATAAAGTAAATTGAAGATTTTTTTGGATTTCACTTGTAGTGTGCGTGGTACACAGGTAATTTTGGCAGAAAACTGCAAATCGATGTATAGGATTGCAATTTGGTACACGGATACGTACGTTTCATTTGATACCACACACGAAAGGTTTCTAAAAATAAGTTCTAATCCCTTACGAAAAATTTATGTCATTATTACTGCTGCCCCGCTAAGCGGGAATTTCCGGGTACTACCGCTCTAAATGTTTGTTTGTACCTAATGTATCCGTGTACCAAATTGCAATCCTGTACATCGATCTGAGGTTTCTTTTTTACGTAGCTGGCACTCTATTGAACATTTAGAAAGCAAACACATTATGCAACGATCGATTTTAGATGGCAACAAATGCAAGTATTTAGATGCTGTTGATAACCCATCGTCTATGAGAGGAATCCCCAGTTTAAAGCCGAGGGGGCCTAGTAGATTATACATACATAGAATCACGTCTTTATCCCTTACGGGGTAGACAGAGCCAAGAGTCGTGAGACTCGAAAGCCACGCTTAGCTGAATAGTGGGCTCTCTGATGGAATGGAGATTCTAGTAGATTTACTTTTATAATTTGCGCGGGAAGATAAGAAGCTGGCACATTTTATGTTTCCTTTGCTCCCAAACCAGCATAGAAGTAAAATGTCTATACTGTTAACGTAAAATAAATTACATAAAACACTTTATGATATGCAATAACATATGGCACATTCTGTCATAGTTTTCTTCACACCCACACCAGCATAGAAGTATAAATGTTAATACTGTTTTTTTTATTAAAATTAACATAAAATAATTTACAGTGTGCAATAAAATATGACTTACCCTCTGTGGTGTGAAGATAGGAGCCATGGCGTCCAAGTCGGTCATAGGGAACTCGACGCCCTTGGTTTTCAGCTCATTGTATACCTGCACTACGCCCTGAAATAAATATATTTACAAATTACATAGAAGAAATTCTAGCAGCATTGGCCGATAAATCATGTTGGCTTGGCTACACGCAAAGTACTAATATGATAAAGCTGAATAGTTTATTTATTTGAACGCTCAAATCTCTGGCAATACCAGTCTAATTTAAATTTATTTTGCATTTGTTTTATCTTCGTATAATAACTACTTTTTATCTGAATTGCTATCTCCGGAGCGCACATTTATGTAGTTGTGTGTATGTAAATAATTTATTTAATGAAAAATGTTTCGACAAGTTCTTGGTAGAACACGCAAATATCGACGGCAATGCACGCGATTTCATCGATTTTTCTTAATTATTCAGGGGCAAGCAAGCTCGTATTAAGACATTATAATACTTCTCGACATAGCCCCCACAGGTTTTGGTAATTGGTCTAAATCCAGCGACTTTAACAATGTCGTGAGACTACAAAGTGGAAGTACTGCTTATGTTCACCAGTTGACTTTTTGTAGCTGATGATGATGATGAAGAAACAGGAGTTTATTTATTTATTTATTTTTTATTTTTATTTACATGGAAGACCAACAACTTTCTTATAGGTTCTATAGATAACAACTTAAAAAACATATAGTCATTTACAGGTCCTCACATCTAGAAAACGGACTAAAATAACATTCAATTGTGATCTCAGAAAACAGAATAAGGACAATAAAGAATATTAATTCTGAAAAATAAATAAAAAATACGTTCTCTCACTCTCACTTTATTATCAGTTATTACTCGGACTTTTCAACCACCACCCAAAAACAGGAGTGTTATACTTTTGACCTAGCTTTGGCATCATAGCTCTCGAACTGATGAACCGATTTCGATTTAGTTTTCTTTTTTCATATAAAAGATGAGTTTGCTCTTGTCCACAATCTTGCCCAAGGGCAGAGATGATGATTTTTTGTTTAAAAGATTACCTAATCAAGAGTATTATTAGCTTTATGATTTATAGAAATCGGTTTAGCCGTATAGTAGTAATCAAAATTTATTTTCGTGATGTCGGGAGCTTTTCTGTTTACTGATATAAATGCCAAGAAATTTGTCGGTGGTCGTCATGTTTAACGAAATCAAAACATCACTTTACCTGTAGGTCGGGTTGGTTCTGGAACGCGTCTGCCCAGCACTGTATGAGGCTTAGCACCTTCTCTTGCACCACCGTTGGAGGGTCATTCTTTGGGCCAATGAGTTTTACCTGAACATAAAAGAAGTATCTTGAAGGGTGTGTCTATTTTAATTACAATGCCCGACAGGGTTTACATTGTACCTAAAATTCGTAGTGACATGTTACCTTTATGTACTGTACAATGTTAAAAGCAATAAATAATTTGAATTGAATTGACCCTTTTGGGAACACATACTTTTAACACTATCTTTCAGTTGTCGTGCCCCCATGGGCAAAACATGTTTTTCGTAAATTATCAAAACTTAACATAAGCATCATTTGTTCTCTGATAACTACACGTCGCGCTCAAAAAAGATTTTGTCGGATTAATCCGACGTAAAGTGTTAATTATTAGTATTACTATAGGGCCCATAACGGAAATATGAATAAGATTGGATTAGTGTTAAGTAGGCGTGGCGCGGTCGCCACAAGTCAGCAATGCATTGCTAACAAACACGGCTCGTCATTCTAGTTGTGTTCTGACTTCGCGCTGAGTAGTTTGTTCGTGACATTGAATTCTCGTCGAAATTCCCTCGTCAAAATGCCATTTTGTTCTATTTTAGAGTGCAAAAATAACAGTAGCAAAATTAATCTTAAAAATGGAGGTGTTTCGTACCACAGGTGAGTAATATTTCGTTTGTTTTCTTTAAAATAAAAGTTCAATAATGATAATAAAAACTTTAAAATATTATTTGTTAAAAGTTACCTTAATGTCATTTATATAAGGTCGATTTTGTCATTAACGCGTGCTCCTCTGTTCTTCCCGAAACGTCTATGCTACTCGATTAGTGATGTACCTAGTAAGGTAATGTTTTGGATTTTATCGATATATTTTGTTTACATTGTATGAAATATTAATTTTAAGGTTTCCCAAAAATCCTGATTTTAAAGAAAAATGGATAGATGCAACTGGCAGAGTTGTTTGGATGACAACTAATTTAGTACTATATGTTCCGAGCATTTGAGGGAAAATAATTTCTTGATTTCGTACACACTTTTTTTATAACAAAATATTACGTTAATTTTTGATTAAAATAATAACACTATAAATCCGCGAAACAATATAGAAGAAAGAAAATCTATTTTATTATTCTGAGTTTGTATGAAAATTTGATCTATCGATATCGATATTGTGTTGCAATAATCAATCCGCTACTGCACTAATCGAGTAGCACTAGGAATACTTTCATTTGACGCTAATTTAAACCCTATTCTCTTTGATTTATGGGTCATAGTTGCTCAAAAGTTTTGAAACGCCATCTATTGTCGAGTGGCGGAATTTTTTCTTCAGTCGACGTTGGACTTTAAAACGTCTTATGTACGTTCTTGTACAGTACAAATTAAGCCATATGTCGAAGACTTGATAGGTACTTGTTTGTCCGATATAGTCGCATTGACTTAATACACTTTGATAAGACAAAAATGACCAATAAAGCTCATTGTTCATCTGTAGTGTAGTGTATGATTTATAACTTAAATGTGTGAGTTTGGCGACCACGGTTCACTTACTAATTTTATCAAGTAACACTTCCACTCTTATTCATATTTCCGTGATAGGGCCATAAGCAGCACTTTGTCCAAATTATTGTTTGTATAGACGTATGAAAATCAATTCCACTTAATGTACACAACTTGAGGTCATTATTTTGAAAGGAATATGTACCACAACTATTAGCTATATAGCTGACAAATCTACGAAAATTATGATAATTATATGTATTGTATATATTTACATGCTATTTTAAAAGCAAAACATGTATTAGCACCTACATAATTACTGTAACACCTTTTACTACCATGTTTTATGGCAAATAAATCCTAACTAATATTCTAAATGCGAAAGTGAGTTTGTTTGTTTATTTGTTTGTTTGTCACTTCACGCTCTATCCACTGAACCAATCTTCATGAAATTTCGCATACACATAGTCAGGAGTACTGAGAAGGATGTAGGGTACCTTTCATCCCGGGAAAAAGCACTGTTCCCGTGTGAAATTAACGCGAATTATGAATTAAAAATCATCAACTGTAGGGTGTTGGGTTCCCGACCATGCCTTCACTCAAGCAAATGGTGGTCTATGAGAAAAATGAGTCATTTATTTGTACTTTTAAGTTGTACTTTCTATAATAATTTTGTGGTGAAATAAAGATTTATAATATGAGTCATTTGTACAAATTTATATCAAGTCATTTCATATAATGTGGAGACAAATTAAACACAATATTATCACATTTACATAAGCTGTACGAAATACATCATATTAACAATAACAATGCCACAATAATGTACCTAGACACCTACAAGTATAATATTACTACCACAGGATGAGTCAGCCTTCACATATAGCTACAAACATGAATCCACGCAAAGCAATGAAAATAATAAGGTTTATGTATGCATGACTTCATTACATAACATTCAATACTTGATAGGTACCTATTATATGTATTAATTAGTATTGACATGATAGATTTTTTTTTATCATCACTACATACAATAATAAAACTGTAACTGGTCTGTGTCTGTACATAGATTTTTAAGAAAAAACCTATGAGAGGTATTTATGGGGCCAATAGAAGCCAAAATAAGTTTTTGTAGAATTTTTGTCTGTCTTTCTGTCTGTATGTTTGTACGCGCATCACGCAAAAACTACTGGACCAAATTTGATGCGGTTTTCACTGTCGTATCATAGAAGGTCTAACTTAAAATCTGGCGTAAGTTTAATCTTGATACACCGCTTAGAACCTGAGGTATGCGCCAGATGAAGTCACGGGCACAGGCTAGTTAACAAATAAATCTAAATGTCCAACTATTTGATAGATTGACTATTAATAGCATTGACTCTATATAACAATATATAAGAGTAATAGTTTAATTGCAAATTTTTGGACCTTGCTGACTGAAAAAATTAAAAAAAAATTCTGTATATGACAGCCACATTTGTAAGGATATTTTTGTATGTAAGTTTATTTTAAAAATTCAATAATCTTTAAATTTATTTTATTGACCCAAAATAAATACATAATGGCTATAGCTTCTAATATAATAACAACACAGAATAAAAGTTTTGACTAGATTATTATCAATACTAATGAGATTCTAATTGAGTTATTTCAAGTTCCAAGTGGACCAGTTTCAAATGCAAATACATTTATATTTATATGATATGCTAATGGTGTTATTTTGATTACACCACATTGCATTAGTTTTTGTTTTTCTTTATGTTAGACTTGCTGCTTCTTAATTTTGGATTTCTATTTAGTAGGTATTTCAAATTAGGTACTACAGCTTACATTTTGATTTTGGTTGTGAATTCTAAAATGATTTTATTTTTTGATTTTTTGTGCATCTCAGATGCAATTAGTACTAAAGTACTCTCATATAGAAATTAGATATGGTGAAAAAATTCCTGCTCGCATGGAATTTTTTCAGATTTATATCAGATTTTTATATGAGAGTACTTTAATTTTAAAATGAACTTGAAAACATTGTTCTAGACAACTGAACTCAACTTAAGATCAACATTGGAAAACTCATACAACACAATATCAGCTTTTGTTAAATTTGGGGTCTAAAAAGGCCACTTTGACAAATCAAAATATGATCTATTTCCAATTTTTTTTATACAAGATATTCATCCACCCATACCATACATATAAAAAAAATTAAATATTAAAAACTGAACCTTATTAGTGGTCACATATGGTAAATTTTTAAATATTTAGGGAATGGATCATATTCTGAGGCCAAAGGGGCTTTTTTAGACCTGCTTGTCTTAAAATTTGTTTCGCAATTTAGTTATGAATGTAGCCAAAAAAAATTCTTTTTTGCAACAATCTATCATGACAATGTGTCTGAAGACAACAACACCTTATCAGTCACATACTGCTATGCATGATATGCAAACATTGTCGTTGATAACATACTATTGTGTTACTCATGTGTTAAGGTGTGAAGGGTCAATTGAGATAGTTTCTATAACTTTTTCAATTGTGTAAATTGTTGTTTTCTGTGGTGTATTTATTGAAATAAAAACTGGCAAAGCCTATGACAAATCAAAGTATTAAGTACATATCTTGTCACTCAAGATAAGATTACTAGGATACAATACTGTCTGTGAACTTACAGTAATGTTTTCTTGTACAACTGAAGTTGTACAAGAAAAGTATAATTTTACTAAATGTGATGATATGACAGATTATCTAAAACACCATGATTGACGCATGAATTCTATATTGTAGCTCAAAATTCATGATGCAGAAATGGAAATTGACTCACCAATTCAGATATAAATTCCTTGTGGCAAACTAAGACATGGAACGGCCTCCCACAGTTTTTCACACATGTCTCCAGCACGGTCAGTGTGTACATTACCACTGTGTAGTTTTTACCAGCACTCTGGGTCAACTTCTTCCTCATAGCTTTTACAGCATCCTTTGGACCGTCTGTACTACTATTTATGATGTCACATATTTCCATATTAAGTGCCCAGTTTTCTGATGGAAGGTTCCCATCTGTAGCTTGTTCTGCAATTGGTAAACATCGTCATAAACAATCATAGGGTCAAATTAATTAACATTTACACGACAAAGAATGAAGTACATAAGTTAGTGCAGTTACAAGGCTAAAAGAACTAGGCAATTCTTGCAAATAAATAACTTTTTTTGTAATATCTTGCAATTACAACAAAGAGAAATTGAAATTTAAATTGCGCAGAATTATTTCAGCCATGGAACATTAAATTCAATTTAATCTAGCATTTCCTTTGTAGATACATATTTAACCTTACCTATTTTTTGCCCCACGGGCGTAGAAAAAGGATTCCCCACCCCGAAAAAGGACATTTTACAAATTTTAATAGAATATTTATCAAAGCGATTTCTCCGATTTCACTTGTCATTAAACTTTTACAGATAATGTGACTAACCAATCTGACATATGTCAAATACATTTCGTTTCACTCTTGCCCTTTTGCCTGACTCTGAGGCCTGACCTGATTGTACCTACGTAGGTACACGTCGTACCTTTCTATGTTCGTCAGCCGTCCATCCATGCTTCTTGTTGAAATATTAGGTATTATACCATTATACATACAAAAACGACCCTACCCTAATAACATCTCATCTAACAATGTAATGAATAATAATATCATAATAAAATGAGTGATAAAAGTTCATATATATTTCCATTTAATGATTTTATTTATGATCATACGTCAAACGGAATACGTCATATCAAAAGGAAGGCGGGACTTTTAAACTAGAAGAAAGAATAGAGGAGGATTTATTTATTCATGCCAAAGAGTATATAATCACTATTCATGCTAGTGCTAGATAGCAAATACGTACCTACTATTTATAATAATACGCACAGTTCTTGACATTTCCCATTGAAGTGGAAGTCTGTGTTCCAGTGCGCGCGCGGTGGAGTTCCTTTATTTGTTTTACTCGAAGGAAGGCGAATCCATTCCACCACAGTGCTGGAAGTCCTTGTTGCTCGAAGGTGCCAAACAGTTTCACGCGCTTCCGGTCCGCGTTTTCGTTTTTAGCAAGCGTTACTAAGCAACGAAATTATTATTGTACCTGGTCTCTGGTTTGTACCTTTTTGGTGGTGGTGTTGATTTTATACTACCTAGAATCTATTGTATCTGCATTTTATTTACAATCTACAGTAATATATAATATTATATATAAGTAGTTATAATATAAATATTGTTGTAACGACAAAATGGGCGAAAAGAGATCACTAAATAGCCTTATTATACATCCAGCTATCGAACCAGGAGTCATCGATAATGCTATGATTACGAGGTGTATACTAGAATATGGTAAGTACGATAGATATACCTACGTTCTACTAATATACCTACCCCAGATCTAGAATTTTTTTAAGGTAAGTGCATAATTACATTATCCGTGCATATCAGTAAGTGCATAACATAAGAGACAAAGAATTTCCATTTTACTAACATTAGGTAGCTATTTTTGAAGTTATTAACTCTGCCATCTCTTGTTATATACCTACGTAGAGCCTATATAAGTATGCTAATAAGCTATTTACCTACCAAGATGATTTGGCCAAGGAAGAAACCCAGTTCCACAGAAGAACCACATCTTCTGATGCTGTGTTCTAACCGTAATAGCATCAAAATCTGTGGTAATAGCTGAACTAAATACTTCCTCTCTTGAATAGGCTTCAAAATATTTAAGCTGTTATCACTCTTATTCTCTCAGGCCCTAAAGAGGAAGCCGGTAGATTATTCGCAGAAGAAGGCGTACATATGGATGAAGCGACAATCGTGCGCATAGAATTCCAAAATATTCTAAGAATTGACCACCTTTGGATGTTGACATCGCTAAGGAAACTAACATTAGCACACAATCAGATAGAGAAAATCGAAAATCTTGAGAGACTTACTGGTCTTTTAGAATTGGATCTGTCATTTAATAAAATTGAAAAGATTGAAAATTTAGAGGAGCTTGTGAACATTGAAGTACTTACTTTATTTCATAACAGAATACGGAAGCTGGAAAATATGGAAACCCTTGAAAATTTACTCGTATTTAGCATTGGGGATAATTTTATCGAGGATTACAAAGAGGTAACTTCTAATCTAATACTATTACTCCACATTAAGTCTGCTTTCGCTTGTTAAGTAGGTGCAAGTGAAAGCAAAGCATTTTCTATGCACAGACATAAACCAGATAAAGTTTTATTACTACCTTTGTACTTATAGATTTTTGTTCACGCCTTTGCGTACTGAAATAAGGATTTCTCCAAATGTCTTCAGATGGCGTACCTGCGTCAATTTAGGAATCTTCGGTCAGTCAGCTTCAAAGGTAATCCTTGCTGCGACGACCCTATGACCTACCAGTTCCTCAGGTCTGCGTTGGTGAGAGTCACGTATCTGGATTACAAAACTATCACGGAAGAAGAAAGAGAGGACGGCAGAGCGATATTTAGGTGGGAAACTTGTAGAACAAAATTTCATTTTCTCAATCATAAATAAAACACAGACACAAAACAGAATAATGTTTAAAGTATAAATTAAGAATGTCTACGCGCAAGCGATGAGCTAAGCCTACCTATATAAGTACGGTGAGTTTAGGTACTAAAACCCAAAAATCCTCGTATTACACAGTTGCTTTCATTCAATAAATATTGTTCACAAAAGAGAAAAATTTATTAGTATATGTTAGAGTCCTATTTATTTACTTTTAGAGGTTTATTGCGAAGACTAGACGAAGCAGACGAAAAAACCGAAAAGGAATGGATAGCTAAGCAGGAATACGATGCGAGGGTGGAATTCTACGCGCTTTCCTTCGTGGAATATCTCAGTGGTCCAGAGCTGATAGAATCCATGTTCGAAAAGGACCCGGACGGAAGCCTACTAATGAAAGTAGGCGGCGAACTAATTGGATTTTACGAACAGTAACTATCAAAATACAAGTAACCCAAATCAAACAGCATAACTATTTTGAAGATTCTTTAATTGCGGATTTATCTGCTTTTTTGTATATCTCAGTATATCATCTAAGTATAATACATCGTTCAAAATAAATCTAGATCTGCATTAGTCCGAGGGTAAATTTTTATCTATCATATCATTCAAAACCGTATGAGGTCGAATAATCACAATGATATCTATAATGATGTATTTAAGGTACAAGGATCAGTATGTGGAAACGATGGCAGGCCTGGTGGAATTCGCTCAAGGTGCCTATAACACTAGACAGAATGAAATAAAGCTGTTCAAAGATTTGGTCGATAACGCTTTGGAGGACAGCGTCCAGAAGAGTAAAGTGTAAGCGATTAGCACTAATAATAATAATAAACTGATATCAAGACGAATAACTACCGGAAATATATCCTGAAGGAAGGTACGGTTGACATTTGTCGAGCATGCCACCGTCCCGGAGAGTCACTCAGGCATATAGTTTCCGGTTGTTCTCATCTTGCTAACGGCGAGTATTTGCACAGACACAACCAAGTAGCCAGGATTATACACCAGCAACTTGCCCTTAAATACGGCCTTGTAGGCTCTGAGGTACCGTACTATAATTATGCACCAGCGCCAGTTCTTGAAAATTGTCATGTCACGCTCTATTGGGACCGGTCAATTATCACAGACAGGACTATTGTTGCCAATAGGCCTGATATTGTGATAATTGATCGGGTGACGAGCCGTGCAATCCTCGTTGATGTCACCATTCCTCATGATGAGAACCTCGTAAAGGCCGAGAAAGAGAAACTTTCAAAGTACTTGGGCTTGGCCCACAAGGTTACCGCCATGTGGCGTGTTGGCTCAACGATTATTGTTCCGATAGTCGTTAGTGTGAACGGACTTATAGCGAAGAGTCTCGATCGTCATCTAGAGAGACTCTCGCTCGGCAGTTGGGTCAAGAGTCAGATTCAGAAGGCGGTACTCTTGGACACGGCCCGCATTGTGAGGAGATTCCTCTCGCTGGAGCCCTGACCACCGGTAGCTTGAGTCTTTGCTCCGCTACCGATGGGTTCCCCTTTTTTTATATTTTTAAATGTTTTTTATTTTTTGAATATTTTATATTTAAAAATGTAAAAAAGAGAATGTAAATAAATAAATGAATAAACTGATAAAATGAATAAGTGGAGGAATAAAACGTATGAGGCGAATTGTAATAAAATGATGTAAAGTCAAGAGTCATAAGTGCAGTCATACCTCAAACACCTCATTGCCTAGCCTAAAAGATCATATCGCCTTGTCTGACTGCCCTTTTGACTTTGACTGTACGTTTTACACTCCATCCCATCTACCAAAATCTATGTAAAATAAATTAATTTTAATGTTAGTATCTTAGAAGAATTTGAGAAAAAGAAGCAGCCTCTAATAGCCCAAATGAATGACATTATACAAAAATTTACGACAAAGCAAAACACAATAGAAGAGTTGGAGCCCAAGGTAATGGATCTTGGGGAGGCGTTCAATGACCTGCTCTATGAGTTATGGAAGGATCTCATGACCATCGAAATGCGTCTGTATGAACAATGTGAGGTAAGTGAGAAAATGAAATTGGTATAACATAGTCTTGATTTTGAATCATTAATTTGTAGAGCTGAAGCTTTTGAAAATTCACTTGTTAATAACACCATCAAAACGTCGTCGTCGTAAAATTTCTACGCCTACTTACAAAGTTTACAAGGGCTTGACCAGCCTGACCTAGCCTGCAGACCTAAGTGATTGGTAATGAATGTATGTTTCGCAGGAATCCCGTGTACAATTCTCAGTGAACATGACTGAGATGATCACGAAGCTGTTAGAGGTATCTCGGAACGCATTCGGCGCGTGGCGTGAGACTGAGGGCTTGTGGTCGATGCGCCAGTTCGAGTCCCTGTCCAAGTTGCTGGGAAATAAGATCATGCTAGGAGACGCCCCACCGGAGCTCTTTGAGGCAAGTAAAGCCTCTACACTAGGCAACAATTGACGCGCAACATATTATGACCACTCACTTCTACTGACTAAAGTGAAATAGCACGTCATGTTGCGCGTCAATTGTTGCCTAGTGTAATGGAGGCTTAATAAATTTAGGTACGTCTTTTGTTCGACTCATGTGAATTTACGCATTTGAATGTGATTTATCACCTAATCCTATAGCTGACTCTTCATTCTTTGCAGGTAATGATGGATCGGGACGCGATGATGAACTTAGTAGCTCAGTCATCGGACAATCACATGAGGTTTATTGATGCGAGGGAAGATCTGCTCATGACGCGAGCAAATCAATGGAGAGACGACTTGGTTCAGGGTACTAACGAGTAAGTAATTTTTTCTCCGAATTAGGTGCATTATACATCGTGTGTTTCTAGGTTTATAATTTGCAAACACACTTCTGGGTGTTCGGCTTTAGTTTGATTTATTGTAATACCTACGCATAGGTAGATTTTATACTGGCGTAATCATAAATTTAATAATAAGATTGTACGGTACGTATACCTACTGCTTTTAGATAAAAGCAACGTTTACTTCCGCTGTTTTTGTCGAACATATAAAATGTAACCTCCGGATTTTTCTATGTTATTTTATTAGAATGCCAAGGTAATTTAAATGATATTTTCAGAAACGAGGTGAAACGAAACAGAGATAGGATACTAGAAATAAACTACTTCGTAGACAACCAGAGGGAAGATTGGACGGATATGCAGATGGGCTTGTCTGAAACCGTGGATCCAGAGACGGCTGCATTACTTGGCGACGATTTGTACTAAATGAAGACACGAATTACACAACAATCAAATCTTTACTCATTACATAAGGAATCGGCACTGGCATACGAAGAAATCTATCATTTAATATATCATTATCCTAAAAAGACACAATAACCAAAACCACAATAATACCGCTACCTTCAATAATGTAGACGTAGATGCAATTTATACACATTACCTAATACCATTGTATTATTTTTTAATAACGTAGTTTAGCTGCAGCTAAGATGCAGCTCCATTGCCGATCTAAATTTTAAAATGAAAAAAACGCTATTCACATTTATTTACATTGTTTTTATTTAATATAAATTAACTCTATACCTTATTATTTTGCCTTTTTGCTCTTTAACGTATTCAAATAACTCTCCAATAAAAGTTGAGTGTCATTATTAATAATCTTGTTAACAAATTCATCGCAATCCTTATGTCTATTCGCCATAAGTAAGGATATTGGTGCTCCCTTTGCAATCTGTCTTGTCTTAGATATGACTGGCAGGGCAATATGGTCCAAACTCTTTATGAATCCTTTGCATTTCGCTATTGCGTCTGGTTTGTCTGTAGCTAGTTCATCAACCATCCCCACCTAGAAATAAAATGATCATACATTTTTCCCTTTATGCTTTACCTAAACCATGGTAAGCATCATCAATACGGGACCGGGCAGGGAAAAAAAGATTGTCGAGTCACAAAGTTGCGTAAATATTCAACCCTTAATCTATTAGATCACCGATATAAATATAACTGTGAAAGATTGACACTTTCCTTTGAAGCACAACAAAGATCTTCTTCCTGAGAATCGACTTAGACCTACCTATCTATTATTTCTCATACATGATCGTTATGTGGAAAGAAACATAGACGACTTTCTTGGTGGTTTGTCGTTGCCTCTTCCTTATTTCTCCAGCTAATATCATCAACTTCATAGGAATGGTCCCTTAACAACAAATAGAACGTCAGTATGAAAAAGTAAAGCATACCTCCAAGGCCTCCTTAGGAGTGAATAACGTAGATCTGACGATTGCCAACTCCGCTTTCCTCGTGGTGAGCGCGTGTGATATCAGATTGACAATCCACACTAGAGGTACTATTCCGACTGCGGTGTCATTGAACCCGAGGGTGTGTTTACCATCCACTGCTACTCGGTAGTCACCGAGCATTGATAGCAGAATGCCCCCGGCTGATGTATGACCCTGGAACAAACGGGTAACGCGGGTAACACACCTTCCTTCGCACCTTCCTTGGTACTAAGTAAAACTCTTTTTATTTAGCAATGTAGAATCCAAGGTATAATTTAATGACGTTAATAAAAAACAATAACTATCTACGTTTAGTGCATACCAACTGTCTCCAAAGTGCAAGAAATGGAGAATCAATGTTATGGAAGAGCGAAATCTCCTAATACAGGTAGTAAATGCTTAAAAGGAGGTTTCGGTAACTCTTGCTTGGAAAAATAAAATTATTACTATCAAGATGGATAGCAAGTAACAACAGAAAATAATACTCTCTTAGCTAAAGCCTTTAAGGCCATTTTTCGTCAATGGTTGAAAGGTAAATATTGTACGTGTACATACATTGACAGCAACAGTGGTGACAAAGTTGCCAGTAAGAATTTTGATAGCTATCTCCTGCATCGTGTGCCACATGGTCCACAGTCTCTCCGGGTCTGGTTTGTACAGCTCTTGCAAGTCGAGGCCCGCTGAAAATATCTTGGGAGAGGCCTGGAATAGGTATTGCTGTGATTATATTTCTGTTAAGTATGAAAATCTGTCCAGTATGTTTACGAGTTTATCGCGAACAGACAAACAGGCAGACGTGGTGGGGAACTTTATTTTATAATAAATAAGTCTAAATATTGTGCGTGCATATAACTGGTTTCTACTTTTGTCTACAGTTTAGCATTAGACAGACACAGACAATAATAAGTGTGCACATTTAGATGAAAGTTCTTATTTTTTAACTTGAATAATATGGAGATACGTACCGAAGTAATAACAAGACCTCTCCACCTGTTTTCTTCAGCTTGAGTCAATACGTTGACGATGTCCTTGACGACATCAAGGTTTATACTGTTCACTGGCGGTCGGTTGAACTCCCAAACGCCAATACCATTGTCCACGGATAGTGTTGATAATCCAAGTCTAATAGTATAGGATTTAACGCTTAAAGACAAGAATAATGTTATTCTATTACAATTAAAGCTTGCCAAAAAAGTGTAAAGAAAATATTAATTCGCACTACTAATTACAACTAATATTATAAAGGCGAAAGGAAAGCCCTAATCGCCTTTTTATAATATAAAGGCGAAAGTGAGTTTGTTTGTTTATTTATTTGTTTGTTTGTTACCTCTTCACGCTTTGTCTACTGAACCAATCTTCCTGAAATTTCGCATACACATAGTTAGAAATACTGAGAAGGACATAGGCCTTTCATCCTGGGAAAAAGCACTGTTCCAGTGGGAAATTCACGCGGGCGAAGACGCGGGCAAAAGCTAGTTAACCAATAAAGCAAATTAGCCTACATGCTGCAGTAAACTAGGAAAGTTCCTAGTAGAATAGAATCAGATCTATTTGTCCCACTCCGATATTCTCAAATAGATGAAGAAAAATAATTCTACCTACTTACTTGTTGTCATTGCGCAAAATTTTGAAACTGAGACATTTTTCCCACCCAATAACTGCTTTACTAGATCTTCTTAGATAAACTGAAAATTACAATAAATATCTCCTGATTAATAAATGTATGTATGTAATTAATAACACTATTCAACAGCTCATATAAAGAATAAAATGACTCTTCTTTCATTGTCATCCTCATGTCAACATACAACCTAAACGAATAAATATTAGGTATATAATTGAGCATATAAATTCACTATGTACTAAAAACAAAAATAAATGTAAGAGGTTTACCCAATCACCACCTATTTTCAAAATACGCACGCACACTCACTCAAGTCACAAAAACATGCAAAAAAAAATAACGCTATAAATTATCAGGGTCAACACACACGAAACCACAAATTAGGTTAGTGTAGATAAGAAAACCTTTTACGCCTTTTACTTACACATTTCACACAAGTAATTATATTTATATCAAGCTAAATGCATAACGATTTTTGCGTAATAATGTTTATTATTAAAAGTAGGTATGTACTTTGTATGTCTCGCATCGCATAATACAGAGTAGGTACAAAGAGCGTAACGTTTTTTTCTGAGCGTTTATCTATTGCAATGATAACGCGTTGTAGATAGAACTAATAGCAATTATTTAGATAAACGAGACCCCTTACTTATTTTAAAAGAAAATATGCATGGAAAATATGAAATGTTTTCAATAATATCTACATAAAACTCATGACTTAGAAAAAATGCAACAATGTATTCTACCTATTATAAAAACAGGGTTAAAAGATTAAAAATTAGATCCAATTAATATACACAATAATCTATTACATTTATTTATACATCTATGAGTTCTTTTTACTCTTCAATGCGTTTAAATAATTCCCCAGCATCAGTTGAGTTTCAGCACTGAGAGTCTTATTGAGAGAATCATTCAAATCCTGTTCTCTGTTGGCCACGAGCCAGGAGAGTGATGCTCCCTTTGCGATCTGTCTCGTCTTAGATATGACTGGTGGTGCGATGTGGTCAAGACTGGTAATGAAGCCTTTACATCTTGCTATTGCATCTGTTTTGTCTGTAGCTAGTTCATCGACCATTCCCACCTAAAATTAAAATATGACTGACAAGGTGGCTTTGGCTCCCCAAGATCAAAGATTAGGGAGACAAGGCACCATTTGATTTTTCTAATTTTTATAGTGTACCTAATTGACGACCCTGCTGATGGCTTCCTTAGAGGAAAAGTGACTTTGCTTATGACCTTGGTTCTCCAAGATGAAATTATAGTAAAGTAGCATGTGTTTCTTATCGTATTTCAATAAAATCAAATTTCTCAATTGGTTGCCAGGAAGAAATTGCTTTCAGCGATAATAAGGGCCGCCTTTTGCGCATCTTCCTTTCTTTCTTCTTTTTTTTTTTAGTTTTAAGTTACTTTATGTATCTAAAAATGTAATTTATTGTGTGCTAATAAAGTATTCTTGTTGTTGATGTAATTCTTATAGGATCATTCGCATATCTGTCTCATTTGCTCCGCTTATTGAACGGCTCAAGTTATTTGTTTTACCAAACATGCACAGGGTTACCTCCAAAGCCTCCTTAGGCTGGAACAACGTAGACCTAACGATGGCCAGCTCCGCTTTCCTGGTCGTGAGCGTGTGCGACATCAAATTCGTCACCCACACCGAAGGCACTATTCCGACTGCGGTGTCATTGAACCCCATGGTGTATTTACCATCTATTGCGACCCGGTAGTCTCCGAGCATTGCCAACAAAATGCCCCCAGCTGATGCATGACCCTGGAATAAATAACTGTAAAACAACATCTTTGTAATAATGTTCCTACCAAAACTGTTGCAAGAAATAATTTGAAATTTTCATCTTTCTTCGATTTCAGTTCCACCTTTTTTTGCCTTACCTACTTACCTACCTGGAGCCTGGTGGCGTAGACTATATAAGTATATATAGTTACAAAAAATTGCTAGATAGAGGACGGACAACAAAGTGATCCTTATAAAGCTTTTGAGGTACGGAACCTTAAAAGGAAGTAAATTATCTGCTGAGTGTTAAATCATCAGGTTAAACAAAGGGAAATTATTTAACTTACATTTATCGCAAAAGCGGTGACTAAGTTACAAGTCAACATTTTTATGGCAATCTCCTGCAATGTATGAGCCATAGATCGCAGTCGATTGGGGTCTGGTTTATACAGCTCTTCCAAGTCGAGGCCTGCTGAAAATAACTTGGACGAAGCCTGGAATATTAGTTTAAATTAATACATACATATTATTGTGTGTACCTTACCTTATATCATAGATGAGGAATAATAAAGGCGAGAAAATGCAACGAAGATAGGGCTGCCATCCGTCCGGCCCGGATTCTTCGCATTTGAGCGTCCCAACGGGAGTTTTAAAGTGTCCTTGTACATTTTAAATAGGTAATTAGGGAATCCGAGGAAAAATCTTTAACTCGCACCAAATATACGGAGTTTTTGACGTTTTTCGCCTGGGTCCGTAATTTAGCTAGTGGCAGCCCTACTCGCACAGTTCTAGAATAAGAAGCCAAACCTTCACTAGGAAATGAATACCTACGTACCGAAGTAATTACAAGTCCTTTCCATTTGTTCTCTTCAGCTTGATTTAACACATCTATGATTTCTGTAGCGACATCAAGGTTTATACTGTTTACAGGCGGCCGGTTAAGTTCCCATACGCCGATACCCTGGTTGTCCACTGATATTGTCGATAATCCACGAACGGGAAACTTAACGCTATGTAAGAAAAATGTTAGCAATTTTTGAATTAACAAATTATATTTTAGGTAGGTACTGCGTTCTTGACAGAAATTGAAAAAGTTAACTTACTCGATGTTTTTTCGCAATTTTTTTAAAGAAACAATTTTCTTCGAATATGCAGTTGGTGTTCTAGAAATCCCCAGCCAAACTGAAAATTCAATTCTTCTATTTTATAATTAAAAATTAATTAGGGTTCCGTGCAAAATAGAGTTCACTTTGGCGTTCGTAATGTACGGCAAAGTTGTTGATAGTCTCTGACATTGTTTGTCACACACACAACAAACAGTGGACGGACCACAGAGTAGGACAGACAGAAAGTGAACCTATAAGAAGTCCGTTTTCTTACCTTTTGAAGTACGGAACCCAAAAAAATACTTAATCAATGCACCAGAGAACATCAAACCTTCGAATCAATTAATTCTATCAAGAAACAATGCACTGGACCTATATGTAACCGTAAATAAGATATTATGAATACTTACACATTTTCATAGAAATTATAATTTACCAAAAAATAACAATTTGTACATTTGTTTATATCAGATCAAAGTCGAAACACCACTCACGTTGTACGTTTCATAATTTATTGGGTAGATTTATTTATGGTACCTATCTTAGTACAGTATCTGGTTGTAATGATAACGTCGGTGATAGGACTAACACCAATTATTAAGATAAACAAGCTCTTTTTAAACCACAAGAAAAAATATGGTTACATCCTTGAATTTAGCTCTTGAAACTTCAGGATAAAAATACGGAATGATGCAGGTACACCTTAGGATAGGTACCCATTTTTAGGTGTACACCAAATTTTATCAAAATACTGGACTTTTTTTTATTTTTCTGATTGTCTGGCTATGTTTCCCAATTAAGTTATTGAGGGATGCACTTAAATAACATTATATTGTCTAAAACAATAAATATATTTCGAACAAACATGGTGTATAATTTTTACAAATATAATACGAGTATCTCAAAATTTCACAAGTATACAAAAATATCATTCTAGATGTTTCAGATTTGATGCAAAAAATTCATGCCATCTCACATTTTCTACTCACAAATGAAACTTACAAAAGTGTGATCTTATTGACCACACAACAATATTAAATAAAAAAAAACACTATCCTTAATTCTTAGAAGCCTTCTTTTTCAACATTTGTATATACATTTCCAGCGATTGTTGCACTTTGGGGCTGGAAACAAATCCTAGGAATTCTTTGAGGTCATCCTGATGGTTTTTC
Source organism: Ephestia elutella (assembly GCA_018467065.1). NCBI lineage: Eukaryota > Metazoa > Arthropoda > Insecta > Lepidoptera > Pyralidae > Ephestia > Ephestia elutella. The sequence continues at coordinate 6,681,305 of CM031592.1, read as the reverse complement.
TTGAGCCAGTCAAGGGCGTCACCTCTTATTTTCAGTTTGGTGATAGCGCGCGCCATGGGAGGTATTCTGTCAAACTTCTTTATGAAGTTTCTACTTTTTTCAATGCACTCCGCTTTGTCGGCAGCTACTTCGTCGATAAGGCCTACCTGTAGTAAAATAAATATTTTTGTAGTAAATTATTTTTGTCCACAATCATTACAATAAATTATTAATGAGGTGTTTATATATACTCCTCATTTGAAATTGACACTGATCAGATTTGCTCGGAGTTTAAACTTTCCTAAACATAGTCAAAGTAATGAAAGTCAAAGCATACATCCAACAGGAGAGGCCACCACAGGCATCCCCCTCTGCCAAATTTCATATAATCTGCTTGTACCGTTTGTGATTGTGTGCATAATTTTTTCAGCTAGTGGTTGGCATTATGTTTGTGTGCATGCGTGTATAAATTATGTTGTCTAACACGGCGCATTGCGTTAGTGAGCGCGTTTTCCCCCACTAAAAGTAGCAGACTTTTTTTGTATAGACATTTGCACCAGCATTGTCTCCTGATGGTCAAATGCTCTCAGAATTGCAACACTGTCCCCATACCTTAAGAGCCTCTTCAACACTGAACATCCTTCCGGTAGTGAGCGCCAGCTCTGCCTCCCGCTTAGATATGGTGTTACACATGGAGTCCATAAACCACCGTGGAGCCACAATGCCTAGGGCTGTCTCATTGAGGCCCGTCGCGAACTTCCCGCTAGCCATCACTCTATATTCACACGACATTGCCAGAAGGCAGCCCCCGGCCGGTGCATGACCCTGGGTTAAAACATCTATTGTTAAAATGTATTCAATACTGCTTTGCAAAAAATATCAGATAGATTGCCTTGTACAATCTATCTGATATTTTTTGCATATATAGTAAAGTTGAACAGTTTGTTAATAGTACATTATGAAACAAGTGTGCAAAGTTGGTCATTACGCACAAGAGGCGATATTGGGGTGGATTAGGGTGGGATTGGGAGCGCTAATAAAGCCGAGGCCGAGTGTGCGTAATGACCAAATGCACACGTGTATCATACGACGTTTTTCAACACATTTGCGAGTAAAAATAAATCATGTAGGACCACATGATTTATTTTTACTCGCATTTTTTACATCTAATTATCAGAAAATGATTACGCCCTTTTGTCACTTCTCCACTTTATAAAACATTCGTATGCCGCCAAATAAGTACTTATGTTTTGATTTTGGAGACAATAAACTATGGGTATAATTTAAACGCTCACCAGAAATATTTTTTAAAGCCTAAGCACCAAATAAATTAAATGACTCCAAAAAAAATAAAATGCCTTTATAAAGAGGGTCCTAAAATATACTACAATATGATCCAAAACAAATAAACAGACATCATAATAATTGCATGCATTGTTCAAATATTCTTTTTGCTTCCTAAAATGGCTAAATGTTCACCAAATAATGTCATAAATAAATTTTAATATTAATACCTAAAACCATACTACAAATTCGATTGACTGTCATTCAAAAGTAATAAACTGAACCCAAATTACGAGTACTTTAATGTAAGACTAATATTAGAACTGCTATCCTTTATTCCTTCACGCACAGGCCGGCCGGCCGGTCGTAACCCCGTGCTCCTCTCTCAGTCGTCCCTGCCCAAGTAACACAATCGCGTCTAAAAACGGACTATTAGATATTTAGAATTTCATTTAAAATATCTCCCAAGTAATGTTCAAGAACACTTATAGACACAATTTAGTAAAAACCTTATCCCTTCTCATAAGAATGAGTTAAGAAAACATGAATAGATAAAGTTAAAAGTTGTTTGTGGAATCACCTCATGAAGCCAGGAATATCCCTATTGGCGAGAAAAGAAAGAAAGGCGGCCAATTAAATCTTAAAAAGCTCTGTTAACTCAATAGTTTTTTGCTATTTCACCGATATTTTTTACGACTGACATTTCCCGACTTTTTTTGTTTCATAGGTAACTTAATTTGTGAGTTAGCTACATGGAAGTAATAAGTACTACAAAGTACTTATTACTTCCATGGTTAGCTATCAAGAAATCACAAAATCTTGAAACTTCAAAATCGTGGATTGTCAAAGCCGAGAAAATGTCAGTTGTTAAAAAGTCAATGCCTGAAAATGTCAAGATCATTGAAAAAGGACTGTGGATTCTTGATTTGAAAATGTTGTCATTGTACGTAGAAGTGTCCTAAAAGTCTGGAGTAATTTACCTAAAAAATGACTTTTAAGTAGCACATTGTGTTGCACGTGTAGAGCAATTCTTAGATTTTACACTCGTTCCCTATGTGAAAAGCAAATTTAAAAAAAAAATGTAGTGTAATTTTTCAGCTAAAAAATTAAATTTTCTCCCTTCTCTCTGCAAGGTATACAAGTAAGTAATAAATACCTCTTAAGAAAGCCCAATAACCAAGGACGTTTCCGTATTTTTTTATAAACTGTAAGAATGGATTCCATAATTAATTTTTCTTTTTGGTAACTTTAAAATAATTTCAAAATAAATTCTAATGACACAGATGCACAAAACATGTTTTTTTAGAATGTTCATACATTGCTCTAATAAAATAGAAATAAAAAGAATTATGTTTTGCATTAATTTCGCCACTGCTAGCAATTAAGTGTAAAATTTTGGGTTTTTCGTAAAAAATAAAATAAAAAAATCCTAAAAAAAATCGATAACACTTTACTTAAGAAAATTTCCTCTTAAATGACTCTAAATGGTCTATACTAGCTTCGCTTTAAGGCTTTGTATCAAACCACCACACACCCTGTATATTTGCTATGTTATCATATTTTAACTAATTTCATTTAACAATAAAGAAGTGACACATGTTTGAGAACCACATTACAAAAAATATTCGACCGATCATTAGCTTTTTTACATCAGCAAAAAATACCAAATTGAAACTCGAGACAAAAAATATTGGTATTATCTATTTGGTGACAATATGACATATTTGTTTAGAAATGCAATTAAAAGGTATTCATATATTTTTAAGGCATTGAATAAAAATATAAATTATATCCTTTTTATAATATTCGAGGAAACACTATTTGGTGATCATTTATCCGTTTTGGTGAGCGTTTCGAATTTTAAGAGCCCGCACTAGGCCAATGACAACTAAGATTTTCCCCCGCTACCCGCTACCCAGTTCGCCCGCACGCATCCAATCCGCGTTCTAAATAAATGCTCGCGGGGTCGCGGGCAAGGCGCGGCGGCTCAGAAGGCGGATGGTTAAAGCATGCGGGCAATTATACGTATTATTTTTTTAAAAGCTTTATAAAAAGATATTTAAAAAAGTAAGTAACATAAGCCCTGCCTTATCTATAGAGTACTTTATACAAAAATTTTCAATCTTTATTTTAATGTATTGCTTGAATAATAGCAGTTTAAAGTGTTAATTATAGGTGATTTGGAGGCAACTTCGCGATTTTTTTCTATCGAGAAAATTTTATGCAATCGTGTTTTTGAGTAACATAATCCCTCGTGCTAGTCCTGAAGTTTGCTATATCTTAATTTTACATTCAGTTTTACATTAATGTAGATATTACAGACGATCATGTGAAGCAATCTAGCCTAGTACGGGCCCTTAATAGGAGTAAAATTGATACATTTTTGATAGGCGTTTAAACACAAGCCATAAACTATTACTTGCATTACGCGCCTCGTTAATGATTTCAGGTGGAGTTCAATTTACATATTTTCCATACTAATTGACAACTAGTTGACATTTTAATAAATATTTAATATGCTAACATGGCGAAAATCGGAAAATGTACCTAACGAACATAACATAATAAATATAGTCTTGTTTTTAGGGTTCCGTACCTCAAAAGACAAAAAATAAGATCACTTTGTTGTCCGTTCGGGAAGCTTCGCGATATCTTCTCGTCCAAAATACCGCAGTGTCTCAAGACTAAGGTCTTTGACCAGTGTGTGTTGCCAGTAATGACATACGGAACAGAGACGTGGTCGCTTACTATGGGCCTCATAAGAAGGCTCAAGGTCACCCAAAGGGCGATGGAGCGCGCTATGCTCGGAGTTTCCTGCGTGATCGAATCAGAAATGAGGAGATCCGTAGGAGAACTAAAGTAACTGACATAGCCCGTAGAATTGCCAAACTTAAGTGGCAGTGGGCGGGGCACATAGCTCGCAGAACAGATAGCCGTTGGGGCAGAAAAGTTCTCGAGTGGCGACCACGAACCGGAAAACGTAGTGTTGGCAGGCCTCCCACTCCGGTGGACCGACGACCTGGTGAAGGTCGCGGGTTGCGCATGGATGCGGGCAGCGCAGGACCGGTCGTTGTGGAAATCCTTGGGGGAGGCCTTTGTCCAGCAGTGGACGTCTTTCGGCTGAGAGAGAGAGAGAGAGAGAGTTGTCCGTCTGTCTGTTAAACTTTTTTTTTCTCAGGAACGCTTAAAGGTATCAAGTTGAAATTAATATCGAATACTCGGTCTTGGTCCATGGTCTCTTTCAGCAAAAAATAATCAAAATTATACGTCAACGCGATCAGGGGATATTACCGTATAAATGTTGCGAATTTTTGTATATTTTGCGATTTCAGTCAGCAATCAAAACCCTACTACAGGTACTTCCTGTTGACCTAAAATTATAAAATTTGTCAAAAAGCAAGGTCTAGCAGTACTTACACAGGAACAAATCTAAAAGTTGTAAATATGTTGTTGGAAGTTTAAAAAAAAAGTGTTACAAACTTATTTTTGGGCTCGATGCAGTACGAATCCTCTAGGGATAGAACTGCAAAGTTTGTTTTTGAAACTAGTTGGTCTTTTAGTTAGAGCTGCTTGCATTATCTTTGCTTATTTAAAAACTGTTGTTATTTTCCCTATTTGATCTTAAATATGTATTATGTGGCTAAATAAAAAATGCTTTGTGAAATTCATAACACGTTAGTTTTCTATCTTTTGTTTAGCGCATGACGTAATGACATAATGCATGGTAATTTCCATTACCAAACACCTACATAATATATTCGTTATACCTATTTTACGTAATATATGGCATTATGGGCCTAAATTCGATGTAATAATACCCACTTAATAAATTCCCTGTTAATTTGTCAAGAGTCAGTATGTGTGCCCACTAATCTTTAAAAGAGGAGCCCACAAGGATGCAGCTAGACTGTCAGAAGGCACACTATGCTACTGGTATATAAAAAAGTATTTAAGGACATACTTTAATCTTCAACTCTTCTAAAAATCTTCAACTTTCTTTATATGGAATGTAAATATATTTTCTATCCATAAACTTACATTGATGGCAGCTGCTGTGATAAAACTAGAACCAAACAGTTTGAGCCAAACTCCCTGGAGGGTAGTCCAAAAAGTCTCCACCCTCTTCATATCAGGCTTGTACATCTCCATGATGTCTAGACCAGCAGAAAAGGTTGTTGGCGCCGACTGAAAATATACAGGTACATATCTTGAAGGCAGGTTGCAGTGTGAAAGTGTCAAAATGAACCTCTGAATTTTGAAAGGTGATGTAATCAAATGTATTTTAAACTAACAGCAGCATATGTAAAAATGTGATGCTCACATAGCTGTACACCTGAAAAAATAAATAAACTACCTACTTACTGAAGTTAATATCATCCCTTTAGCCTTGTTTTTGGTGACTTCATCAAGAGCCTTATCTATGTCTTGGAGCAGCTCTAAATTTAAGCTATTCACTGGTAGTCTCTGCATGGTCAATGTGGCAATACCTTCATTGTCTATTGATAGGTCTACCAGAGGTCCGGCTTTAGCTGACAGGGGTCTAACATTGGGCAATACTCTCTTGGCATTGTTGACTAATAACCTTAGAGGAACCATCTGTAAAAATAATTAGTTTTAGGGCTGTATTTGCAAGGTGTGGCAAAAGATGATTTTTACACCTATAATGATTGGTGAGGAGTATATTACATAGGCGCATTGACTTATAGCCAACATTTATTATGTCTACACTGTAATAGATAAAATTTAAACGTTTCGAAAGTAGAAGATTATGTAGGTAAGTAATAATCTACACTACACCACTGATCTCTCAAATTTCATGTTTATGATGATATACTCATTGCCTGTGATTTTCAGGGTTATCAGGGGGGCACTTATTTTTCTCCATATGGTCACAAAGCTTGAAAAAAATATTTATGTAGACAAGACAAAATTATGGTGTTATAAAGTGCCAAAATAAAGATCTCATCCCTGTTTTAAGCCAACTAACCTCTGTTTACAGTAAATCACTGAAATTTTGGTAGCTAGAGCGTTATTTTTTACTTACGTTTTTTACAAAAACTTTGAAATATTTTTCCGGGTTCAAGACTTTGTACCTTGGACTCTTGAGATAATCCGGACGAGTTGAGTTTGAATCCACTACAAAACAAACTTTGGTTGGTTGTTGCACTTGTTGGTTGGATTTGTGATTGTGACATTTGTTGTCAGAAATTGTTTGTCAAAGTGACTTCTAGAAATGTTGCAAGATAGGAAAAATACACCTAATAGTATGTATTAGATGCAGTATGTACAGTTTGTCTTTAAAGTCGTGACATTAATGTTCGAGGAACTAACATTGATGATGTGTCTGGCAATACCAAACATATGTCCATGAGCTGTGAGTACTGTCATCGAAATTGAATTGATTTTGTATTTTTATTCTTTTGATTAAACTGCAATAAATTAAGACCAATCTACGCAGAAAAGTTAGATAAATGAGTAAAGTAAATCGGAGTGGCACGCGGGAAGTGATTTTTAAAGTTTTCCAGCGATGTTTTGCGGAGAGCAAGGCTGGACGATTTCAGTGGGATTTTGATGATATTTATGGGCTAACATCATCTATGATGGGGGTACAGTTTGTCAATGTCCTTGAGTTTGTCTAGAAAGTCCTGACATTAATGTTCGAGGAACTATCATTGATGATGTGTCTGGCAACACCAAACGTATGTACAGACAAACGTCAAAAATGGAGTCATACCTTAAAGATCGTATTGCCTTGCAGTGCTTCATTGTGTGCGTAACGTCCATATTACGGACGTATAATTACAATAAGAACATTACTCACACTAAACTAATTATCATATTACCCACCCACACCTAGACACAACTCTGCTGCGTGCT
>CM031592.1:6575978-6674065 GCA_018467065.1 Ephestia elutella | reverse complement strand
GTAGTTTTGAGCAAAAATGCTTGTGAAGGTGTCAAGTTTCCTTATTAATTAATAAATAATTGATTTTGGATTTACAAACTTATAGGCAAAAGCTTTTTTTTTTATAACATAAGGCGGCAAACGAGCAAGCCGGTCACCTGATGGTAAGCGATCACCACTGCCCATGGACTACTGCAACACCAGGGGTATCACAAGAGTGTTGCCGGCCTTTCAAGAAGATGTAGACTCGTTTTTTGAAGGTTCCAACGTCGTATCGGTTCGGGAACACCGCTTGTTAATAAATCACCAAACATACTTTAATTTGTATTGACACACAGACCACCTACCCTACAAGACTGGCAATCTTTACGATTTTCTAAGCGAACAGTTCTGCCAAGTTTAGAACAATGAAGGGTGCGCGGGCGGGGCGCGTGACGTCATTTAGGGATGTAGTCGTGTCGATATATATAAACCATCGAAAAAAGAGCATGAGTTTCTCGTAAATGAAATCACAATAATCAATACAAAATTCTTAATACAAAATAGATAACATGAAATAGATTTTTCAAATTTAACTCTTCAGCAGGGACTGGATACCGATATTTTCAAAATACCGATATTTTGAGGAAAATATCGATAACGGAATCGATAACTGACGAAAATACCAATATTTGTATCGCTATTATGGTGAACTGGTATAAAAGTATCGATAATTTTATCGATACCTAGTACTGATACCTAGGCTGCGAGGCGACGTTGCTAGATCGTGCACGTCACGTGTACCGCGGCCACCGCCGGCTGGCGCCGAGCGTGGGACGGCACGGTGTGGCAACAGCGCGCGCAAGCGCGTCGCTCGCATGAGTATTCATTTATTTGATGTTTTGTTGTGGTTCTCGCGCGACCACCTACTTTTGTATGTTGTGAAAAAATTGTGCAAAATAAATAAGACTACTTTAATACGAGTATAAGAATAAATGACAAGTGTGTGAATTAGAAATAGAGGGTAATAATACTGACAAAAGGATATAAAATTAATTTTAATGAATATGTGAAGAGAATTTCATATAGCTTTTGCCCGCGGCTTCCGCTCCGCAAAGTGAAAGTTTCCACACGGGAATAGTGCTTTTTCTCCGGGATGTAAGGTACACTATGTCCCCTTCTCCGTACTTCTAACTATGCAGTATGCGCAGAGATAGACAAATTTTTTAATCGGATATTTTTACTCGAATAATCATACGAATAAAATTTTATCCGTGGAAATTCATCCGCAGATAATTTATACACGAATAAATCATCCGCGGATAAATTGGCCACGAATAAATTACTCCGTGATATTATCCGTCATTTGAATCCATACTAATATTATAAATGCGAAAGTTTGGATGTGAGTTTGTGAAGTCTGTGAGTTTGTGAGGATATTTGTTACTCAATCACGCAAAATATACTGGACGGATTTCGATTAAATTTGTATACGGGTTTAGAAAGGTACACCCTCATATTACAAATTATTATTTCAAAAACAATCATTTTATAAAAACAACGCTTGTAAAACTATACATTTTAAAAAACATATGCTTTGTCAAACTCATTCTTTTAAAAAATGTATCATTTTACAAACTAATTACTAGACAATCTTATTGTGTTTTTTCAAATTATCATTTTACAAACAAATTATTATTTTACTAAATTTTCAATTGGTAAAACAACGTTAGACAAAATATCTTATGGCAAATTACATCGTTTGATACATATTATTTACCAAAAACTAGAAGATATGAAGTTTCAAGTTTAAACTCACTGATCCCAAGATTTTCATCGTAGGGTTAGGTAAAGAAGTCATTACTGGTCTTTTATTTGTAAATTAACTCACAAATCATATTGTGACATGATTTTCAACATGTTTATACACCTTTTATTGTGTCACACCGGGTGGGGGACCTTGGTAACCTGCAAACACAGCAGGATCTCTTTTGATACCTAGCGCGAGGCACCAGATCTCCACAACGATACTGTCCTTTATGGTATTAAATTTAATTAATGTTTATCACATACACCTATGTAATGTAGTCCAAGGCCATTTTTTGTAGGAGTAAATAAACAATTTTTAGATTTTAATAAAAAAAAAGAAATTTTGTCTCCAAACGATCTGAGCTGTAAGTTAGGTTCAGGTTATTTTTTTTATGACCACCCGGAAAGACTTTGAGGGCGGAAAAGAAGTTAGGTTCAGGTTATTTTTTTTATGACCACCCGTAAAGACTTTAAAAAGGCGGAAAAAAGTTAGGTTCAGGTTATTTTTTTTATGACCACCCAGAAAGACTTTGAGGGCGGAAAAGAAGTTAGGTTCAGGTTATTTTTTTTTATGACCACCCGGAAAGACTTTGAGGGTGGAGAAAAAGTTAGGTTCAGGTTATTTTTTTAATGACCACCCAGGAAAGACTTGAGGGCGGAAAAGAAGTTAGGTTCAGGTTTTTTTTTATGACCATCCGGAAAGTCTTTTAGTGCGTAAAAAGAAGTTAGGTTCAGGTTTTTTTTTATGACCACCCGGAAAGACATGAGGGCAGAGAAAATAAGTTGGGTTTAGGTTATTTTTTTATGACTACCCGGAAAGACTTAGGGCGTAAAAGAAGTTAGGTTCAGGTTATTTTTTTATGACCACCACCCGGAAAGACTTTGAGGGCGGAAAAGAAGTTAGGTTCAGGTTATTTTTTTTATGACCACACGGAAAAAACGTTAGGTTTAGGTTATTTTTGCCATTGGCATTGCTTAGCTTTTGGCCAAAGAAGCTGCCAGCCCTTGATTAATAATTTACCTATAGTAGGTTTGTAAAAATGATGTTTTTGTCAAGAGAGTTATTTGATGAAATAAAACTTTATAAAATAAAAGTTTTATACTCGATACATTTGTAGAGTAAAACATTTATATAAAAAAAAGTTTGTAAAATGAAACGTTTTTAAAATAGGTAACGAGTTTGTAAAATGAAACATTTTTAAAAGGTATAGTTTTTTAAGTGATAGTTTATAAAGTGATGGTTTGTGAAAGGTTTTTTGGTGAAACATTAGTGAACCGGGTAGAAAAATACCGAGAATAGCACATAGGGTACTTGCTATATCCCGAAATTCCCAAGGAGAGCGAAGCCCCGGGGCGTGGATAGTAACGAATAAATATTTATCATCATTTTTCATACAATCATTTTAGGTAAGTAATGCTTGTTTGTTTTTGATGTCAAAACATCTGTCGTCTCGATTCCTGACAATTCTATAGGAGTGATTTTGTAGTGTTAAACTTAAACTTAGGGAGAAGCGCCCTCCGTTTGATTAGACCAAAACGGTCGCTCAAATGGCAAATGTTTTACATCACGATGTGGATAACAAAAACCGGCGCTTCCATAAGATCAATTTTGACACTACGAAATCACTCCTACAGATTGTCAAAGCGAGAGGACAAGGTGTTTTACATCAACAAATGACCAAGCCTTATTTAACCAAAACGATTGTATGAAAATGAATGACGTAATTTATTCGTTATTCAAATGACTGATAATATCACGGATAATTTAATCGTGGCCAATTTACCCGGCGGATGAATTTTTCACGAATAAAAATTTATTCCTCGATAATTGCTGTAATAAAAATTTCTTCTGAATAATGCCCATCTCTGGAGTATAGCGTAATTTCAGGAAGATTGGTTTAGTAGATAAAGCGTGTAACAAACAAACAAATAAATAAACAAAACTCAATGTCGCATTTATAATATGGGTGTACTAATTAAACAGGCTTCTTTTTAATAGCATTATTCACCTCTAAATATATAAATTGCTTTCTAAAATTACTAAGTCAGCCACAATTGACGAGCATCTGAATAAATCTATCTTAGCCACTAGTATCTTTCCAGTAAACCACTCTAATAATAACTCAGCACGGTGATTATTTTTTAGCATCTAAATTTTTTACATGCATTCAAGCAATAAACTTCTATATATTATTGATATATGGCAACAAATAGTAATTTTATTAGCTTCTAATTTTATAACTCATATACATGAATCGAATGGTACTATATCGTTACTGTTTCTACATCACCCAGTTGGTTGACTGGTAGAGAAGGCCCTAGGCTTTTAAGTTCGCCTTTCTTTACTTTTTTTGTAATAAAGTTAAAAATAAATAAATGAAAAATAAATGGCCCTCTCTCTGATTGATGCAAATGTGGCCGGTCGAAAATGTCATCTGGCGGCACTCGCACTGAATCGTGCGGTGGCCATTTTCACGATAAAAGAATATCTATAAGAACATATAATAAAACAGTAAACATATTTTGTCTGTACATTTAGTATTTTTGACTGAAATGGAAAGAGGAACACTTAAAAAGTATAATAGAAAGGAAAAATTTTTTTTTGGAATTTCTTGTTAGTCTGTCTGACTGTCTGTAGTACGCGTTTCACGCAAAATCTACAGGACGGATATGAATGAAACTTTTTTGTTGTATAGCTATTAAGCCTGGGCAACATATAGGCACCTGATGAAGAACCTTAACAGAACAGCTAAACTATAAGAAATATGGAAATGGTACCTTTGCAAAAGTTTATCAATCTGACGAGCATTTTCTGTTGACTTATAAAAATCGAAGATCAGGATCATCTAATGAAGATTTCCCAAGAGACCAGCTACTCTATAAAATAAAGGGAAATGGGACCTTAGCAAAAGTCGTTCAATCCGATGAGCATTTTCTACTGACGTATAAATAGACAGGACACGGGATAGGACAAAGAGGGACTCGGGGTGGGAGTGGCGGTACACGGGAAATTGTAGATAACGAGCAGATGAACATCGTTTATTGAAAGAAATATCACTTTTTGATTCATTTTATCACCGCGACTGTACTACGAGTACCTAATATATTTCCGCCGGACACTGGATAACCAAATGGATGAAATTTTGAGTACTGGAGTTAAGATTACTACAGTTTGGAACACAAAAAGATTTTTCATCTAAGCGAAACTCACGCGGGCGACGCCGCGGGCAACAGCTCGTATGATCTATTATTTCACACGCTGAGATAATAATATATGATGTTGTAAATTGAAGTTTCAATTTGATTATTTTGAGGAGCTAGTTTTGAAGCTGTAAAATGTAAAATGGTGATAAGTTGTAAAATCTGTGGCTGAATTAGTAAATTACGTGGCAATTTACAAATTAGAAAGACAAGTTAAAATAATCGTTGATCTTTAATTGACGCTTACTTTAAAATATTTAATGGGCATTGTAAAAAAGACGAATTAGTATATTAGAGGCTAAAGCATTTCCCGTTGCTTAGTTATAAAAAAGAAGAAGGTTGATCAGGTTAAAGGGGAAGATATAAAAAGAGAAGGTTGAAGGGGCCAAATAAAAATTCTGTGGCTGGACTTATTATTTCTCTTATAATATTAGTTAGGATTAGGATTAAATCATTTGGATGAAGATAAAAAAGAAGAAATTGAGTCGTTAATTCATGAATATACATCAGTTTTTGCTAAAAAATAAATATGATATAGGAACTGTGATCAGACACGAAGCTAGAATAGATTTATTGGTAGACAGATATTGCAGTAAAAGAACTTACAGATGAATGGTAGAAGCTAAAAAATAAATAGAACAACAAATAGCAAAACTATTAGATAAAGTTGATAGAAGAATTTTATAGTCCATTTGCAGCACCTGTAACTTGGGCATTTAAAAAGGACAACAGAAAGTCGAGATTGTGTATAGATTTCAGAGATTTAAATAAAAATAGTAGTACCCCAAGCTCAACCTTTTCCATTGAATAATGATGTAATGGCTAAAACCAGGAATTGTAATTTTTTTCAACGTTGGACATAAATTCTGCATTTTGGTCTATACCCTTGAGAATAGAAGATAGGAAAAAGACAGGATTCGTTACAAAGGAAGGACATTTTCAATGGAAGTGACTGCCATTCATTTGGATAAAAAACTTCTCCAGAAAATTTTCAAACAATTTTGATTAATATATTAAGAGAGTTTAAATTAACGGATTTTGCAGTAGATTACATAGATGATATATGTATATTTTTTTCTAAAACATTTGATGAACATATTGATCATTTGAATCAATTATTAGAAGCTATCAGAAAAGAACGATTTAGATTAAAATTTACAAAATGGACCTCTGGATCAGATTCAGTAAAATATTTAGGACATAATATATTTCAAAATAATAGCGTTAGACCATTAAAAGATAATTTGGTTTCCATAAATAACTTTTCTGTTCTGAAAACTCAACAAATTTGCGACAATTTCTGGGAAAAATAAGTGTTTACCATGAATATATTCCAAGAAGTTCTATTATATTAGACTCATTGAATAATTTGCTCAGAATGAAACAGAAATTTATTTGGACTGATGAATATCAAAAATCTTTAGAAACTGTAAAAAATCTCTTATGTTCTCAACGAATTTTAGAAGTTTTTGATCAAGATTTGCCATTTAACGTATATACTGATGCGTACATAGAAGGAATTGGTGCAATTTTGAAACAGGTACAGCCTCATGGTAAAGAAAAACCTGTAGCTTATTTTTCAAAAAAAATTAACACTGCTTAGAAAAAGAAGAAGGCTATTTATTTAGAATCTTTAGCCATTAGAGAAGCCGGTTCCGGCTAACAACACACGTGAGTATCCGTATTCAGACTATTTCTCACGTTAATTTTAATCAAATTATTAAAAAGCCGTGAGATATTGGCTGATAGGTAAATCATTTACGGTTTATACAGACCTTTAGAAAATATGAATTTAAAATCAAAAACTGACGAAAAACTACTAATGTGTAATGTATCATGCTATTTATCAAAGTATAACTTTAATATAAAATATGCACCTGGAAAAAAAAAATGAGGTTGATTGTCTCAGTAGAAATCCAGTATTAAGTCAGATGAAATCGAAGATGAGCAATTAAAAATTATGATTTTCATTAATTTACAAGATATTTCTATGAATCAAGTAAAAAACGACGAAGTTCAAAATAATAAAAACAAGTTTATACTTATATTTGAAAAAGGTGGAAACAAACGAGAAAATAATAATATCTGAAGAGTTCAGTTTGAGACTTTTAAAAAAGATACATTAAAATATATTATGTCATATTGGAATTAGACAAATGCAGAAGATGGTTAGTTCAATCAATTTAGTGGAAAATTTGACCATAAATATCAGGAAGATCTGTAGGAATCTGATGTGAGATTTGTATCCTAATTCTAATAATTATAAATGCGAAAGATTGGATGTGAGTTTGTGAGGATGTTTGTTACTCAATCACGCAAAATCTACTAGATGGATTTCGATGAAATTTGGTATACGGGTAGAAAAATACCGAAAATAGCACATAGGGTACTTTTTATGAAAAAATTCCCACGGAAGCGAAGCCCCGGGGCGTGGCTAGTCAAAAATAAATCAAGAGGACAAAACAAATTTGAAAGTATGTCTCATTTAGGTCCAGTAAACAGACCTTTTGAGATAATGTCCATAGACACAATTAGTGGTTTTAGAGGCTCAAGATGTACAAAAAAATATTTACATCTATTAGTAGATCATTTTACTAGAGATGCTTTTATTCTGACGTCGAAAACACAGACTGCTAACGATTTTATAAAACTTGTCTTAAGAATAACAGATGCAGATAATATTGGTATAATACTTACTGATAGAATTAATTCAAATTTAAGAGACGAGGAATTCCTCTGATATTTACAACAGTAAATTCACTATTTTCAAATGGTCTTAATGAAAGGTTGAATCAAACATTAGTCAACATTAGATGTAGAATAAAATGAAATTAAAAACAAAAAGAGTTTGGGCAACTAAAGCACAAGAATGTGTAAATAAATACAACGAAACTATTCACACAGTTACTGGAGTTTCACCGGATTATCTTCTATGTGGTGAAGATTTTACATTTTTACCTAAGGAGTAGAAGAAAAAAATCGATAATGATTTGTTGGAAGATAGATAGATTGCATTAAAGAACACTTTAAAATCACATGATTAAAACAAAAACTCTTCGACAAAAACAGGCAAAAGTATGATTTTGAAGTTGACGATATGGTTTATGTGGAAAACGGAAACAGAGTCTAATCTTTTTCATATTACAAAACTAATTCCAGTATTAAATGAATAATGAGTAATGAATGGATGAGTGTATAAGTAAGATAAAGAAAATTTTCATAAGAAAACTTCCCGAATGGGAGAGATGTAAAAAAATATGAATCCTTTAATTTTAGGTAAGAAGGTTTCTTTTGTTCTACTCTGATCCATTGTTTGCGTATTTAATTATTGTTTCGTATAGAGAATCCCCATCGCCATACAGCGCGACAACGCCGCCAGTATAATGGGAACTTTTGAGCCAGGTACGATGCGGGGTGACCTATTAGACAATTATTTTTTTAACGAAGCATGTTGCTGATACTTTTCTGTAGACTTTTCGACGAAGCATGTTGCGGATATTTTTCTGTAGTCTTTTTGCCGAAGCGTGTTGCGATTATTGTTTTAATTTCTTATTACATTTATTTACGATATTGAAATTTTATTTACATTTCCAGAAAACGACGTACACAGATACAGTAAAAACTAAAAACAAAGGCACGAAAGCACACCCAAAAGGTATTTTATCGGTATTATATGGGTATTTCAGTATCGGTATGAATACTGATAATTTTGGAACTGAAATAAAATATCGGTACCAAGTATCGATATATCGATACCAAAATATCAGTACCAAGTATCGATATATCGATACCAAAATATCGGTACCAAGTATCGATATATCGATACCAAAATATCACTACCTGTATCGATATTTCGATATCGATATTTCAAAAATATCGGTATTCCAGTCCCTGCTTGGCAGACATGCCCTTATTATAAAATATATTTTGTAAGAGTTTGTCATAGGTATACTTCAAATATTTTCCGTGCCATTTTGCACGTCAAGGTAGTTTATTACTGTAAACGTGCCAAAAACTTTTACTTTCTTGAATTTTGATTGAGTTCTTTTTTTTGCGTTTCTTCCGACAAGACTTGATGTTGTTAATAGTTATTCTGTGATATTTCCATCTATAGTATATCTATCTATAGTGTTGGGTATGAGCATTCATTACCCCAATAGATCAAAAAACTTAAAGAAGGCTGTCTGCGCTGGTATGAAAATAACCCCATAAATAAAGAAGGTCCTCAATTTCCTTGGAAAACCTAAGGCTTTAGACAGATTACCAGCCACATGGTTAAGTAACATGGAGAAGGAGATCCAAAAGGCATAGCTTGACCCACAGATAACCCGGAGTAGACACCTCTGGCGCAGATTGTGAGAGGAGACCCGACCCCAAATAAAATGGGAAAAGTAGTGGACGAAGAAGAGAGTATGAGCGAGAATTACCATTAGAAGTCCAAAACGAATGTATAATGTCTTAATCACTCAACCACTCCATTGCAATATTATCACTGTGCATGATTAGACGATTGTAACCACTAGAATGAACCGTGGTTCCAATCGGCAAATTTATAAAGACTCCTTAAGTCCTTATACACACCGCGGTGCTAATCCGTCGTGGTGTCAACCGCATCAATAACGTCTATCGGACCCTTTAGGCCAATTTGCTTACAGAAAACTTGTCCCATAAAGTGCCATTCGCACCTCGTTAAGACTTGAACTTGTACTTTGTTGAAGACGAATGTACCTACTTTAAAATATATCGACGACTGTCCATTGATGTATGTCGTTCCTTCAAAGGAGTCTGTAAGAATTTATTCCCTTATTATATTGGTACGAATTTAAATATATTTGGTTGTTAGCTCGACAAAGATGGATATTTGTATTGTAAATACACGATTTGTCCTTCTGTTTTGATTTGGTTAGTTAATCTTAGTGGTTTAAAAGGGAAAAATTGAGTAGACAAGAGAAAAATGGTTTTTGTTATGTTCTTGCAATCAACAATCTTTCACTCAAAAGACTTACTACTTGTACTTAAAAGACACAGAATAAAATAATATGTGATCAACCAACATTAAAAGGAGAAGATACTAAACATCAACTAAGTCAATAGATCCCACGGGATCAATTTGAAGCGGGATCAGTTAGCTAAAGAGCCCTATAATCTTTCAACTGTGTTTGTGTCACACGCGTCGTTTAAATACTGCGGTGGAACGTGGAATATCACATTAGGTGAAAACCTGTAATGAAAGTTGTATGTAATTTTTTACTAAATCCTAATCCTAACTAATATTATAAATGCGAAAGTGAGTTTGTTAACTCTTCAAACTTTATCTACTGAACCAATCTTTCCTGAACTTTCGCGTACACATAGTTAGAAGTACTATTTGTACTATTATGTATTCTGTGGAAGTACTGAGAAGGACTTTCATCCCGGGAAAAAGCAGTGTTCGCGTGGAAAATTCACGCGAGCGAAGCCGCGGGCAAAAGATAGTGTTATAAATGCGAAAGTGAGTTTGTTTGTTACCTCTTCAAGCTTTATCAACTGAATTGCAGGAAGATTTTCCTGCAATTTCGCATACACATAGTAAGAAGTACTGAGAAGGACATAGAGTACGTTTCCGGGAAAAAGAACTGTTCCCGTGGGAAATTGACCCGCGGGCAAATGCTAGTAAATAAATTACCATACCTCTAGATTGTTGTAGTAGGGTAAGTATTACAAAAGCCTACTCAACATTACGATATGGATTTCGAGTTCACTCATGCGCACATTTCATATGGTATATGCAAACGACGTAGTCACGACGTAGTCAATGTATTGGATATTGTGTCAGCCATATTGTATAGGATTTCGGTAATGCATTATACAAAATGTTGTAGAGAAATATTCGTAGTATTCCTATTTATTTTTACATATTTTATTTCGAATTTTCCGTATTATTTTTAAATTGGATGAATTTATTGTATAGGATTTTTATGCATTGCACAAATGAAGTATTGTAGATAAATAGTATTCCTATTTATTTTTACACGACTGACCAAAAAAGGAGTGTTATGTTTTCAGGGTTCATGTATGTATGTATGTATGTAAGTTTCTTTATTCCACCATAAGTCCTGAACGGCTTAACAGTTTTGATGTGAGATGTATTTTTAGATTCCTTGCATTCTTCCGAGTGACATAGGCTATATGACGTCAACATAAAAACAAAAATGGCGGGTTATATATGCGATAAATAGCAGACCAAAAAAATAAAATTTGATCAATCTTATCGAGTGGGGTATCAAATTGAAGGGCTTTAAAAGGCGATTTCAAAAATGTAGATAACTTATATGTTTGTATGTACTTATTGAGCAAAAACTCGTCAGTCGTGTTTTTTATTTTTAATAATTGGCTTGTTGCTTTTGTTTTAATGAGCGATTTTTCTGACAGGTAAATTAAGAAAAAAAAAAATCAGAATAAAAAGTCTCAAAAGATGGCGTTTTATTGAAAGCCGAGTCGTAATAATGGCTGTACCTATATTGTGCGCTTTTTATTGTCAGCCAGAGGCAGAAAAAAAGTAACATAATAGTTTGACGTTTGCACAAATCACAATATTGATAACTTTTAGATATTTTTTTATTAGGTTTTTTTTTTTATGCCAGTACCGTGCATGTTTGGTTTTTGAATGGTCTCGCCTTTTACTAAGCGCTACCTATGAATTCATCTGGAACTATTTTTTTTTAATCTGGGTCTCGGAAAACCCCTTTTTACCTAGTTTTAGTTCTAGTTTTAATTTTAATCACTATTTCTGTATTATCTTTTGTTTTTGTTTCAAATTTTCCGCAGTAAATTTCAAAAATTTGGCTGATTTTCTAATAAACATTTTTAGACATTTTTTTAACGAATCCTCGCGACTACCAATGACGTAACACCCCCACCCTAAATTCACAAACAAACCACACCTTACAGACTCATTAATAAAGTGGTCCTTATGAAATATTTTATTTGGCGCCTCGAGTTAGTGATCCGTAACTTTTATGGTTGTAACGGTAATAAAGGTTGAACGGTAATAAAGGTTAGAAGGCATTTTGTGGAATCATTGAAGATGATTCGTTTTACTTTTGAGTAAGAACATATTTCTTTAATAGCCATCTATGTCTCAGTACAGAGCAAAGGCCTCTCTTTCCTTCTTCCAAGACAGGAATAAGGCTATATTGTGCCACCCTTGAGTACATGTTTTAAAGTAATGCTGCAGATCGTTTATGGAACTATCGATTGTTAACCTCGAAAATCAGTTAATAGCATATTATCAATAGCATAACCACAGTTAGTGCTATCAATAGCACAATCATAGTATCCTTCGTCATAAATATTATCGATAGTGGACTATTGGTCGGCACTCTACTATCCTACTAATAGAAAGTTTGGAATTGCGTTTGTGAGGATGTTTTTACTCAATCACGCAAAATCTCGATTTTCGATGAAATTTGGTAGGTACACGAGTAGAAAAGTATCAGGAATAACACATTCCTACGGGAACGAAGCCCCAGGGCGCACGGCTAGTATGAATACGTATAAGTAGGACAATTTTTAAGAAGACTCAAGAAGGCTCAAGGTCACCCAAAGGGCGATGGAGCGCGCTATGCTCGGAGTTTCCCTGCGTGATCGAATCAGAAATGAGGAGATCCGTAGGAGAACTAAAGTAACCGACATAGCCCGCAGAATCGCCAAACTTAAGTGGCAGTGGGCGGGGCACATAGCTCGAAGAACAGATAGCCGTTGGGGCAGAAAAGTTCTCGAGTGGCGACCACGAACCGGAAAACGTAGTGTTGGCAGGCCTCCCACTCGGTGGACAGACGACCTGGTGAAGGTCGCGGGATGCGCATGGATGCGGGCAGCGCTGGACTGGTCGTTGTGGAAATCCTTGGGGGAGACCTTTGTCCAGCAGTGGACGTCTTTTGGCTGAGAGAGAGAGAGAGGACAATTTTAATTTTACAAGACTTTGTTTCACCTGTACTGTTTGTTAGTCATCACTTTTCTCTTGAAATTTTGCACGCACATTTAATTCAGATGACAATTCAATATTATGCAACTTTTAGAATATTTCCCAAATTACCGGATTATTTACTACGAAATCCTAAACACTTTGATTCTACGCAGTAATTTAATTATTTTGTGTACCTAATTAATTCAAAATCTAAGGTTACTCATCCTAGCCCCTGCTAAATTATGTAAGGATTCATTACACGAAACCTTTACTGAAACCGTCTCTATTAATATCCCTAGAATTAACGTACCTAATTAAATTACACATAAGAAGCCAAATATCTTGATGAAACGAATCCTAACTAATATTATAAATGCGAAAGTGAGTTTGTTTGTTACCTCTTCACGCTTTATCTACTGAACCAATCTTCCTGAAATTTTGCATACACATAGCTGGAAGTACGGAGAAGGACATAGGGTACCTTTCATCCCGGGAAAAAACACTGTTCCCGTGAGAAATTCACGCGGAAAAAGCCGCGGCCGAAAGCTCTTTAAAGATTAACTAATTATCAGTTGCAAAGAGAGTGTGACAAGACAAGACAAGAATACTTTATTAGCACACAAGATCACATTTCCATACACAAAGTAACTTATAACAAAAAAAAAGAAAGGAAGGTGTGGTCTATTTTAACTTACTGACTGACTAAAAGACGATGATGATAACTGCTGAACAGAAGATTTGAAAGGAACGTAAAAAACTTTGAAATTATTTCTAACTAGCTTTTGCCCGCGGCTTCAACCGCGTTAATTTACCACGCGAACAGTGCTTTTACCGGGATGAAAGGTATGTCCTTCTCTTTACTTCACACTATATGTATGCGAAATGTCAGGAAGATTGGTTGAGTAGATGAAGCGTGAAGAGGTAACAAACAAACAAACTCACTTTCGCATTTATAAATATTAGTGTGGATTACGTTAATACATCAAAATTGGTCGAGAATAATGCACTATTCATTTCAAATACGTAAACCATATAATTACAGGGAAAGACGAAACCGCTGAATGTAAAGTCCATTTATTCATAATTGTCCTAGAATGTAAACAATCTTACCATGTCTTTTTATGATTGAACAACAATATAAATTAAAATAGACTTTTTAGGAAATTACTTTTGTGGTTAATAAATGTTTTACTTTAGAATGTTTAGGTGTGATTTTTTTTCAACAAAATTCAACAAAAAGTACTGTGAAGATTGTTTACATAATAGGACAATTAAGAAAAAATGGAGTTTAGAAATGGTGCAGTGAGGTTCTTTATATGGCCTAAGAATGGAATTTCGGAAATTCCACCCTTATATAAGCGAAAAACAAAATACACGCGGGCGAAGCCGAAGGCAAAAGCTTTATAACATTCTTCTGACGATCGGAATTCACACACCCAATCGCATTATAAATAAAGTCATAAGTCGAAATTTAACGACCATAGGGGGCAATGGCGCGTGACCTACAGGGTTCAGTGCGCAAGGGTTGGAGTTCGATTCCGAAAGTTTTTAATTAGGAAATGTGTTCTATGATTTATGGGACTGCAGTTGTAATTTGTAAAAGTGTATTAATTTATGTTTTATTATTATTTAGTTATAGTCACGTTATGAGGGGTCCGTATGTGTTAAAAGTGCTAAAATCGATGACAATTTTTTTTTTCTCTTTTTATTTTCACACAAGGAGCTCTAAAGTCCTATAGGCGGGGCATTTAAATTTTTTTTACCGACAAATTCCTACAACCATGATTTTTATACTTAACATTATTTTGATGTTTTTAGACATTCTTATATAAAAAAAAAAGAATTTTGATGATCCTATATGAAATGGGAGGGGTAAATAAACTATACTGAATTGCTCGTAAACAAAAAACTTAATTTACCTGTAAATAAAAGTTGGCCGGTTTATAATAAGGCTTTCTAGTCATAAAATGTATTTTTAACGTTATAAATGTCAATATGGTTTTTATTTAATTACAGGAAATCGGGTTCATAAACATGAGTCATTTTTTAAAATTAAGATTGAATAATTAACATTACGTACGAATATACAATTTTCTCGACTGTAGAATTAAAAAAAAAAAAAGTTAATAAAGAAAAAACTGTTGTAGTCACCCTTATAAAAATTGAGGATATGGTTCATTACAATAGTATAGGTACGAATAATATATAAAAGTCACCATTGCTGGATTTTTTGTTTTTGTACAGGATGTTTTTAAAGTATAAAAATTACAACTCATTAAAAAATCCATTTCAGATTGTTATTTATTGGTGATTTTTTAAATCAAGCTTTTATTATTCGTAAGGAAACATGTAACAAAAAATCACCTTGGTGAGAATTTTTGTTTGAGAGTTATAACAATACAAAAATCACCACCGCCGTTTTTTCTTAAACGCCATTACGTTTAAAAAAAAACGGCGGTGGTGATTTTTGGTGACTACTTAAATTTGCAGTTGTAATATCATAATCTATGTAATTTATAAAAATCACCATCGTAGGATTTAATGTGACCACCTCCATACAACTGAAAATTCACAGCCCCGACTACTATGGCGCTAATATTAAGCGACGCCAAAATAACTTATTTGGGCATATTTTATGATAATTCTAAAGCGAAAAGAATTTATAATAAAAAAGACTTAAAAGTCAGGACTACTTATATACTTTTTTTAGTATCCTTAGTACAAGATATTACAAACAAACAAACAACAAACTTTGTACAAAATGTTTATCTCCGAAACTTATTATAAACACCAACATTATACAGTTTACAGCAACTCCTACGCAACGAAAACAAATAAGAAACCATAGAAT
This sequence comes from Ephestia elutella, assembly GCA_018467065.1. Classification (NCBI taxonomy): domain Eukaryota; kingdom Metazoa; phylum Arthropoda; class Insecta; order Lepidoptera; family Pyralidae; genus Ephestia; species Ephestia elutella. The sequence goes on along the minus strand of CM031592.1, from coordinate 6,658,298 downwards.
ACAAAATATACGGCCAAAGGATATGAATCCGCGTGAATGGCACATATAAAGACGTTCCCATCTCGTTATATGCACAATGCATGCGCAATCCCTGTCTTAAACCAAATTTTATCGTCTTGAAATAAAATACAAGCATTTGAAGTGCTTTGAATGTATGAAAGTTGTGTTATTATAGTTTTTATGGTCAAGTTGTTAGAATCTTGGTAGGATACTTAAATAAATGCTTGAAATCGGTGCCGAAAAACAGTACCGTTCTTGCAGGTACCGAAACAGTAAGTAGCCCGGGAAGTAGTGTCATCCAATGTATGGAACCTGCAAATTTTGGTATCGGAAGAATTCACTTGGCACAGGTGTTATATACATGAAGTTAAGCTAATTTAGCCCGGTAGCCATCCACCCCCCCCTGGTGGGTAGGTAGGGGGGGCATTCAAAGGAACACGCCGCCGCGCTTTAGTTAAAAAATCATATCAGCTTCCATTTACCTACCACCTCGAGTTTGGTGTCATTTTCTAGTAAATCAGACATGAGGAATTCATTTTTGAGACATTTAGTATATAATTTGATAGAAAAAAAGGAAAATATTGACGAAAATATCAAAATCGGTTTGTTATTTTTTTTATTCAACTGTCAATATTTTTGAAAATGATGAATTTTGTGCAAATAAAAAAATACTATATTAAAGAATATTTATCTAACTTTTAAAAAATATATTCTTTAATATATAAAGTTATCATAGATCTTTCTGAAAAAAATCGGACATGGTACGCGGCGGTGGCTAGCAACTTTTCCAATCGTCTATTTTCTCACCCTTTTGTTGATATATCAATATGGTTTTATATGCAAAATATACAGAATAAGTACTTTACTTAGTTATTGACTGTCTCTTATGGTCTGATGAATTAATAATAGTATTTTTAGGGTTCCGAAATAAACATGGAACCCTTATAGTTTCGTCATGTCTGTCCGTTTGGCTGTCCGTCCGTCTTTCCGAGGCTTAGCTCAGAGACTAGTAATGCTATTAAGTTGTAATTTGGTATAGATATACATATTAATTACGCGGATAGAAATGTAGAATAAAATCATGAAAAAAAAAAATTTAGGGCGGTTCCCCTACGGCTAAAGTGGGGATAATTTTTTTTATCTCGATTATATCATTGTGTGGGGTATTATTTGATAGGTCTTTCAAAAATATTATGAGTGTGTAAACATCATATTTTATTTAACGGATGCCCGTTTGTGAAATATTTGACTTTAAAGTGCAAAATTTTGTTAGAGTTAAGTGTCCCCCCTCTCGAATAGGAAAATAGTTGTCGATGGATACGGGAAAAAGTCATGATACGTAGTAAAGATAATGTATTTAAAAGGAAAACTATCACTATTATGTAGGCTTTACCCTTTAACTAGTAATAGACGATAAACTTACAAAATCGATTTTAGTATGAAAAATATTTGTAGGAACATTTTTCATTGAATATGATGGTATGGTATATATAAGGTTAAAGATCTTTATTTCTCAATAAGACAAATACAGTCACTTACTTGAGAATACATATTATACAATAATATAAAGAAAATAATTTTTGGTCGTAGGTATGCACTGCCACGGAATACAAACAAAAGTATTCACTTAACAATAATAAAATAAGAATGTAGGTTGTAGGTACATCACGAATTACAATGGTACATAATTAATTATCTACTTGAATGTTTTCGACATTGTCTAAGATATTCAGAGAGCTTCGTTTTAAATACATTCAATGAATCTGCTTTTTTAATTTCTTGGGGTAGTTTGTTAAATATTTGTTTGTTTATTTGTTTGTATATATACATTGTATTATAGTCATTAGTTAAATAAAGCTGGGAGTTAATTTGAGTTGATGTGTCCACATTTGTACAGGGTAGGCAGGCAGGCACCTTCGGAACCCTACAATGGTGGCCCGATACGGACTTGACCAATTATTTTATTATATTATCGACATTTTCCACCACAGTGGCATAATTGGGTTCATTTTAATTGAATTTTGACACCTGCACCGCACCGTGGCTTGCACCGAATCAGTTCAGACAAGCGGTAGCAGCAACTGGTGCAATAGTCCACTTTGGTTTCCATTTATTAATTCCATTTCCCATCCCAAATCAGCAAGTGCGCTGTTCTCTAAAAAAGACAGTCAGCTAGAGAATGTTCCGACGATGGAAGCTAGTTCTCGGTTGCTTCTCAAGCGCTGTTTACTAGGGTGTGCATGTAGAGTGTGCATTGTGGACTCCTACTTGTCAGAAAGGCACGTCGACTACCCAGGGAAAGACGGATGGCAATGCTGGGAAATGTCATGTGGCGTTCCGCATCCCAAGCCCTATGTTTTTATCGTCCTAGACATGCACCGCCAGAAAGAACGAGCATAGTGGTAGGTGGGGTCAATATCGCTATTTGTGGAACTATGAAGTACCTTGGCCTAATCCTAGATGCCAAAAGGAAGTTCTCCGATCGTTTCAAGAATATGGCTCCGAAACTCTTGAAATCGGCATCTGCGTCGTCCAGGATACTGCCTAATATCGGAGGACCCAATGCACCCGAGCGACGCCTCTATACTGGTGTCGTACGGTCGATGGCAATATATAGAGCCCCAGTATGCGCAGATGATTTAAAAAAGGAGAGCATAATGTTGTTGCGTAGACCCCAAAGGGCTATATGTACAATACAAGGATATCGCACAGTTTCTGCAGACGCTGCTTGTATTCTTGTTGGGTCCTTGCCATGGGATCTAGAGGCAAAAAATATTTCTGGGGCTTTTTTATGGCGTGAAGAAAATCGCGCCCTAGGTTACAATAAAGCACCGAGGGAAGAGGCTACATATAAAGCGGGTCTCCACTTGGAAGCTGTAAATGAATGGGAAGAAAGATTGAGGCAGCCAAGTGGAGGTCAAAGAACAGTAGATGCTATCCGACTGTGCTATCCGACCAGTTCTTTCCCAGTGGTTAGATCGGCAGCATGGCTGTTTGACTTTTCGGTTGACGCAAATTCTTACAGGACATGGCTGTTTTGGCAGGTTCCTGTATCTGATACCCGGAAGAGAGCCGACCACTGAATGTCATTATTGCGACTGCCTCGAAGACAGCTCAGCACACGCTTGAGGAGTGTCCGACCTGGGAGCGAGAACGTCATGATTTACGCGCGGTTGTGGGAAGCGACCTTTCGCTGCCCTCTGTAGTACAGGCTATGATTAGCAGCGGAAGGTGTTGGAAGGCAGCATAGATATTCAGCGAGACTGTAATGTCAAAGAAAGAAGAGGCAGAGCGACAACGAGAAGCTCTGTCTGAAGAAGGGATACGCAGTCGGAGGCCGGGCCGGAGGAGAAGGGCCAATGCCCATCTTATGCGCCTCTGATAATGGCTGGCGATGGACCTGGTAATCGGTCCATCGTCCGCGTTTATAAGAGGCTATTATTTAAGGCAGGCGGAGTAATTATACTCGATGCAGGGTGACCTTTGAAGGTCACTGCCGTGGCTGGAGAGTGTGAAAGATTGGTGGTAACTCCACCGTTCCCACCTCTTCAGTATTGGTATGTAGAGGCACCGGGGTGTTTTTAGTGGCCCAAGTCGCACATACTGCTTCACTGCTCGACTGTCGAGAAGTGAAGCGGTATGCGAAGGCATTTTCACCACATTAACAAAATGTTGCACTTTAAAGTCAAATATTTCACAAACGGATCCCTAAATCAAAATATGATGTTTACGCACTCATAATATTTTGAATAACCTATCAAATGATGCCCCACACGATGGTATAATCGAGATAAAAAAAATCATCCCCACTTTAGCTGTAGGGGAGCCGCCCTAAAAAAACTTTTTTTTTTTCATGATTTTTTCTCTATTTCTATCCGTGTAATTAATATGTATATCTATACCAAATTACAACTTGATAGCATTAATAATCTCTGAGCAAAGCCTCGGACAGACGGACGGACAGCCAAACGGACAGACATGACGAAACTATAAGGGTTCCATGTTTACTTCGGAACCCTAAAAAAACTTTTTTTTTCATGATTTTGTTCTCCATTTCTATCCGCGTAATTAATATGTATATCTATACCAAATTACAACTTGATAGCATTAATAAGCTCTGAGCAAAGCCTCGGACAGACGGACGGACAGACATGACGAAACTATAAGGGTTCCATGTTTACTTCGGAACCCTAAAAAAACTATTATTTATTCATCAGACCACAAGAGACAGTCAATAACTAAGTTAAGTACATATTCTGTATATTTTGCATATAAAACCAAATTAATATGGTTACAAAAGGATGAGAGACTCGACGATTGGAAAAGATCCTAGCCACCGCCGCGTACCATGTCCGATTTTTTTCAGAAAGATCTATGATAACTATATATATGAAAGTATATATTTTTTAAAAGCTAGATAAATATTCTTTAATATAGTATTTTTTTATTTGCACAAAATTCAGGATTTTCAAAAATGTTGACTGTTATATAAAAAAAATAACAAACCGATTTTGATATTTTCGTCAATATTTTCCTTTTTTTCTATCAAACTATATACTAAATGTCTCAAAAATGAATTCCTCATGCCTGATTTACTAGAAAACGACACCAAACTCGAGGTGGTAGGTAAATAGAAGCTGATATGATTTTTTAACTAAAGCGCGGCGGCGTTTACCTTTGAATGCCCCCCCTACCTACCCACCAGGGGAGGGTGGATGGCTACCGGGCTAAATTAGCTTAACTTCATATATATAACACCTGTGCCAAGTGAATTCTTCCGATACCAAAATTTGCACGTCATGACACTACTTCCCGGGCTAAAGGCACCGAATGTTTAGCGGTGGTGTCCGAATTTTGAATCTCTCCTTGTAGTACGGCTCTTTGTTCTAACAAAAATCGATTTTATGGTCCCATCCGGAAGAAAGCATGAAACTTGGCATGATTGTAGCTTTCATATATCTATTTTAATATTGATATAGAAACACTTCGAGAAATGAATGTTCCTTTTATGTCCCAAATCGTGGTTTTTTGGTCGAAGTGTTTCTATATCAATATGAAAGCTACAATCATGCCAAGTTTCATGCTTTCTTCCGGATGGGACCGTATTTCACGTTTAGGACCCTAACTATTGAGATCAATCTCATTAATTTACATGCGCAGTAACAGTATCATACAGGCAATATTATTTGGTATCTAAGGAAACTTCCAAATACTCGTTCGGAATAATTACAGAAGGAATGATGTAATCCTTAAGACGAAACTGCAAGTACACTCAAAAGGAAAACTTGTCTCGTCTTCATTTGAGGAGAGTTGAGGCAACACATTAGTTTCGGTGGTACAGTCGCGTGTAAAAGTCTTATTTTCATCTTTAACTTTACAAAAAACGCTCTTTTGCATAAAGAATCATAATTTAACATTTTGGGACAAGATGCTTTCTCCAACCAGAATTTTTTTTTGGACGTGAGATTTTTATGTGGGCCAAAATTCAATTTTGAAATACCCGCGAATGATGACTAATTTTTTTCAATTTAATCAGCACGTATATTCGTTATTATTTAAACTCACAATAAGAAACACCATTTGAACATATTTTTTGTAATTTGTGCAATAAAGTATTCAAATAAAAAAAAGTTTTACAAATACTAACACTTTTATTCCCGACTGTACATTACACTAATGATACCGTTATTCGTATCCCTTTCAAAAACATATAATATTCGAACTTGGATCTCTACTCCTAACCTAAACTTGTGTGTGTGAGTGTACTATTTGTATCACTGACATGTATTTGTTTTTAGATGTTGCTTTTAACTTTTTCTCTCTCCGTCTTCTAGTGATCTAGGTGTTTATAGGACCTTATGACCGATGGCAGTCAGTTCGATTCCTTATACTTACGTCGCGTTTGTTCAGTTTATTTTAGCAGAGAGACAGCAGATAGGTGCTCCCACAAAGCAGTTACAACATGTTGTATTATATTAGTGGTCTTTGCTATAATTTGTTTAAAAAATGACAACAAATATATAATTTTTTGTACTGTTCCTCTCTTTTAAAAGGAAAAGCAAATGGTCTAAAATAGTAAAAAAATAATATTTGTAACTGTTCCGTTTTCAACGCAAATCTTGTTTACCTTTCAATTTGAATTTCGCGCGCCTTACCGATGCACTTATCAATCATCACAATTCGCTGTGCTGCAGTTCTATTTAGCCAATGGGGCGCCCGGACTTCCGCTGGCGCATGCGCAGATCCTACCGGTGTCTGAGAGATCAACGCCATAGGCTGGTAGCAGAAGGCTGGTGGCAGAACCAGTAAAAACCTCTCCGTGTCTGTACGTGAAAGCGAAGGCGCGCGCGCATCAAACATTACATTTTACTCAATTATTCTTAATAAAACTTCAAGTGCTCAACAGTGTTTTTGGAACTTTATAATCGTGTGTGGCTGGCCGGCTAGGTGTCTAAAGGAAGAACTATTCGTGAGGAATCGTGCTCGAAGCCTGCCTACATGGTAAGTGGTTTGTGCATTGTTCCTATTGTCTAAATCGTCTGTAGCAACGCTTATTAACGGCGAATGCTTTCAATAAGTATTCGATCCAATGTGGTGATTGATAGTGTACTCTAATTTCTACTTATCGAATCAATTTAGCCACATTTTTTGGTGCCGAAACCCGGGAACTTTGGATACCTACCTTCAGTCTGCCGCCAAATACCAATTCGATTTAGTAATTGCTACTTCATTTACCGTATTCCACGCTTATTATACTTACTAGTACAGCTAAAACGAATAAACATAACATTTTGTTTCAATTACTAATCGGAAAACAAGTCTTTGTTCCATTTTGTTTTGTTGAGTACCTTACCTACCGTTTATCGATTTAAGATGGCTTCCATCAGTTTCTAGAATATTTGTTGAAAATAAATTCTTTTGTCGTTTTATACTTATTAGCATAAAATTATCTACCGTTTTACCGTTCGCAATAATACAATATTGCAAATCCACCTTCTCATAATTTTATGTTGATAGTTCGTTATAACTCGACTACTTTTTTCCAACCGTTCAACGTTTCCTCTTGATATTTATTTATCGAAAATTTATTTCGTTTCAAATTACGAAATATTTTTTATCGTGACGTTGTATCGTTTATCGTATCATATTTTCAACGAATTTTGGTGCGTTCACATTTTCATTATTACCGTTTTAGGTTAAAAATCATAGTTTTTTGTTTTTACAAAAAAACTGATTTTTATTTTTTTTATTTACCGTACATTAACGAATATCGCAAACCGTTTTTAGTGTTCCTAACGCTCATTTAATTCATCCTTATCAATTTAATTTATTTCAATTTAAAACTCAGGTGACCGAGGTGACAATATTACCTGTTGTCGTGTAATACCGCCCCAGTGATTCTCGTCGATTCTTGTGAACGCGGTCTCGCTGAAGACGTTCGCAACTAAACTTTTTTATCGAATCCGAATATTTGTTGCTATCAGGTTTTATTGTTTTGATATTAATTATGTCTTTACTATCAAGGCGTAAATCTAAACCTACTATTAAAAAGGGTATCGAAAATACGTACACTATTAATAATTTGCCCAGTTTGCGACGTAAACGAACTATAGCATATAATCGCTTAACGAAGGCTTTGGAAGTAGGTACCTTAGCCAATACCGATGAATCACAAGTAGGGTTATTTCTTTCATATTGTCATGAAATAAAAACGATTGCTGATAGTTTTCATGACTCCCATTTTATTATTTTGGACCTTCTTAAGGATGATGCCGATGAGGAGGACGATGAACTTCAGGATCGATTTGACGAATTGTATTTTCAAGTGTTGGCAATTCAACGAAAATTTGAACAACGTTCATCTCAACAAGCTGACACTTCGAAACATAATTCATTGACCGGTTCGCACAGTGGAAATATGCGGTTACCAAAAATTTCGTTGCCAACTTTTTCCGGTGCTATCAAGGAATGGCCTGAGTTCATTGCAACTTATAACGCGTTGATACATGATTCTACCTCCTTATGTAATATTGAGAAATTTCACTATCTCGTGTCAGTTTTAAGTGGTGATGCTTTATCGTTCATTAGAACTTTTCCTGTTGCAAGTGAACATTATTTAAGTGCGTACGAGGCTCTCAAGTCCCGTTATGAAGATAAACGCGAATTAGCGTTTACGTGCTGGCGTGATATCTTGGACGTTAGTTTAAAGACTTCGAACGCTCAAGATTTTCGACGCGCCTTAGACACGATCGATGAGAACTTAACAATTTTAAAAACTTTAAAATTACCTACCGATAAATGGGATTTTGTTCTTTGTTATAATGTTCTGGCCAAACTCGATACCAAATTAAGACGCGAGTTTGAGGAAAAACATACCGATATTGAGCTTCCACAGTATAACCATTTAAGGGCATTCTTACACTCTAAAGGTGAAGCATTAATTCGCGACACGCACTTTTCGAATGTTACCAATAAAACCGCTAACGTTTCAAAGGACACACCGGGAACTTCACAGAAGTTCAAGCGACATAACGTCACGCATTCGCTTGTCGCTCCCACCGTCACTACTCATAAAAATGTTGGTGATAAACAACAAGCGAAACCTGCTCACAATTCGAGCACTCCGATTCGTAAATGTGCCTACTGTCGCAATGAACATCACATCTCGGCCTGTAATGATTTTTTGGCAAAATCAATAGATGAGCGCATGGCTGTGGCCACTGAAAAGAAATGGTGCTACAATTGTCTTAACGCATCCCATTCAGTGCGAGAGTGCACATCAATGTTTTCATGTCGACAATGTAGACGTAAACACCACACTTTGCTACATAAGGAGTCGGCGGCAAGCTCGGCGACCTTAGTGGCTAAGGATTCGTTGACTCAGTCTGATCCAACCGTAACCACAACCGTGTTACTGGCAACAGCTCTAGTCCAGATTCGTGATGCTTCTGGTGAATTTCATACATTTCGCGCGTTATTTGACACCGGCAGTCAAAACAATTTTCTCACGGCTCACGCCGCTCAACGATTAAATCTAAAACCTATAACTGGTAATATCAACGTTTATGGGTTAGGGGCAGCCCTGCCTCAGTCAGTGGCTTTGTTACATGCGACATTGGCACCAACTGTAACGTAAAGTTTCGTCTGGGAATGCTCGTCATACCGAGCATTTGCGGAGATCAACCGATAGCAAGGCTAAATACGAAAGGATGGGAGGAGGTCAAAACACTACCGCTAGCTGATCCTGGTTTTGACATCCCTGGTCCAATCGACGTCTTGTTAGGTGCCGACGTCTTTGCTGAGTCACTTCTCGAACAACGTCTGAAGGGTAACGCCTCTCAACCGCGAGCTTTCAACTCAGTCTTCGGCTGGCTTCTTCTTGGGAAGTCCAGACTCGCATCGTCCAGTCTACTAGGAGTAGCCCCTTCTACCGTAGACGATAGTTTAAACAAAATTGTTCAACGTTTCTGGGAAATCGATAACGTTCCACAATCTTCCCGATTGACCCCAGAAGAGCAACGCTGTGAAAATAGTTTTCTCAGTAATCACTACCGTGACGAGACAGGTAGATATGTGGTTTGTCTCCCCTTCAAGGACGACGAGGAGCCAGTCTTTGAAGGTTCTCGAGAGATAGCCTTACGACGCTTTCATGCCATTGAAAGGCGTCTGTATCGCGATCACAATTTAAACCAACAATACGTGGAGTTCATGACTGACTATATCGACAGTGGTCACATGACTCTGGTACCTGCCAAGCAAATGGGTCAAGGCAAGTATTATATACCGCACCATTGTGTGCTACGTCCCGACAGCGCTACAACGAAGCTTCGCGTTGTATTCGACGCCTCGGCTAAAGATGCAACTTCCAAATCGCTAAACGACTCGCTGCTGACGGGACCGAAGCTACAATCAAATATCGTAGAGATCCTTCTTCATTTCCGTGAGCACGCAATTGTCTTCATGGCAGACGTGCGCCAAATGTACCGTCAAATCAACCTAGCTCCTCAACATCGTGATTATCAACGTATTCTCTGGCGAGCTCACCCAGATGAGCCTCTTCAAGAGTACGTATTAAATACCGTAACGTACGGAGTGTCTTCCGCTCCATTCCTGGCGTGCCGCTCTATTCAGCAACTGGCCAACGATGAGGGTCACAAGTACCCAAAGGCCAAAACCGTTTTAACTTCCGACATATACGTTGATGACGTCATATCCGGAAGCTCATCGCTGAAGGACGCCAGAGAAATCAAAACTCAACTCATCGCTCTTTTCGGTCTTGGCTCGTTTGAGCTCCGAAAATGGGTGAGTAACCGACCCGAGCTACTTAGCGATCTTCCCGCGGAGGCGTGTCTTTCAGAAGCAATCACTTTTACCGAAACTGAAGACACAACTATCAAGGTTCTGGGCCTTAAGTGGGAGCCTGCTTCGGATTCGTTCGTCTTTACCGTTAATCCATCTAATCAACCGTGCACCAAGCGAACGATTTTGAGTGAGGTTGCCAGAATTTTCGATCCTCTGGGTTTTCTATCTCCTTTGACAATTCATGCCAAATGTCTTATTCAAAAGCTTTGGATTCTAGGTCTTTCATGGGATGATAAGCCCCCACCGGAAATTATCTCTCAATGGGAAAAGTTCTCTGAACAGCTTCCTCAAGTTAGGAATCTTAAAATTCCACGTAAATACGCTACCGATAGCGCTCAATCATATCAACTGCATGGATTTTGTGACAGCTCCGAAGCAGCATATGGCGCCGTTATATACCTGCGTGTTATCGAGTCTGACGGCTCCGTTCGCGTCTTTCTCGTATGTGCAAAGGCTCGTGTAGCTCCTTTAAAACGTCAATCGTTACCTCGCTTAGAGCTGTGTGGTGCAGTTTTGCTTACAGACCTTATCAAATTTGTCAAGGACACGCTGCGGATTCCTGTCCATGACACTTATCTGTGGTGTGATTCCACCGTTACCTTATCCTGGTTGCGAGCTCCTTCTTCTCGCTGGGTGACATTCGTTGCAAACCGCGTAAGTCACATTCAAGATATCGTACCGACCGAGTGCTGGAGGCACGTACCATCTGTCACAAATCCTGCAGATGTTTGTTCGCGTGGGCAATTGCCTCACGATTTGCTAAACAATGCCCTATGGTGGGCGGGCCCAGAATGGTTGTCTCAACCACAGTCTGAGTGGCCAATCGATACATCGAAAAATCGTTCAAACGATGACAATGCGGTGCTCTCTGAGCAGCGTCGCACCACGGTTCTCGTTTCGGATCAAATCGAAAGCGTTAATCACACGTCTATAATTGATCGGCTATTCGAAAAATATTCTTCTTTAGATAAAATCTGTCGCATTATCGCTTACGTTCGCAGGTTTTGTAATAACATGCGTAACACTGTTCCGCGATCAGATAATCTTTTCGTAACGGACGCTGAGCGTCATCGTGCGTTACTAATTATCGTCAAACATTTCCAACATCGTTGTTTTTGGATGTCATATCCAAATTACAATCAAAGATACAGTTACCTCGCAGTTTTCGTAAACTAAACCCGTTTTTGGACGAGCAGGGTATACTCAGAGTAGGCGGGCGCCTATCGCGCTCCGATCTTGACTTCGAACATAAGTATCCCGCATTATTGCCCAAAAAGAGTGTTCTTACATCAGCTGTAATCGAATCTATTCATCGAAACAATTTTCATCCCGGTCTGAACACAACCAACTATCTGATTTTACAACAGTTTTGGATACTTGCGGCAAAGCATGCTGTACGTCATCATCTTTCAAGATGCATAAGATGCTACCGTCTTAAACCGAAACCTTTGCAACCCTTTATGAGCGACCTTCCGGCCTTTCGTGTCAATCAGGCAAAACCCTTCTCTGTCGTAGGTGTCGATCTAGGAGGGCCTTTTCAATTAAGCTCGGGCTTCATCGTGGTGCTAAAATCGATAAAGCGTACTTGTGTTTATTCGTATGCTTGAGCACAAAAGCAGTGCACCTTGAGGTGGTTTCTACTTTATCGACTGACGGCTTCATCGCGGCATTGCGTCGCTTCGTTTCTCGTCGCGGCCGCTGCAATGTTATTCACTCTGACTGCGGTACGAATTTCGTTGGTGCAAGTTCACAACTAGCGTCAGGTATCGAACAAGCCTCTCATGCGGAAAAAATAGATTTTAAACGTAACGTACCTTCTGCTCCCCACTTTGGAGGGGTGTGGGAAATCCAAATCAAAGCCGCAAAGAGTCATTTGTACCGTATTGTTGGCGATCAGGTCTTAACGTTTGAAGAGCTTACCACACTCTTCGCTCAGATCGAATCAATTTTAAATTCGCGGCCTTTGTGTCCATTGAGCTCGGATCCCAACGATTTGAACGTTCTTACGCCCGGTCATTTTTTAACGCTGGAACCTCTTACAGCAGTTCCTGACTTCGACTACAAGGACGTAAAAATCAATCGACTAAATCGATGGCAACTTATCCAATCTTTTCAACAACAATTTTGGAAACGCTGGAAAAATGAATATTTACATGGGTTAACTCAGCGAGCAAAATGGACCACGGACTCAACACCGTTAATTGTAAACTCAATCGTACTTATAAAAGAGGACAATCGGCCTCCTCTTCAATGGGCATTAGGACGAGTTGTTTCCTTGCATCCTGGCCCTGATGGGGTAGTTCGAGTCGCAACCGTTAGAACAGCCAGGGATCACTCGCTTAAGAGACCTTTGGTCAAACTATGTCCTCTACCCTCCGTATAATCGTTTCAACTTATCATTTGTTAGCTTTTAAGTTTAGAATAATAACTTAAACATATTTATCGTTAATTACCGTTTCTTATTCTTACTCTGGGAAAATCCTATTGGTATTTTGGTGGGCGGAATGTTCCGTTTTCAACGCAAATCTTGTTTACCTTTCAATTTGAATTTCGCGCGCCTTACCGATGCACTTATCAATCATCACAATTCGCTGTGCTGCAGTTCTATTTAGCCAATGGGGCGCCCGGACTTCCGCTGGCGCATGCGCAGATCCTACCGGTGTCTGAGAGATCAACGCCATAGGCTGGTAGCAGAAGGCTGGTGGCAGAACCAGTAAAAACCTCTCCGTGTCTGTACGTGAAAGCGAAGGCGCGCGCGCATCAAACATTACATTTTACTCAATTATTCTTAATAAAACTTCAAGTGCTCAACAGTGTTTTTGGAACTTTATAATCGTGTGTGGCTGGCCGGCTAGGTGTCTAAAGGAAGAACTATTCGTGAGGAATCGTGCTCGAAGCCTGCCTACATGGTAAGTGGTTTGTGCATTGTTCCTATTGTCTAAATCGTCTGTAGCAACGCTTATTAACGGCGAATGCTTTCAATAAGTATTCGATCCAATGTGGTGATTGATAGTGTACTCTAATTTCTACTTATCGAATCAATTTAGCCACAGTAACTTTTTATAACTTTATATTTATATTTAAGGTTGACAAAAACAATATGAATAAAAAGTTAACCCGTTAAACAGACTTTTGGTCATTTAAAACAACATTGTGCGTAATTGTCATTTTTTGGGACCGTTACAAAATATCGAGAGAACAAAAAGTAGAAAGTATATATTAATAGCGGAAATAATAATAGACACAAAGTGTTCCGACAACTCCGTATAATTTAATATAATACATAAAAACGTCTCGCACGCTACAGAGAACCGGTGACGACTGAAGTCCATAGCTCATGGTGTAGAGTCCCTTAAGTAATATGAGTCGCGCACACACACCAACTTCATGGCTAACAATATATACATACATATTATCACGCCTGCATCAAGTATACATGCTATTCATATAAACGAAGCTGCGCCCTTGGACTTCGCTCCCGTGGGTATTTCAAATTAAAAAGTATATTATGTTCTATTCCCGGTATTTTTCTAGACGTGTACCAAATTTCATCAAAATTCATGCAGTAGATTTTGCGTGTTTCAGTCACAAATATAGTCGCATCTCACACTTATTCAAACTTTCGCATTTATGATATAAGTAGGATGAAAGTTTGGATAGAGGTTGTTATTCACTCGAGCAAAATCTACTGAACAGATTTCGATGAAAGGGGTTTGAAGATTTTACTATGGAGCGTGGCATACCTACTGCCGCCATTTTGTTTTTTCAAAATCGCGGCCAGCCATGGAACCTTTTATAAATCGATAGCTGACATCAATACCAACAAAAAATATTAATAAAACAACCCTCGTAAAGTGTCAGGTTTCTGAGATATAAAGCGTTAAAGTTGACCACGTGATTACCATTTTTTTTAATAGAGACTATAAATCTGTAATTTTTTAGAATAACACTGGGTAAATATTAATAAAATATTTTAGTAACTGATGAAAATGATATTAAAACTAGGAAATCATGCCTCATTGCCGCTTTACCTACTCCGTGGCCGCCATATTGAAGAACGTATCGCAGTGACAATCAAACGTAGTGATTACATGCTCTTTGGTGACAATCCGGCTAATCGTTGAACCGCCGCATTACAAAACGGCCCTGTTTTGTAAAACGGCTAGCCGTAATGTAATACAATCCGACTGCGACATTGTATATATTAAAACAATAAAATACAATACATAATCATTTTAAAGATGCGAGCGAAACACCTACACACTGCTGGCGGGTGAGGCGAGGTGTATGGACGGCGGGGGGAGGTGCGCCCGCGCTACCCCGCACCACCCCGCGCCACGCCACATTATACCCCCCAACAGCCCCAACTCCTGCACTCAGTTTGCTACCTGCGTTCTTTCTATGCGGAAGTAAATGCCTCTCTGTGTGATTTACACGTTATTTCGTTATTTTTCATTGTTGGATTTGTTGTTCATTTAAGTTTGACTGTTGTTTTTGTTTGTTATTGACTTATTTGTTTTGGTACCGAAATGTCACCTTCAAGACGTTGTTATTTTTGTGGAATAAGTACTATTCACTATGGACCGAGGCGTAGATCTCGTGCACCTGTACGGTCTTATCAACTGACCGATGACTTCTTATCGGAGCACCCATCCGTTATGGAATACGCTCACCACATTTTTGAGGAGCCGCAGGTTTGTACCTCTTTAATAACCTTAGGTACTTTATCATTATTTCATTAGACACTTCTTAGCTACATACATACCTAGTTCCATAAAAAATGTTTTAAGGTGCTTTCACACAGCAGTTAGATAATATTGCATATAACATTTGTTATCCTACTTTCTTAGTCAAATTGTAACAAAAGTAGTAAATCGTTCGTGATATTATAATTACATTTTATGCAACATGATAAAAAAATCATAACTTTATTATAACATCCGAGCGAAACCAGAAGGGAGCGGAAGAACGCCAGGAGGTTACAGAATGATACTTAAGTATACGATTTTAAACAACAAGTACCTAAATAAAACCATTGTGAGGGTTTAGTGTCATTTAACAATCGGAAGCAAATGACTTTTATAGAATGTTATCGTGTTATACAATGTTATTTGTGTGGGAATACCTCTGGGTTATAATGCTTTAGGTTTTGTTAAGTTTTTTAACTTCAATCTTATAAAACAGTGATCCTATAAGGGTTCCGTTTTTTTTTCCTTTCGATGTAAGGAACCTTAAAAAGGATTTATGTGCGTGTGGTGTTGTGTATATTGCGCAATTTCACCACCACTTATTAACTGTTTTGGATAACTTGTAACCTATTGTCTGCTAAACGGCCGAAATCGGCTTATGTCAATAAAATAATTATGTACCTACTAACTGTCTTTGGAAAATCA
Source organism: Ephestia elutella (assembly GCA_018467065.1). Classification (NCBI taxonomy): domain Eukaryota; kingdom Metazoa; phylum Arthropoda; class Insecta; order Lepidoptera; family Pyralidae; genus Ephestia; species Ephestia elutella. The sequence continues at coordinate 6,642,543 of CM031592.1, read as the reverse complement.
CCGACAACCTTCCACCGTGTGATAGAACTTACAGTATCATATGTTGATCATTCCTGGAATCTTTTTCTCTTTTCCCCAACAAAACTGAAACGAAGTTAGTTACGTTATTTTTATTTTATCCATTTACATACATGATACATTTTGAACAGTGGAAATTGCTGGAAATAACCTCGCTAGAGTGAGCACGCACCGCCAACCAGCCGCCCCACACTGCGTGGTGAAAGAACTTATCAGTAGTTAGTTTTTTTCTTAATAAATCTTTGTGGTATGACTTACAATGATGGCAAGAAGTTAAGGTGAACGCAGACTTGTGCCGCACCGCAGGCGCCGTAGTCGCCGCATTTGATTTCTTAATATGAAGTTATTTGTAACCTTGCATACCTATCTGCGCCGCAGTACCTAAAACGGCCGAATTCCCCGAGCCGTAGCTGATGACGTCACTAACTATCGACATCGGACGCTGCGGCCGATGCGGCGCGGGTGACGTCATTTTTTTAACTCTTGTTGGCATTTGATTTTCTTCGTCCTCTAATAATAAACAACTGATAGGTAAATCGTTCGTTAAGAGCCATTCTGTAATAAACGCCTACACTTGATTAAATTAGAAACTGAATGAAAAAATCGAGTGCGATTTGTGCGGCGACAGGCACGACTGCGGCGCGGGCAGATGTGCGAGGCCATCAACAAAAACGAAAAATACGGTGAGTGCGGTGCGGCCAAGTCTGCGTTAACCTTTTTAATGGTGATTTACCAAAGACACTATAGATATAGATCTGCGGATCTACCGCGCAACTGTCAGTCGACGTCGATCGAAAACGACACATAGTGCCATCCTTGTCATGTCAAGCCGATGGTGCTTAGCCGGTAACCCCTGCACCTACACCTGAAAGTACAGTCTTCGATTTCTGTCGAATATAGGTTTTTATTTTAATACTATTTTATTCAATTGCGTGTTAAATATGTGTAATAGGAAGAAATAATGTTTATTATTTTAATATATATTTCAGATAACGGCTGAGAATAAGATATGCAGGCCTTGTTTACAACGTGCCGACCGCTTTGTTATTAGACAAGGAAGAGAACGTATGCAAGAAGAACTCAATGAAGCAGCACGACAAGCAGCGACTGACATGGTGGTTGAACCTTCTAGTAGCAGCTCGTCACGTGGTATAATTAATGATCCCTTGGATGTGCCTGAGTTGGATGTGATTGGTGAGCCTGAAGAAGTAATTGTTCCCGAAATGCAAGATGCACACACTCAAACAAGTGCACCTGTATTTCCTGTTCATGATTTTAAACGAGTCCCATATAATTCCACTTTCTGTATAGCAAATGGCTGTAATAATCAAAATGATCTTCATAGGATCCCGTTGGCAATTAGAATAGATTGTTTGTATAAACAAAATATATATATTCCTTTAGGAAATCGTGCTTGTAGTGAGCATTTAATGAGTAACATATGGAACAACTTGGAAGAAAATAGTCGTTCTACAATTGAAACTTTTAACAGTAGACAAATGTCCGCTATGTTAAAACTATTGCAGAAAAAGGATACACAGTATTTGAATTTCGAACGGCTGGATTCCATTGATGATTATGTGTTACATTTTTATACAGGTTATACTAAAGATGTTTTTCTAAACATACTCGAGCAAACACCATCTTTAACACAAACCTTTAAAAAAGCAAAAAGAGCATTGGCTACCGTTTTATGCAAATTACATACCGGGGACTCTAATGAAAGACTGTCGAGCATTTTTCGTATGACTTCGCAGCACTTCGGAGCAATAATGAAAAAAGTACGACACTGTCTGTGTTCAGAATTTGTTCCTAAAAACTTAGGATTTGACCATATTTATGGGCCAAATTGCGCTAGCTCATACAGAAACGAGCTTTTAGAGAGAATTTTACGAATTCCAAATGTATTATTTTCAAATCCCCGAAGCCCAGTTATAACTATTTGCGATGGAACGTACTTTTACATCCAAAAAAGCTCAAATTACGCATTCCAACGAGAAAGTTATAGTACACACAAGTTTCGCAATTTATTAAAAGTATTTTTAATTGTGAGCCCAGACGGCTACATAATTGAAACATTTGGTCCATATGAAGCAAAAAAATCAGATGCTTCTATTATGGAAGAACTAATAAGTGAACGAGAAGATAACCCATTTCATTGGTTTTTTGAAGCAGGCGACATTTTTATTCTTGACCGAGGCTTTCGAGATGTGATGGAAAATCTAGAAGAAGTTGGATACGAAGCATATATGCCTTTGACCAAAGATGACGACGAGCATCAGTTGACTACTCGACAGGCTAATGAGTCACGTAAAGTTACACTATGCCGTTGGGTAGTCGAAACCGACAATGGAAGAATAAAAAATCAATTTAAACAGCTCAGGTCACAGTATGTGAATATAGCAGCTCCGCACCTGTACGAAGAGGTAAGGATAGCTTGTGCCTTAATAAATGCCTATGGGGTACGATTGACAGACAATCCCCTTGTAGATGATATAATAAATGAAATATATTTAAAACACGACGCACCGAACCTCTTAAGTGAGATAGTAATACAAGAGAATTTTAACATGCGTAGAGCCTCTTTCCAGGCTATAGATGCCAGTGAAGGGTTTAGTCAATTCCCAGAACTATCTTATAATGAGCTGATAATAACGAGTTTGGGACCGTACCAAGTGGCGCAAGCCAGAAGTTACTATGGAGAACATATAAAAATAAATGGAGATTTTTATATAGAAGTGTATGAAGATGACACCATTGACTATGATTTACCACAGTACGGTATTGTTGCCACTAGCCCTTGGCTTTTAAGGTCTCGAATTCATTCCAGACACTCTAGCACTCGGATGTACTTTGTATATATATTGTTAGATGATGCGTTGCAAGGACGAAACAAAATCATAGGGCATTATTGCACATGTCTCGTTGGCAAAAGAACTTTAGGATGTTGTTCACACGTGATGGCCATTATATGGTACATGGCATGGGCAAGACATCAAGAAATAGCTCCTGGCCCTCCCGCCGAGTTTCTTGATCATGTAATAGTGCGTAATATTAGAGATTATAATGATTAAAATGTTATGTAAAAAAAATATTACTAGGTTTAACATTATATAGGTTAATTGGTTGGTTGTAATTCATTCTCGTTTTAAAACCTTATCCTAATAAAAATGTGTCTCACTTGTACAAGAAAGTTACGTTAGTGGTTTTTGTTACCGATGTTACAAACATTTTATGTTTATAGTCTTAGAAGTTAATAAAAACATGACTCCTAAAAATGTTCATAAAGCCGGTCTTATAATTTTTCTTTTCCTTTTTGTGAATAAGCTAGAAATTGTAGTTGTGGCGTTCCGTGACATTCCCACGGGACTTAACGGCACCTATACTTTGCGAAAGCATCGTAAAGCAATAACCAGAATGCACAATGCCTTCGCAACAAAGGACCGTACCTAACATTATTTTTATGGCAACTTATTTTATGATTATTGTTATTGCCAACGGAACTTTAAATAATTTCTACAACCATTTTTTATTACATAATGTTCCGTTATAACTGTTTACTTCTAAACTCCGAATTTACCAGCCCTTATACAAATGGTAAATATAACCACAGAACCATTACACAACATATATATGTAACGAGTATTGTCAATTGTATTTTAGACTGTGTGATTAATACCTATCTTATCTATTACATTGTTTTACATACATTTTTATACTTTTGTTTTATTTATCCTATAACTGTCGTATTGATAGTTAAATCAAATGGAGGCAAGACAATACATTCACACAAGCTAAGACGGTCACAAAATAAGTTATTATGTTCAAAAAGTACATAACATTACATGTATAAATGTTTTTTTAATAACCAGATATAATGCAACATACATATTTGTTCTAAAAGTTATTATTTTTAACATGTTAATACATTCGAACACATGTACCTAGCTTACATTATGGACGTCACGTGATCAACTTTGACGGCTATTATTTCGGAAACCTGACACTTTACGAGCATTGTTGTATTAATATTTTTTATTGGTATTGATGTCAGCTATCGATTTATAAAGGTTGCAAGGCTGGCCGCGATTTTGAAAAAATCAAAATGGCGGCCAGTAGGTATGCCACAAATCTTCAATCCTATCCATTTATACCCATTTTTTTCTCAGGAATTTTTAATTTATACCGGGTAAAAATTAAAATTAATTAAAATGTTTGTAATTACGATATTTTATAATATATCGTTAAGATTTATTATAAAATAAAGTGTTTAAGCACATATTCAGTTATTAAAGTAAGTACTGTGTAAAAAAAATTAAGTACTGTGTAAAGTTTCACGCAAAAACTACTGGACGGATTTGAGTGAAACTTTTTTTGTTGTATAGTTATTAAGCCTGGGCAACATATAGGCTATAATTGATTTTAAAAACAGGAACACCTGATGAAGAACCTTAACAGAACAGCAAAAGTTTATCAATCTGACGAGCATTTTCTGTTGACGTATAGAAATCGAAGATCAGGATCATCTGATGAAGAATTCCAAAGAGACCAGCTACACTATTACATATATTGAAATGGCGCCTTAGCAAAAGTCGTTCAACCTGATGAACATTTTCCGCTGACGTATAAATAGACAGGAAACAGGATAGGACAAAGAGGGACTCGGGGTGGGAGTTGTGGTACACGGAAAATTGTAGATAACGAGCAGACGAAGATCGTTTATTGAATGAAGTATCACTTTTGATTAATTGTAACACCGCGACTGTAATACGAGTACCTAATATATTCCCGCGGGACACGGGATAACCAAATGGCTGAAATTTTGAGTACTGGAGTTTAGGTTACTACAGTTTGGAACACATAAGGATTTTTCATCTAAGCGAAACTCACGCGGGCAACAGCTAGAATCAGTAATAATGAAAAACTTAATTTGAAATTAAAATGCAGCAAACTTAGTTACTAACTCTCTCAAAAACACGCGTGCATAAAATTTTCTCGATAGAAAAATATTGCGAAGTTACCTCCAAATCCTAATCTTAACTAATATTATAAATGCGAAAGTGAGTTTGTTTGTTACCTCTTCTCGCTTTACTACTCAACCAATCTTCCTGTTTCTCATACACATAGTTAGAAGTACTGAGAAGGACATAGGATACTTTTCATCCCAGGAAAAAGCACTATGCCCATGGGAAATTCACGCGGGCGAAGCCGCGGGCAAAAGTTAATCTATAATACAATTGAAGATGTTTTGATTTTTTTGTTAATTCTACTTGAAACAGCCATATACTAAATATGCATCATTATTTTCAAAATATTATTTGAATACGATTTTAAATCTGTTGTTTTTGTTTTTTTTTTATATTTGAACCAAAAATAACTAGTTATTTGTCTTCGTTTTAATCAAAACATACCTAATATTTATACTTTATTTATTATTCTAACAGTATTAAAGTAAATAAGGATATTTTCCTTTCATTTTAATTTCTACCCGGCATAAATTCAAAATATCGGGTATAAATTAATTTTTACCCATTCTTTCCCATTTTTACCTTCCCGAAATTTATCCAAGCGCCCATCTCTAGACAGTATTGAATTGACACTATTGACAGTTCTACGTCCGCCGTCGCTCGTCGTAGTTGGGTAGGTGCGGATTTTAGTGAGTAATTTAATTTGTTGGGCGTATTTTTTAATTATTCAATTTTCTCATTTAAAAATATAACTAAAATCCAAAAGTGTTAGGTACTTTTTTTGACAGCCGTGCTGATAAATAAAGCATAGTGTTTATTTTATTTAAAGACTATCCCAGGCAATGCAGTGTGTGCTATCGATGAGTTTTGAATAATTGTGTTTTAAATATTAAAAATGGGAAAATTGCTGAGTCTTTTGGCCCGCGACGATTCGAACTGTTGTTCTTCGCCTCGCTACGATATATTCCTGGATTTTGAGAATGCAGCGCCGACTGACACTGAACGAGATGTTTACGAGGAAGTGCAGCGAGTATTATTGGATTCGGAGAAGATATTAGAAGAAATACAGTGTTATAAAGGAGCAGGGAAGGAGATAAGGGAGGCTATAACGGATCCATCAGGGATTCCTCAGGAGCGTGCGTGGCGCGCTGTGAAGCCTCTGGTGGACAAGTTGCTCAGATGTTACAACCACTCTCTGGAGCTGCAAAGAGTGAGTCACTTTGTTCTATTTATTATATGAGCGGCAGTTAGCTATTTCACCTGTGTATCTCTTTAAAAAATAATATTCTGATGTAGGCTATACATATACATTATTGTGAAAGTTCAAGGATCTAATCAGTAGCTTTTTGTAATAGATAAACAACATCTTTATTCATACTACTTACTGTAACTAAGTACCTATTATAATATTAAGTGAAAATATACCCTTTATTGTATTTTGCTGATTTTTAGAAACATGACTTCTTGTCAAATTGTCATCATTATTATCAAGTATAGAATTTTTACCTTTTTTTAGTATGGTTGAGGAAATTAGAAAACCATTGATACTTTTGTTTCACATTTATAATATTGGGAAATGGGTGGTTTCTCGCAAGTTAAATTTTATTAAATTTGATACCTTTTTTTATAACATAGGGAGGCAAACAAGCAAGCGGGTCACCTGAAATAGAAATGGTTCAGCAAATAAACAATATGAAAATTAATGACAATGTAATATTATGAATGAAGTTGATTTACTAGGGGTTGATGTACTAGGTGTTTCTCCTGGGATTTTAATATTTGGGAGCCCTGCTCATTTTTCCAAACCAAAAAACCCAGAATTGTATTATTCGATGATTCACCTGGAAAGTAATAATATGTAGTAGTAAAATGTCACCACCTCACAGAGTTTCAGCATGTTTCATGCTTCTTTCTAGGCTATAAAAAAATTTTTTTTTTAAAGGTACAGATCCCCGCACATAACTTAAATCAAAATGACAGTTTTCCGCGCAGATATACCTAATTCCTTCCTGGCCATGGTTACACTTAGCCCCTCTCTTACCACACTTCGATTGACACCTTCAAAATCTAATACTATTCACAGTCTTAAGTAATTTACCAGGCATTGTCAAAAGTCAAAACTTTTTATTGAAACTTGGCCTTCAAAGAAGGCTCTTTTTCACGTCAAAAACCAACTATTAAATCATAAAATATTATGTCTCAAAGCTACAAAACTACTAGCATTTTGGAACGACCACTGCTGAGAAGAAATGCCGAAAGAAACTCATGAAACAGTCTTGTTCGCCTAACATGCCAGATGGGCTATTTATTAACTTTATACATACACTAGTTTGTGTACAGTCAAAAATAAAATAAAATAAAAGAAACAAATATAAATATAATATTTATACATTGTTAGTACTTAGGTACCTACTTGTTTTAGTAATTTATTTCTGTTTTCACAGACAACATTTAAACTCATTACTAGATATCTTTACTTTATTTAGATTAACTAGATGTGTAACTAGCCAACTACCTACCTACGTATGGCTTTCCTTACAAGTTACAATTACCCGAGGGAATACTTTCTTGGTCAAGATTAGGTTCTTGATCATTTCTGAATTTCAGGATTAAAAGTACTTTTTGTACTGTCCCAGTTTTTACCATTCGCAGATTTTATTAATTCTCAGATTTTATTAATTCTCAGGCCAAAAACATATTTATTTTCGGATTTTTGAGCATATCAGATGCAATTAGTACTAAGGTACTCTCATATAGAAATTAGATATGATGAAAAAATTCCATGCGAGCAGGACTTGAACTTGCGACCAGGTCTTTATACGACTTTACTTTCCAACTGAGTTATCATCAAAAACATACTACTACATTCTACTGAGCAAAAACATATTACTGAAAAAATATCTTGCATAATTATAATGACTAGCCAAACAGACCATAATATCACCTACCTCTATACCACAGCTTGTAAAATGCCGTAGAATTCATACCTTATTTCTTCAGTCAGATGACGAAGGTCGCATTAATTCAGGATCTTTATTAATAAACTGACGAGGGTGCCCGCTCGCGTGTAAACAACGCACCTGTACCAACATAAAGGTGTAATGTAAAGGTTGCACCTTCTGGCCTTTCTGAGATCGTTCATACCAAGTCATGTGGATAAAAAAACGTAAACACGCCTATTTACAGAATCACCTGTCGCCTGAAACACTTCTGTGGTATTTTCGAGATGAACAGGATTCAATCCATGCGGCTTGTTTTGCTAAATAGCTAGATGAAATGTTTAATCAGAGAGTAGTGGTTCGCGCCCGCTTATGGCTAGAAGAGCACTAAATAGATAAGACACCCTACAATAATCCTCTTAAAACTCTTCCCTTACTCTTCTGTATCTTCGACCCATATGAAATCGCTCTAGAGAGCTATTAGGTGAGCCGTCCCTAACTAGAAATGGGATAATAGCTAGCAGATAGGTATACCTACCTCTGAAAGTCTTCGACGCACAGCAGTAATCCCAAATCCGTTGCATAAATGATGCTGGAGAATGGCATGACCCTTGTTTACGAGTTTGTGATAATTTATGCCACAACATGCCGTGTTTCGCCGCAACCCGAGTTTGTTGCTTGTTAACGAAGAGTTGTTAACTTTTATAGGGACCCGGCTCTAATGAAGACGTGATAAGTTGGAATTGGAGTGGACAGGAAAGCCATTCACTGATAACATATTTGAATAATGGTGTAAAGTTTGCGCCAGATTTATTCCAAAAGTAATTTGCAAAGGTTATCCACTGTCACGGTCTCCATTCTTTGTCTAGACGTGACAGTTGAGGACGTCTTTGCTTAAAATAACTTTTGAATACATGCTGGTTATCATGACTTCAAATCATAAAATTGCGTCGCGTCTGTCTGTCCAAAACACCAAAACAGGATAAACTAAACCAAATGAATTTTCAACAACAGGATCTAGGGTACCTACCTACACGTAAACTCAAAAATGCCTATTTACACCTAGGTATTCCCATAAATGGAAATCGCAGGTGGAAATCGCTATTCTCTGCCTACCCACCCCCACGGGAAAAAGGCGTGATAATATGTAAAGTCCGTTTATTCATAATTGTCCTATTATATAAACAATCTTACCATGTCTTTTTATGATTTTACAACAATATAAATTAAAATAGACTTTTTAGGAAATTACTTTCGTGGTTAATAAATGTTTTACTTTAGAATGTTTAGGTTTGAACTAATATTTGATTTATTTTCAACAAAATTCATTAAAAAGTACTGTGAAGATTGTTTACATAATAGGACTATTATGAATTAATGGACCATATGTATGTATGTATTCCCATAAATTTATTTTTCTGTTGGATCTACATAAAAACTAAAAATAGTACCTAAATAATATTCTGTAGTAAGTAGGTAGGTAATTAAATACATCGATGCAGCAGACTATTCCTCAAACTAACATTCATCTTTATTTTATCGACAGGTGCACTAACATAAAAGCAATATGACTATATGCAGACTATCATGACAGGCGGATTGCATCTGTCTGCATTTAGGAATGTCGGTCATTTTGAATACCGCACAAAGCATCAAAGACCTCGTCTGACTGGAAGTAGTACTATTATAGCCAATTTAGTTGTACGTGCACCTGTTTCTTTATACCCATTTATATCTGGATAAAGGTGTACCATGCAGCTGTCTCTAACCAGTTCTGTGTGTGATACTTTATAACAATTAACACACAATACTCTCGCGTTTGGATATGAAAGGCCATCGCCCGTTCTGATTCATTTCAGCTCCGAACAATGTTTGTAAAATCAATTCGCAATAATTGAAGATAATTCAATCAGGCTCGGAATTGATTGGAATATCAGGGCAGATTCCTGCTGCTCTGCTAGTTTAGTCTGATATAAAAAGGGTTTAACTTAAAATTAAAGCACCACTACTAACTGATGAAATCGTGCATGTTGCCAGCGATTGCATTTTAAAACTTGCACTTTTATACATACTATCACGTCCGTTTCCTATGGGGGTAGACAAAGGGTATGGACTTACAACGATCCTTACCAACCTCTCTCGTTTCGTACGCTCATTACTCTATTAATGCTTGCCCTATATTGTGGTTGCTCCTAATATCTCCCATTTTAAGAAGAGGTCTACAATTTGGTAGTGAGATCGAGCCTGACCTACTATTTAATTCACCTTTTGCTTCATAAATGCCCTTTGTTAGTCTCCTTTCATTCATCCTCTCAACATGCCCAAACCATGTCAACATTCCTCTTTCAATTTTGGTCACTACATCCCTTGCTACATTCTCTTTCACCTTACACATTGAAGTATTTTAATGTTTAGTAACAGTAAAAAACTCTATTGAAACGTAGTTTACGTTTCAATAGAGTTTCATCCATCAAGTCCCGCCAAGACCGAAGGCAGCGATGTCATCTTGTGATGGTAGATCTATTTCTATTGAAACATCTGCCCCAGAAAAAGATTCGTCCTAAATAAATCCCCCTACTTAATAACTTCTATATAATTTACTAGCAGCCCGCCCCGGCTTCGCACGGGTAAATATTTTTTTTTTAATTATAATTTTTGAATACTCCATCATCAAAGATAGATTATCGTCTCTTTTTACACGACTGACCAAAAAGGAGTGTTATGTTTTCAGGGTTCATGTATGTATGTATGTATGTAAGTTTCTTTATTCCATCATAAGTCCTGAACGGCTTAACAGATTTTGATGTGAGAGGTATTTTTAGATTCCTTGCATTCCTCCGAGTGACATAGGCTATATGACGTCATCATAAAAACAAAATGGCGGATTATATATGTGAAAAATAGCTGACCAAAAAAATAAAATTTGGTCAATCTTATCGAGTGGGGTATCAAATTGAAGGGCTTTAAAAGGCGATTTCAAAAATGTATATAACTTATGTTTGTATGTAATTTTTAAGTAAATACTTGTCAGTCGTGTTTTTTATTTTTAATAATTAGCTTGTTACATTTTTATCTAGTTTTTTTTTATTTATTTTTTGTTTTTTTTTTTACTTTTTCTTCGTATTTTTATTTTTTAATGTTTGTGTAAGAAACATATAATTAGAAGCCATTAAATTTAATGAGTTAGAGCTTCCCTATAAACAACATTTGATGTTGTTTTGTTTTCTGGCAACAAAATGAATTGATTTTCAGGAGATCCGACCCGCGACAGACCAACATAGAGTTGGCCATGAGTAAAACATTCTTTTCTTGAGTCTATCCCCACTAATTCAAATGTTTGGCCTTGAGACTTATTAATTGTTAATGCAAAAGACGTTTTTATAGGAAAATTAAGCCGTTTAAACGGTATTGGTAAATCAGTCGGGATCATCGGTATCCTCGGTATATGTGCTAGTTGACCAGCTGCTGGGCCGGTGATAATGGTTGCTACAATTAAATTGTCCTTCAAATCCTTAATTAATAACCTCGTCCCATTGCACATATTTGGAGGGGATAAGTTTCTTAAAAGCATGATAGGAATTCCGATTTTTAACGTTAATTCATGTGGTGGTAGCCCAGAAGGGTTTAATGAGTTTAAAAATTCTTGTGGATAATGTACTACGTCTTCAGTATTAATAACGGTGTCAATCGATTTGTATGATTTTATTTGTCCATGTACTTTCTGAATAATCAAATCGTTTATTTCATTCACTATGTATCATTTCTAGGCGAAACTATTGCCCTAGAGCACAGCCAATGAAAGTCCTTTTCATGCAAATTAGCAATGTCAGGATATATTGCATCTATTAAAATTTCTAAATTATGGACTATTTGGCCTAGAGACTCATCCAGACGGATTTCACAATTCCTGCTTAAATTTGGAGTGGGAAAAGTTCCGTCTCCAAGTTTTAGCAGTTGCTGTGGGAAGTCACTATCTGTGATTCCACGAACATGAGCTCTCATATTCGTCCGTAATTTTAAATGTTCAATTGTTGTCCATAAGGGAGACGATTTCAAGCATGCTTTGATAATATCTGCCCGCGTACCTCTATTAATGACAGGAAGAGTTTGTCGGAAATCTTCAGCAAATACAAAAGTAATCCCACCCATGCCCATGGGAGCAGAAGAGTTTCTTAGATCTTGTAAGGTTTTGTTTACTGCCTCTATGTGTGCTCTATGGCTCATAGTACATTCATCCCACATAATCAATGAGGCGTCTTGTAGTAACTTACCAAGAGGCCCATTTTTGCGGATAGATCATGTAGATTGTTGCTCAAGGTTTACGGATAGGGGAAGTTTAAAAGTGGAATGAGCAGTTTTTCCATCCTTTAAGAGGGTTGCAGCAATTCCCGACGAAGCAACTGCTATCGCTATCTTACCTGATTGTCTCACCTTAGCAAGTATCAAATTTGCAAGAAACGTCTTGCCAGTGCCACCTGGCGCATCCAAAAAAAATATTTTATTTTTGTTGTTATTGACGCTATCGATTATAGTTTCAAAGGCATGCCTTTGATCTGGAACCAATTTTGGCAGGTTTTCATCGACAAAAAAAGTCAAATTATTTGTATTATTATAATGTGCCATTGTATCTGTAGTATTGTTTTCTGTACGACTTGAAATAGGTAAGCCAACATCATTTAGGCTTTTATCATTTAATTGTAATAATTTATTTTCTATTTGTATTAAACCTTCATTGTATATTTCCTGATTGTATGGTAAGGTGAAATCTTGATTTTGTTGTCTAATTCTATGTCTAATATCTTCGCATAAGCTGTCTTTAAAATCGTTCCAGAGTTTTAACGGTTCCGACGGTTGACAAAACAGAAGTATAACTACAAACAACTCTCTCAGTCGTACTGGACATTGCGAAAGTGATGCTTCTCTTAGAGTATTTTCCCAATGGTCATCATTTTCTAATAAACCTCTGGCACGGCAAGCTGCTTGATAGGTCTCTTTAAGAACTCCATCAACGGTTTTTAAAAAACTGGAATGAAGTTGGACCACGTACGTGATGTAGCAATATTCTTAGATAAAAACACTCAGATTGAGATGGATGTACACCGTAGACTCTTCCTAAAGCGGCATCTTTTTTTATGCCTGGATGGCCAACTACGTCCTCACCGCGCCTCCTTCTTGTGAATTTGCGGCGGCGGCGACCACGCGATTTTATATTTGTGATATCTTCCGAATGAAATGTCCGATTTTGATAAATCAAAAAGTAATATAAAGGTACTGAAGTGTTCGTGATCACAAAATCATTTATTTTGATAAGGATTAATAACAAAGTATAAATAAAGACATGTTTCTAATGGCGTCATTTTAATTATTATTTTTTAAACTAAAAACTCCTATTGTGTCTTAACTATAATAGTTAGGCATATGCTGTCGCGACATTTTTTGTAGATAATGATTTGTTCTTCAAACACGTAGTACATCATTTTGATCTATCATTAATAGTTTTTGCAGCGCACGCGATGAAAGGAATTTTTAAAGTTATTTTTGCACAACTTGGGTTACATTATTAAAGTTTTTTTAAGGATCCTAAATATTTTGGAAATAAAATATAGCCTATAACACTCAGGGATAGTGTAGCTACTAAACGGTGAAAGAATTTTAAAAATCTGTCCAGTAGTTTCGGAGCCTATTCGTTACAAACAAACAAACAAACAAATAAACAAATCTTACCTCTTTATAATATTAGTGTGGATTAGTGTGGAAGTGTGGATGAGCCTTATTTACATTTAATAAAGAATCTCTAGATCTAAAGCTTATTGACTTTCATGATCTATGCAAAATGATTTTTACCTTATGTACACTACTTTATTTTCCAGTAGTTTTCTCAGACATTGATTAATATGCCCACTCTGGTCCCGGTCTAATATTTTTATAACTGTTCCAAGAATCCCATACTTTAACATTAATGAATCTTCCATACCTGAATAAGGCGTGAAACTTATTTCCTACGGAATAATTAATCATGCATATCAAGATACCGTATCTCACGGCCGATAACATGCGATATGCCGCCATATTATTCATATTATCACGTTTTATGATGATATTTTCATCTGTGCTTCAATGCCTAGGCACAGGTTTGTATTGCCGCTACACAATCGTACGTCCTTACGTCTTTTATATTTTTTCGTTGAATGAAGCAAACAAACTCCTTGCTTACCACTGCCAATACAGGTTCAAACAAAGCCTCGCAACACAGTTTGCGACATAAAAGGTTTGCTATCAAGGTACACGTAATTCTGCAGCAATTTTGAATGCTTCACGCTGTCTGCCTCCAACAATATAAACTCAATAGAATGCGTCAGCGATCAAACGCAAATGGTCTGTTCCCAATTTGTATGAAGTTGATTCGCTTTTGTTTGTATAGCATCATCTTAGCTTGAAGATCGGCCTTAGTATGTTGGTTGTACCAGGTAAAATATATTCTTAGGTATTGGACTATATCATTGATGTGCCATCCATAATGTTAGAAGAAACAAGAGAGACAAACGCAAGAGATTTCCAAATGGTAATCCTACCGTATCAGCCTAAGTTCTTATAGTTTCTTCTTCTTATTTAAGAGCTGTGCTCTTATCGGATGAAAGAACCGCAACGACGACAGTAAACGTTAAATCTGAAGTTGTTACTTTATGGTGCTAAGGTCTAAAGTTCTAAACAAAATGTATTACAAAGGATGTAATGTTATTTAAATTCTCATGCGACTATGTGAGTTGTGAGTGTTTGATTGGATGATTGTGACACGTATCGAGATAAACGTGGGATGGTATAGTTATCTCTCAATTATTGTGACTTGCGATGTGACGTGTTCAGTTGAATTGAGAGAGATAGGGTGAAAGGGGACGGCAACGCTGGTGGGCTTGATATTTTTAACTAGACCAATGATGTGAGAAACCCTCTATCTCAGCAAGAAGTTCGCTGCTGGACATAGGCCTCTCCCAAAGACCACATAGTCCCAAAGTCCACATAGGCTGATTGAAAGCGACTTGTGTCCAGCGTCTTCCTGCGACTTCGACGATATCGTCAAACCTGGTTGATGGATGTCTTACGCTGCGTTTTCCGGTACGTGGCTGCCTCTCCAAAACCCTTCTGCACCTAAGGCCATCGGTTCTGCGTGCTGTATCCGCCCACTTCAGCGAGCCAATCCGCCAGACTATGTCGGTGACATTTGTTCTCCTGCGGATTTCCACATTTCTACTGACGCAATTATCTGTGAAAGACCCTTCAGTTCAAGCTAAATGTACAGTCAACTGTAGTTCAAGTCCGTGGATCTCAAATTTGGTTAGGTTGAAGTGCTGTTGACCAAACGTTTAGCAACTCGAATTCACGTGTGTTCCCGGGCTTTCCGGATTTGGTCTTTGTTTTTGCTGTGTACTTAATCCCAACTTTGTATTATAAAAAAAAATAATTTCCATGTATTGTTGGGGTCATAAAAAAAACTTTTAACATTATTATCCCTGCTTTAGAGATCTGCGAAATTGACACAGTTGCTTTCAGATTCGTCTTCTTTCTTTTAAGCTGTGCTGTCAGTGTTAATCATTCGCGGAATGTAACACACGAAACTTGAATCCCCAACCAAATGCATTATGATTTCAAGAGCCCTCGCAAAACGAACCAATGCCATGCTATTCCAACTACAGGATATTCTCTATTATAGCATTTATAACTAATCTCCATTTCGCGTAGATTCGCGCTGAATCTCCGACCAATTGACCTGATTTCTCCGCATGTTTAGTTATGGAAATCCGGGCCGGGAATGCTCTGGCTTATTAGGCTTACATAGGAGTTAAAGTTGTATAGTTTTGTATCATCTGTGACATACATAGGCAAATAAACACTTGACGTTGTTGCATTAATTGGCAAATTAATTAGGATCTATTTATTGTCCTCAGACGTCAGTGCCGTGATGTAGTACGAAGTAAATTTAAAAACTTTTTAAGATAAACTTGTTTATACTTGTAGTTGTAAATACGTTAGAATCATGTTGGAATATAATATAGGAATTTTATATTATAAAATAAATAGCTTGAGAAGAATATTTATATTTTTTCAACTTATAAGCTTATCTTTGCGAAAGTGGGGAGTATTGTCTATACACTGAGAATGTATTGTTATCAATTTATCACGGTAACACAATTTCACCCTTTTGCATGCGATAAAGCCTGGGGTTCCCTCAAATTTTTATTATTAAAAAATTACTTTATCTAGGTAGGCACTTATCACTCATAAACATTTCATTTACAGCTGTCGGCACTTTATTTACTGATAGTCAAAACAAACCTAAGTAATTTGAGGAAAACAATATAAAATAATGAATTAAGCGTATTGTACATTTATTATTCTTGTTATGTCATTACTTGTGTGCAAATAAAGATTTTTTTGGATTGTATTACTAAAAATATATATTTTAGTTAATTATGTATAGTTGTAACTTGAGATGTGGTGTCATGTCGGGTAATTACAACAATCATTGGGCTACGTGTAAATACTGGCGGTTTGAAAACAGACTACCATTTTGTTTACTAAAGTTCATATACAGGAAACAGTACTACGTAACAGTACATATACTGCTACTGCACAACGAAAATAAACGGTCTCTTTAATTGTTTTATTCTAACCGATACAACTTGCGTGCTGCTTGCACGCAAGTTGTATCGGTTATTTCCGGTATTTTTCTACCCGTACCATTTATCAAAATCTTAATCACAATCTATTGGACGGCCAATAGATTGCGTGATTGAGTAACTGAACAAACAAACTCTCATCCAATTCGCATTTATAATAGTAGGATTTGAATTATCGCAGTCGATTTAGCTTGTTATTGTACTTCAGGTACCTACTTCATTATGAACGACAGAAAGTTCTAGATTCGGATTAATTTAATTCTTCCTTACTCCATGTTCATTAATATTGAATTTAACATTTGGAGTAAAGTTATTCCTTGCGTTAGTCCGCGTTTAATAAGGTATACTAGTCATACGGTATAAGATTGCAACGTGGAACCAAACTAAATGGTGCATGCAGTACGTTGCACTCGCATAAGAATGCACTTTCTGTTGTCTCTCCTCCAGATAGCATTTAAATGATTAAACTAATAGCAATAATTATTAACCACAATCATGCTAAGTATAGTGTAAGTTAATGATGTTCCTTCTCATACTCGTATTTCAATAACCCGGATGTACCGCTTCCTAATAAAGCGGCTGATTATAATCTGACAGACAGCGTACCTGTGGGATCATTGCAGGCGTTGATTACTTAATCCGTTACTTATGAAACAATTCTTTAACTACTATCCTTTAACTTTATAAAAACTCGTCCAAAAGAAGTGACAGTTTTTGGAGAAGCTGATAATAAATCAGCAACTAGTGTAGGTGTTTTGGCTATGCCTTAATAGTTTAAGCACAAGGCGAGCGCTTCATAGAAACGGCGCGTCAAATATTCCTACTATTACTACAAATGAAACTGTATATCCGTGAACACGTCAGTAACACGTCAATGTGTGCGTTTTCATAGTCGAACGTCCCACAGTTACACAAGAACGGGGGAGAAGTACGGAAGGAGCGGGGGTGCCATATTGCGGGAGGGCAGGGAGTTTCCTTTCTGTACGTAGTACTAATATTAATTCTGTGGTTTAAGGTTGGACTACTTATTCTGTGATTTTCATAGAGATTGAACTTGAAACACTAAAATCAAGTGAAACTTACAAAAAATATTCGAGTGGTATGTTTTCCTCTGTTGATCTATCCTATAAATTTGAAATTTGATATGATAAGGTTGGACGCTAGGAGTTCGTTGCCCTTGGTAAGATAGAGCTATGTAGAGACAAAGACTGACGCGAACTTTTTTTAAATTGTTAAACAAAACTACAGTTAGGAACAAGTTACATTGAATGAAGCCAACAAGTCATACTTTATTTCCGGTAAACCATATTCGCGTTGTATGCATAAACTGCATGCTTTTTTTGTAAAAACAGATCCAACTTTTAGCTGACTCATTGCACATTATGCTCTAGCGCATAGAATTTTAGAAAAAGTAGGTACAGATAGAGAAAAGGAAACATTATTTGCAAAAACATGAATGTACTTCATGATGTTAAATTAACAACACACAAGAACAAGAAACACACACCCTAAGTAATATATTTTATATTCGCATCCTCCTAAGTACAGCGATGGGCTTGTTATAAACTGTGGTCAAGTCGCTATATTATAAATAAATGACGAAGAGCGACACTTGCTTCCATCTGGTCTAATTCCCAACTCAAATCTCACAATTGGATGATAACCGCCACTAATTTAATTACCACTGATCGCGTGAGCTCTTAATTGTACATTAAGTTTATCGTCCATTATAAACTACGCTTGGAAATGAACTCTGAACTGAACTAAAATATAGTTGATATCATTGTGTACGACTTTGATTCGATAGAAGCTATAAATAACAACTCCGATACAAAGCTTCGCAAAGTTGTTGGTCCAGAGAGAATTATAAGTAATTGATCTGATTCTCGAAATTAATAGAGACGTCGAAAAGCAACTGAATACTGGCATAAATCTAGTTAAGCAACTAAAACTCGGTGGGTACCCAAATATAGAAGACAATGTATACTTCGTTACAGACACAATTGCTAGCAAAATGGCGCAACATGATGGTCTTCAAAATAGACTTGATTAAATAAATCCAGCCACTTGTCGACAGTAACTACACAAATAAATCTGAATCCAGTTGCTGGAGCAAAGCAAATCAGGTTACTCTGTACATTTGACAGTTGTAATACAGTTGATTCAAACATTGATTAAACATGGTACTAACAAGTTAACGGTCACAGTTATGGGCGTAGCATACGGCACATAAATTAGCGCCTGGTTTGTCCCGCGCCTTATGAGGAGTCTTGTTTCGTAAATGGATTAACTTTTGTGATTTGATTGCCACACTGCGTATACTCATGATGATTTGTCCAAAAGGAGGAAAGAACCTTCCTTACCTTAAGTACTAAGTTTTTGTTTCTGCATAGGTATACAATCATTTACGTTGTTTTTAAGAACTTAGCTGAAAAACAGACAAAATCTTCGATGGTTTGTGACTTTGCTATTGATGTATGACATTTTCAGGATTATTAGCGAATGTCATGTGGCTCACATTTTAGTTTTAGTACGTGCTCTAAAATGAGTGATTGTTATGTCTCGTGGCATATTGTTATTTTTTGCTAATGAATAAATCTAGTCCGAATTGTTAATAACATATTTGACCTTAAAAAATAAATTGAAAAGCTTGATAAAATAGTAAAATGTAGTCATGAACAAAATGTTTCGTTCTTAGCTTTAAAGTGAGATGTAAAGTAAATAAACTGGAGAAGAAATGTTAATCTACAAAATCAATACAGACTCTGAGTTAACGATCCCAAGAAAAGTGTGAACAAACTGTGAGTCCTCTGTCTGCTTTGCCCTGGCAAGGTCACAAACCTGCATGGTCTAAACTGAAGCGTTGTTTCAGTTTACCGACAATTTTTAATAATAACACACCACAATGAATCTAAAACGATGGATACTGTTAGGTTGAATTTTAAAGATAAGATAGAGTTACATATTTGCAGAACACGTGTACAGTTGATTCATGTCTTACCAAATGTTTTGATTTTTTTACATTCTATTGTAGTTTGATATGACAATGGCAAAATTTATTCTACTTCGTCAGAGCCCATGAATATAATGTCGCCCGCATGTCTGAAAATGCCTTCAAAGTTAGACATTATTATTAGAATCTTTAGATTTGTTAACTTGTGTTAAGCCAGTAAAATATTGGACCAAAAGATCGTTTTGTATTTTATTAAACCATTGTCTTTTATATCCTCTCTGCGAAGCTAACCGTAACACGTTGAATATCGTCCATATTGTTCCTAGCAGGCAGCAATGATCTATGATCCCCTGCAGTGTTAGGATAATCCCTATAAATAGATTCCATTGTTGTGCTGACAAATTCATGTATATTTTCCGCTATCTATGACTAATATTTGGTAACTGTTTATTGTGAAAGATCACATTCGTAATTAATAAATATATTTATTTATTTATTGACGTAAGTAGATATTAAGATAATAATGAGGCAAGTGAATTGGGTTCAAGTTAAGTAAATAAGTAATCTTAATGATTAATATTTATATCAAAAACAAGCATATTTTTAGGGCAGCTTTTATCCAAACCATTAAACACATCTTAAGGATCAGCGCAGATTATATTATTACGTGTGCGCATAGTCTAAATTATTGAAATAATTAGTTAAATCTATTTGCATGTGTAATGCGTATCAATATTATGTCCAAAAATGTGTATTATTACATCATACATCGTACAAGTACCTTTCAAATAAACTCCAATCAGGTTGACAAAAAATAAGTTTACGGACTGTTTCGTCCTGTGATTCACAGGCTTTTAAAAATCGCATGATTCACCGTATTATACGAAGTTATATGGTGACGACCATATTTAATTTTGGTTTCATCTAAACTTAGTTCTGGTTGCGTTTTCAGATGTTTTCCGATGATTATTTTTATGAAATGCAGCAATAACTCTTATTTCCAATCTTAACAATAAAAAATATATCAAGGATGAATTACCATTCACGCGAGGGAATGTCAGTATAATATTTAATTTTCTTACTCAGAATAGATTAACCTTGCGATAAAGAAAAATTCCCAGCGACACGGAAAGCCGTATCGTAAGTCACAACGTAATTAAAAATAATAAAAATACACGAGCTAGATGAAATTTTCCCATTTATTCTTGGACTGGCTTTATCGCAATCTCGAAATAAGGTCACAACCTTTCAGTTACATGCTTCTGGAGTCCTGTAATCTGGAGCACCTATCTTTGTATCTTCGTCGTTTCACAAAGGGTAATCACAGTCTTTGTAAAGAGTAATCACATTGTCAAAAAAATGGTAGAATTCGTCCGTGACACGACAGGAGCCTTGGAATTTCAGGGATCACTTTTATAAAATGTACATCTTGCTAGGGAATTTAGAATTTATGCTCTTTTTTGTAAAAGTGTACGACATCATAATTAATCTGAGCCATATAATTTTATTGCAAATTGATATGTACTTATAGACGGCACATTGGCAGAAAACTGCAGAAAAAAATTATATTTTGACGCTGCGTCTTTTGAAGAGTCTAATTGAACTAAAGATAATTCAAATATTGACGACGAGACAACCTTAATCATTCACTGAGTTTTCTCTCACCACTGTCAATTAAGAATTAAGAACACGCTGTGATAGAAATATTACTTATCCAATACATCCATACTTGCAATGTGGTACCATGCCATGACCATAAAACGTAAGTATAGGAAGATCGTAAGAAATAAATCCTAACATTATGTGCTATTCGCGTGACGACTGGTGGCTATTCGCTGAATTTGTATTCGTGCTGAATACATTTTCATAATACATTTATTCCTTCCCTTAGGTCTGATACACAAAGACAGGTGGCGTATTTTGCGAGAACATTAGCTCAAACTTTAAAAAATAGGGCTGCACTGCAATTACTGTCAAATGACGAGTCCAAGATGCAACGTTGGGTTGCGGATTTTTTTTATTTTTATTTGTATTCCAAACTGCAGTAAACAAAGGATTTGGAAGCTTGCCAGCAAATTGAGGTACCTAGTACTTTATAGCCTTTCTATACTATTGAGATGAAGATTTTAGATCTACTGAAGTTGCATAGAGAGATTCAGATTGTCGTCTAGTTAATAACGAAGACAGCTTGTTCAAACAGTTCAACTAGGTGAATTCATGACTATGTATATAATACATACATGTGGTGGCCGAGTGGTAGGGCACCCGCCTGTGACTGCTAAGGTCCCAGGATCGAATCCTGCCCGTGCTACATGAGTTTGAGCAATCTGACTCATGTATGGTACTTTTCATCGACCACCACTTGCTTCCGGTGAGGAAACCCGCACTCTAATTGATGATTATCAGCCAGTGTGTGAAATGGAGAAGGCAATGGCAAACCACTCCATTATCATTGCCAAGATAGTCGTTGTGTGTGTTTCATTAAATATAATGACCGCCACCCTTAGTCATGAGAAAATACGTCTAAAGATAAAAAAGAGTTTGTCAACAACACTCAGTTTGACACTAATGACAATATGGTCTTTCCATTGCTGATGCAAAAAATACCTCCAATCAATCAATCAATCAATAGTTTATTTGTTAAACATAGGTACAATAAAAGATGTTACAAGTTAATTAGCTCGCCATATCTTGCTATTTCTAGCATACAAATATTTAGGTAGTTTCTAAATCGAGTTATAATAATGTAGGTATAATGTCAAAATTAATTTCAAAATAAATTATAAATAAAATAGAAGAGAAAAAAATCTAAATACCTCGCATCTTATTAGCTGTCTTTTCAATAGCTAGAATAAGCCCACATCCATCATACATCAGCCATCATGAGAGCCCACAATTCAGCTAAGCGTGGCCTTCGAGTCTCACGCAGGTAGCAGAACAAGACATAATAACAAACTACAAGAACCTATTCAAAATTTATCTTTATTTGAGAATAATGCATTTGGAATGGCTATTAAAATTTACAATTGTCTACCTGATAGATTCCATCTATATAATAAACGCAAATTTAAAAACGAACTTTTTGACCTATTATCCAGTAAATGCTATTATTCAGTCAAGGAATACTTAAATGACAAATTGACATAAAATAATTCTATTATATTTAAATTTTATGTGCTGCTGCAAAATCTTTATATCTGACTAATAAAATAAAAAACTCTAATGATAAGATCAAAGCTGCTTGGTCTATTATCAATAACGAGACAGGCAAATCGAAATCGCGCGACATTAATATTTCTTTAAAAATTGGTGATAAAACCATAACTTCTAACGACGAAGTAGCCAACGAATTCAATAATTTTTTTGCCAATATTTCTAAGAATATCACAGGATCCCTCTCCTCTTGTCCCAGTGCTGCAGATGACTTATTAAAAAGAAATGCCTCCGATCCTAAGTCCATTTTTAGATTTAGAAGTATCACATCGGATGAACTCTTATCTGCGTATAAGGCACTCAACATGAAAAATACTGAGGATCTCTGGGGTATATCTGTCGCAGTTCTGAGCAGTATTATTGATTTG
Source organism: Ephestia elutella (assembly GCA_018467065.1). NCBI lineage: Eukaryota > Metazoa > Arthropoda > Insecta > Lepidoptera > Pyralidae > Ephestia > Ephestia elutella. Next base: position 6,619,410 of record CM031592.1, on the reverse strand, counting down.
ATTGCTCCTCATCTAACTGTGATTTTCAATAAGTGCATTTCCGAGGGTGTTTTCCCTGACCTCATGAAAATAAGTAAAATTATTCCTTTATTTAAACAGGGTACAAAAAATGATCCCACTAATTACAGACCCATTTCTATATTACCCGCTTTAAGCAAAATATTTGAAAAATTAATTTTAACGCAATTAGTCTCTTATTTTATCGTAAATAAAATCTTACATAATTGTCAGTACGGTTTCACTAAAGGTCGTTCCACTACTGATGCAACATCTACTTTAGTTCAAATAATCTATGAAAGGTGGGAATCTAGCCAAGATGTCATAGGTATTTTTTGCGACCTTTCAAAAGCCTTTGACTGCGTGGATCATAATATACTAAAAAACAAGCTTAAATTTTATGGTGTTACTGGGACGGCCCTTGAGGTACTAGCTTCTTACCTGGACAACAGAACTCAGAAAGTAGAAGTTAACAGAGCTGCTTCCAGCAGCGCGGCGGTACACATGGGCGTGCCTCAAGGCTCCATAATCGGTCCTTTTCTATTCCTTGTTTACATAAATGACCTTCCATGTCTTGCCCAACAATTGTGTGAAGTTGTTTTATTTGCGGACGACACATCATTACTATTTAAAGTCAACAGAAATAGTCAAAATTATGACGATGTAAGTAATACTATGACACTTGTGCTTGACTGGTTTACAACCAACAACCTGGCTTTAAACACGGACAAGACCAAGTGTATAAAGTTTTCTCTCTCGAACGCACCTCATAATGATATACCTTTAATAGTTAATGGCAAAGTATTAGAGTGGGTACACAGTGTCAAATTCTTAGGCGTTACCGTTGACTGTAAGTTAAAGTGGGATAAACACATTGAACTCACGGCCAAAAAACTTAGCTCGGCGGCTTATGCAGTGAGAAGGATAAGACAGTGCACAAACATTGAAACAGCTAGACTCGTGTATTTCAGCTACTTTCATAGCATAATGTCATACGGATTATTGATATGGGGAAATGCAGCCGAGATAGGGAAAATATTTGTATTACAGAAAAGAGCAATTCGTTTTATGTACGGGCTAAAACGACGCGATTCTCTACGAGAGCTCTTTAAATCAATAAAAATTCTTACTGTTGCATCTCAATACATCTTCAATGTACTTATTTTTGTTAAATCCAATTTAAACCTCTTTAAAAAAATCTGCGATGTACATAGTATAAACACCCGCAATAAGAATAAACTTTATACGCCCTGCTTTAGGCTTAAAAAGGTTCGGCGGTCTTTCGTGGGTCAAAGTGTAAAAATGTTTAACAAGCTCCCTGACGAGGCTATAAATTTACCGATGCAAAAATTTAAAACATATCTTAAAAATACTTTGATGAATAAAGCGTATTACACAATAAGTGATTATTTGAACGATAAAAAAGTTTGGTCTCTCCCTACAACTTCGCCACTCCACACTTGATTACATTCTTTTGATATTGTGAAAAAATAACCTTACCTTTCTTTTTTAAATTTAATAACATTGACATTTAATTGTTAAACATGTACGTGTATTGTGATCTTCAAGTGACTGAAAGTATTTATTTTTCTAAAATGTTCAAACTTGTGAACGGGTGTTGCCAGGGGATCCTGCTTCGATCCTGATTCGAATTTTATTTTTATTTTTTGTTCTTAACCAATTCATTGTGGTTACTTGATCACAAACATAACATGTTTTATTATATTATTATTATTTTTTTTACTTATATTTTTATTTTATTTTTGACTGTACACAATCTAGTGTATGTATAAAGTTAATGAATAGCCCCTCTGGCATGCTAGGCGACCAAGACTGTTTCATGAGTTTCTTTCGGCATTTCTTCTCAGCAGTGGTCGTTCCGAAATGCTAGTAGTTTGTAGCTTTGAGACATAAAATATTATGATTAAATAATTAGTTATCGACGTGAAAAAGAGCCTTCTTTGAAGGCCAAGTTTCAATAAAAATTTTGACTTTGACTTTGATTAAATTCTATTATTTTAATTTAATTTATATGGTTTTGCAGAAATAAATATTACATAGTTGACTTAAATTCACATGTGCTTTATTTTAAACTTATTTCGGTTTGACATTTTATCCTATTTAATTAGTCATATGAAATTTTATTTAATTTAATTGTATAGTAATTTTAATTCAATTTTTGCATGCTGTAACATCAGTAGAATATGTTTGGTTGTTATATGTATTAATTTTAAGATCTTATCTGTACCCATATTCAGCAAATAAAATATTTCATTCATTCATTCATTCACGACTCTTGGCTCTGTCTACCCCGTAAGGGATAAAGACGTGATTCTATGTATGTATGTAGAATAAGCCTGAAAGTATCGCTCCTGCTTTTGTGGCTTTTCTTGGAGTCGTTACTTGTCAACCTAATTTCGTAAGTCTCTCATTCAATATTCGTTTCCTAAATTGTTTTGGTTAATATAATATGTAAGGGGGTGACATTGATGGAATGTTAAGTGTTTTTGGCGTGTTGACGTCACAATTATTTTACCCCCAATCCATGTACAACATTGATTGAAACAATTAATGTATGTGTGTGTATTGTTAATAATCTTAAAGTTTCCAAACGAAGAGTCTAACACAAAATGTACACATGTAAAATTATACTAAATTATGGGAGTTCAAACTATTATGGAGTTGAAGAACACTTCAACATTAATGAATCTATCATTTACTTTATTAAAGTTGTCTTATTCTCCTTTAAAATTTGAATCTTAAAAAGTTTAAATAACTATCACAGTTTTATTATCAACAAACTCCGAAATAATTACAATTCTGACAATAATACGAGTAGCAACAGCAACATTCGCCTTGTTTTATAAACAGGAACCGATAGTACTCACTAGTACCGAAGTAATTGCTTTCCTGCCCGATGCCAACCAACTAAATTACTATTGCTTCCTTGTATTGTTTCAAAACGTCGCACGGGACTCTTATTTCACGAAACAGTAAAAGGTACATTTTAGCTGGCTTTGCTTAAATATTGTACATGGTATTCATTAATGTTACTGAAAACAGACTGGTAACATACTTCTGATCTGGTATATTTTTTCTACTTCGGTAAGATTTAGGTTTAGTCTCTGCAGGCCCACTTTCAAATCAATATAAATGTTACTTGAAATAAGCATACAACTTACAAAGCCAAAAACTTATGAAAATCGTAATATAAGCCTCAGAATAAGTTCATTTAGCCTCAGTTCGTGTTCGTTTATTTGCAAGTCGAGTGGACATCCCACTTTATTGCTGACTGTGGAAACGAGAGCATTGGAAAAAGTCCAATAACGTTTGTGGATTGCAGGATATTCCTTGGGGATGTCATTGATGCTTCATTAATGTTGGCTTGCTTGACGGTCCCTTGTTATGATGCAATTTTTATAACAGGCAAGCATAATGCAATAAACAGGCTGCTTATGCTTGCATATGCGATTGTTATTCTTAACAATAATGGTCCTACTAAAGCGAGTATTGTATTAGTTGCAATTTCCTTTGCAAGCAAAACTTATCCAATGCTGGCAAACCACAATCTTAAGTGTTATTTTTTTGTCAACAGGTTGTACCTCGTCTGCTTGGCTCGTTGGTGGGAGGATCCATGAGCCCCACACAGCACTTGGAGCAGCAGCAGGCTCTGGTGAAACAGTTCGCAGAGATCCTAGAATTCGTACTCAAATTTGATGAATACAAAGTAAGTATCATATACATCTATTAAAATTTAGTGGAAAGCCATGATTTATACTTAAGCAAATAGTTTTAGCTTACTAATAATTTAATAGGAGATTAAACAGTACTGACCCAAATTTTGTGAAATTTGTACTTGGTATTATTATTGCTATCGCAAGCTGTAGACAGATATTTCTCCACAAGGCAATAAAAAATACCCGATGGCCACGTATAACAGTGCCAAAATTTCTATTCCTTCCTGTTCCATGCAATCAGTTCCAATTTTGCTAGCGGAACATAAAAGTTGACATTTTACCCATGAAGCTATCGTTGGCAGATAGACACCAAATTCTTCTAAGAAGTATAGAGGCTGTATGCAGCTATTGTCATCTTCAGAATGGACAATGGCGAATACATCTATAGATCTATAGGTTCTATTCTGTTCACATCGAAGAGCACGCACTCAAACGTAAATGGAAATACAAGATAATGTTGAGTGCACTGACTGCTCCACAGCGAAGACAAAACGAAGAGTTACCCATGCATTTAAATCGTGATCGCATTTGTCTCACTGATCAATTTCTAGGGATTGCATGGGTAGTCAATTTGATAATAGATGGTCAAAACTGTCAATCACATACTGTTTTTTCCCCATGTTTCTTTGTGTAGATTCGCCAAGAAACTAGGTCACTCACAAAGCCGTAAATTAACGTATATTCTCCCTCCCATAACGGCCCCTTATTAAAATTTTCATGCCAATTTGCCAAATCCCAAGATACAATTAAGAAAAAGATGGAAGACATTTTTTAACTAAATCCATTGAATGTTATTGTAGTATAAATATCTGATTTGATATTATTATAAAATAACCAGGAGCTGTAAACTTTATTGGCTACATTGGTTTCTTTCTTAGTATCTACTATAAAACAAGGCTTACTGTTAAATCAGTGGAATATACCTTTCTTCACCAGTTGCAATCATTTATTATCATTAAAATTTAACAATAGAATAATATCATTGTTTATGTGTATATTTTATTGGTCGATTCGGTGAACTTCTTCGATCTAAAGTGGTTCGGTTTACAGAACTCTGAATAAATAAGGTTCGGCTCGATCAATACCTCATCGACGTAGTTTCAAAAGCCTCTTTTTCTGGCGGAGCTTTTTATATCTTCCATCGTCTTTCAAATTCAATAAAATTTAGTGGTATATTGAGAGTAACCATCTAGGTAGTCTAGTGTAAGAGAGTACCATCCAACATGTCCTAGCATTCGACGCAATTGCTCGAGGACCCCTTTGACCCCAACCTTGGCGTGTCGTTGCTCCGTACTCAAGTGACAAACACAAATTACTATAAGGAGTTATATCACTTATCATTTCCGCTCCACGATTTATTTATAAAGACCCGAATCCGATGTTTTATGCGCTTTTGAGAGCTGAAGGTAAAATGCGAAATGGGAACATTTTATTTTTTCATATTTCCGTTTCGTTTTGCATCATAAAATGACTCACAGGGTAAGCTTACCTAAGGGAAAAAATATGGCTCAACCAAATTATTTGAATCTACTTTTATGCGTTGTTTGCTGAATTCATTAAATTAGCTTTATGAGCAAACTTTGGAGTAATCATCTAAAGAGGACAAATAAATAAATTAAAATCTAAACATTACAAAGTGTACATGAAACGTAATACTTTATCTGTTCGTGCAAATAACCACAACCGCATAAATAGTATGAGGTAATTTGAGCTTTAAACATATTTATTCAAAAAGTAACTACATGTATGAGTATGTATATTAATAAATTATGAAGGTAATAATAATATAATAGATTTTTTTGCTAACCTCTTCACTCAAGAGATCACTTCAGTCGAATGCTGTCTCAATGGTATCGATCGGAGGGGGTTTGTGATATTGAGACGCAGTTCTAACGTTCGAGGTTAAAAGAAAATCTTCAACTGACATGACAAATACCACATTAAATACCCACATCATACCCGAAACCTTACCGAAACCGAATCTTGTAGATGTATGTAAACAAAAACTATATATATCCATAAATATACAAGAAGAAACATAAGAAGCATAGCGCATTGAAAGATCTGAAAAGAAAACTTCAATTACGAAGCTACCACAGACTATGTAGCTGATTGTTGGACGTTACTATTTTCTTTGTACTCTTCGTATTAAGAAGAAAAGATGTACAAAAAGCATAAGCATCAATAATAAGGATGTTAAACCAACTGTCTGCCATCATGGCATTAAGCACGTTTCGCGCATTAGTCACCCAATCCAATAAGGTAACAGCGATCGTTTTGATAGCCTTTGTGATAGAAAGCGAGGTTCCGCCTGTGACTCACTCTTCGTGAACCGCGCTCTTTAATTCTGATGCTGACTGCCTCAAATTCAATTTATTTGTCATGATAATTAGTATCATGAAAGTATGTATGGAAGAAGCCAAGAGGTCCAAATACCTTTTTATATGTAAACCTTTTTAAGCAAAAGTTAACTTTTCCTTCCAGACATGAATAAATTATTTCCTATATTTGTAAGTATGCATGCATACTTAGAAAAACATTGGATTAATAAAATTTGATCCAGAATTCCTTTATTATTTTGTATGAGGTTGCACGTCTTGGTTGTTTTGTTATTACTAGATGATCGATAGATAGATTAGATATATGTCTATCCTGACTGTAAAACAGCAAATGGACGTTCCGCAGTGTAAGCACTTCTGTGCCGAGGTCGTCATGCATTGTGATTAATGACTAATCAATCTAGTGATAAAGGACGTATTTGTGATGCTCAAACATATAAATTTTTGGCATTAAGTACTGAACTACCGTGAAACAGTCGGTGAAACAGCGTGACAGTGGAATTATTAAACTATACCAAATTCAATAATTTTTATTTATAAAATTATAACTAAATAGATCGTGGCTGGAATAGCATTAGACTTTATGTTGGGCTGAAAGGTTTTTATTGCTCAACTACTACTTACCATACTAGCTCATGGCTACTTTTTTCTATCAAAATCTATCACACGTAACATGTAGGTATACAATCAAACTAATTTCATGTATTCCGAGTGCGTTAGGGTACATTTAACATACTTTACAGTGCACATAGCAGGCTCCTTTGAGACACATTACCCAGCGCTCTCCTGGCGTAATATGATGAAACTTCCGCACGGACGCCTTGGGTGACATTCGGTAGTATTACGGGATACATGCGGGATACAGGAACATGATTCACTATTCACGTTGTGTCTCGGGTCCAAATCTACACGGTTTCATCATTATTCACAGCATTCCTCTTTTTTGTATGACATTAAGAATTCATGTTTATTTATTACTCGCAGAGTTACATTTCTTCGTATTTTTTACAAAAAAATATTGTATTTCTTTCCTTATTGTTATCAGCTTTGATATAAAAATCATCTAATAGGTCCATTTTATTTAATGGAAACCCGTATTTTGCATTAATACTCGAAGACACCAATAAATTTAATTTCTTGCTATAACAAAGCACTCTAAAACTTACTTATGTTAAGTTACTCGTTACGTTACCTACTTACTCTATTTTAAGGGTCTTGATGTAATGCGATACAAAATTGAATTGAACTGAACCTGAATGAAAACGTGATAATATGTATGTACATATGTATGTATGAATAAAAACTAAACTGACTGAGCATGGACTTCCAGATGAAAACGCCAGCAATACAAAACGACTTCAGCTACTACCGGCGCAGCGTGTCCCGAGGAGGGTTAATCAACGCCGACCTTCCTCCAGGGGAGGAGCCCCACATCAGCGCAGAGGTGGCGAACAGAATGTCCCTCTTCTACGCACAAGCCACGCCTATGCTTAAGGTCCTCTCCGAAGCCACCAGCCAGTTTGTGAACGACAACCAGCAGGACTTGGAGAATACGACGGAGACGCTCAGCACGATGGCTAAGGTCTGCTTAAGGATGTTGGAGAACCCGTAAGTACTATTATATAACAGAATTAATCTAGTAGACGCTGATACTAGTGTTGGTTTAAGGGTTTTAGTTCATGGAGGTCTTCAAAAAGACGCATAAAAGAATTATTCAGGGTCGGCAACGCGCGTTTGTTTTGTCGACACTGTATCCATCATCCTTATGATGATTTTATAAGAATGCTTAATAAGAAGGTAAGTTCCAGAGTAAGAACTAACAAGTGTGGTTTAGTCGGGATATTATACGTAACGTTATCATCACTAAATTTTAAATTAACTTCTAAGCTCTACTAAGTAAACACAACGCTGGTCTATCGAGCTCTTCTACTACTTTCTCTCCTTCCTAAACATTATGATCGAAGGGTACCTTTTCGGAATCTATATTTTAAATTCATAAACGCAAAGTAATGTGAGGTTAAGGATAACGGTGTCAATTTATGCGAACGTCAACACCACTAATAACTATTTTAGTTCAAATGAGACGTCTCACATTTCAACCACGATTAATGAGCAAGGTTGTAGTATTGGGAACAGCTCACAGCACACTGAATATTGAGTTCAAAGCTGATATAGCTGAGACTAGTAAAATACGTTTTACCGGGAATATGTCTACTTGGGGGATTTTTACTACGTTTCCTTGTAAATAAACATGAAATTTGTAGCGAGCCGATAAATCCGAGCATAAACATGTATGTACCTATAATGGATTCATGCGAGTTCTGGTTGCTTTAAATCTCCTAAAAGAAACTGATTTATTAACAACTGTAAAAACACTAAAAAGAGCACAAAAAGTATAAAGTACGACTCTTATGTTGTAACAGTAACAATCGTGAATTTCGTTTGAATATCGACTCTGATTTTGATACTTACACACGTTCTTCCATGTAAAAATGTAAAATGAACATCATGTTAAAGGTAAACAAAATGGGGCGTAGAGAGCAGACCAGCGTTGAATCTGGTGCAAATGCATAAATCTCAGATTTCTCACAAACCTGATTGCCAGCCACCCAACAGAGCAGGATATTCTAAAGCCATTCCGGTTAACAATGCTAGCTTTGTTTATGACGTTGTTTTAGCTGATCTTCGAGTAACAATGGATTTCCATTATGGTTAGATATCCTTGCAAGGGCGTGTGTATTACTGGGTGGGATCGAGTGTCGGGCACTCGCCGCGTGCCGATAGCATGATATCAATAACATATTGTGATAATTGAGCTGTCACTCGTTGAAGTCCGAACTTTTATCGTGACGGGAATAGCCATCTGCCGATAACGTCATTTTGTGACTTCACAAGAAATGATATAATTGCCCAGTAAATTTTATGAAAATGGAAGTCATTTAAAAAAGAAACAACACTATGTAATAATTGGCCTCCACTCCACCTTATTACGGGTTTCACTCTGGCCTATTTCTTCTTTTTTATCGAAATACTGTAGTATTTGTGTAAAAAGAAAGAGAGAGGCAACCACGTATCAATTTTACACGTATATCGTAGATATATGTAAGTTTTTTGTTTCAGAATAAATCATTAATTTACAATCTATTTTTAACTAGGTAACTAGATTAGATACCAACAACATGTCCCTTTTCTAGGATAATATAGAAATTCCACATTCATCTTTCATCATAGAAATTCCACGTTCTTTCTATTTTCTCAATCAACCTCTTTTCTATTGCCTCTATATGGGAACCCATCACTTTATCGCAATTTACTTCAACGATTTTCATGTCCCATAAAACCATTCGCAGATATTTTAATTCAATATGTAACAAATCCTTAAATCTGTTTACATCGAAATTTCATTTAAACGATTATTCATTACGTACAAACTCACTCTATCGTTATTTCTTTTCATATTTTATGTATTTCATCGAAATAATGAAACATCAAAGTTTTGTTACCCATAATTTTATTTTCACGTAATTTTCAGTTTGCTATATATTTGAAATATCAAATATTACATTATTATGTTACCCTATATAGATAGATTAATCTGGTAGTATTGTATTGATCAATAGTAAATTTATAGCTAGTCCATTAATTATAAATGGATCACAAATCCGACACAGAGCACCCCGACTCCACGTGGCTCAACTTTGTCATATACTAGAGTGTTATTCCTTCGCGCGGAAGCAGAAGGCTCGCGAAGGAGGTCCTGAGAAAATGAGGGCACGAGGCCGAAGCGAAGCGAGGAGGGGAGGTGGCGAGCGAAGCGAGCCGGCGACCTCTCGAGCGGAGCAAGGTTAAGTGCCCGAATGAATCGAAGGGCCGACGGAGCAAGTCTTCTGGTGGAGCCACCCAGAAATACTTGCTTGCTGCATGCTAGCTGCATGCTTGCTGAATGCTTGCTGCATGCTTGCTGCATGCTTGCTGCATGCTTGCTGCATGCTTGCTGCATGCTTGCTGCATGCTTGCTGCATGCTTGCTGCATGATTGCTGCATGCTTGCTGTATGCCTGCTGCATGCCTGCTGCATGCTTGCTGTATGCCTGCTGCATGCTTGTTTCATGCTTGCTGATGCTTGCTACATGTTTGTTGTGCTTGCTGCATGCATGCTTGCTGTATGCCTCAATCTTGCTATAACTTTTTGCATGTTTTAAGCAAAAACAAGCGAATGCAGCGTTCGATGAAACGTTACTGCGATTAAAAGTTATGATGCGCATCGTTACATATTGAAACATGTTATTATAAATGGTTACATCGATATCTTAATACATGTGTGAAATGTTAGTTTGATATATCGTTTTTCTTGGAATAGTAGAAATTTTATAACGTTTTTTTTAGGAAATGTTGTTCGATATTATGAAACTGTGATAATAAGTTTTTCGATGTTTTAAGAAAAAAATATATTAAAAAACGTGGAATAGTTTTCTGGGACATGACAATCGATATGATAAAAATCTGTATTTTAATAGACACCCCCTCTATATCTATATATGTTTACTCATCGTCGTTAATATTATCCACCATTTTCCATGGGAAAAAGTAAATGTTTGTTGTTCTTCTCCAGTCAGGTTTTAGAGTACGGTACGAGTGAGACTGTTATCAGTGAACTGATGCATCACGTGTGTGTGGAGATATCTTATCAAGAGTGTTTTAAATCAGTCTGCAACAGTCAACATTGTTTAAGAAATGGTATCACTTTTATTTTGATTATGTTTAACTTCAAGGCGTTGAGTATACTTACTTAAATCATCACATTCTTGGCCTAAATATAGGTAGGTATCAGCTTTATATGTTTTTTACCTTCCTCTGTAGGTATTTTATTTATATGTTTTCTCCAAAGTTTGATATCTAGCTGAACTGTTGCAGCTAAAATTAAAAGTCCATTGTGAAAATGGGCTGGAGATGGTTATCTGACTAAATCTGAATTTCCTATTCTGTGTACTAGAAACTAGCTGAATACGCCGCTAGGTAGAAATCTGCGGACCCCCAACGAAGGTCCATCATTGGCGTTCCTGTAGCTGAAACCTCCAACCACCTCATAAGGCTAAATGTTGCTCGGGACTGCGCTTCCGTGCGTTATAATAGCCTTTGGGAAAGTCCTTCTAAGTAAAATATTTCTTAAAATCATACATACTTACAAATCCCAAGTTTACATAGGTAGCTATTGTGCTATGACAATAACATATGATGTCGATGACGTATTGAGGCCGCTCTGCAGCGGGACATGACATCGCCGTACGCGCACTCGCCAGGAAATCGGTATCTGTGATTGGGACTCGTAAATAATATACGTCCGTTAGTCAGCCCTTTGTTATGTCATCCAAATTCGTTTCATATGTTGTGGCTGGCATGTTGAAAAATACTTAGTGTCTTTTAATTTTATTGGATCTTATCTAATCCTTACGTCAAATTTTTTTTCAATATCTACATATATTCGATCTTCAATTACAGTAGGTATGGCTTTCGATTCGCATTTTTTTACAGCCTTTTTTGCAGACACGTGTCGCCGTCGACCATCGCGGTAGCACAGAGTAATTTATTATGTGACGGTAGTCACGTGATCACTTCCTTATTAGTAATTCTAGCATTGTTATCTATTCATTGGCACGATGGTGAAAACATCCGTTTCGTTATCATCACAATCTATACGAATTCGACGCTAAATTATTTAGGTTATAATAAAAATTTATGGATGACGTATACAAAAACATACTACCTAACCTGCTGCAAAACGCCGCCTCTCACTCTAGACTTCGCTCTTTGAAACCCACATCCAACTAATTAAATATCTATTAAAAATCAAAACATACTTTCTCAAACTACTAATACAATCCAATATTCTTACTAACTCCTTCTCCCACCACAGATTTCAATTAAATTCTACTCGTGTAGCCTCAAAATACCGTATTTCTCTTGGATGCAAAGCTCCAAGACGAAGTCCATGTCCAATAATAATATCATGACCGAAATAATCAAATAACCGCACCATATATTTCCTCATAAAACTCGCGACTCAGTGGTTACTACAGCCTACAATAACAAAATGCCTGGTCGGGAGCCTGTACCAATCAATTCCATATCCGAGGCGTGCACTTAAATTACCAACTGTGCCTAAAAAACGTCGGATTCTGTATACAAATGACACGTGTTTTCATTGTTAAGGTTTTCAGTCTATCGTACGTTTTCAACTGTAAACGTGTCTTTAGTAAGGATCTATTCATGATCATATTCAGCCACTACTAGCCCAGTATTAAACTTAGTCTACTCCCATTTCTCTCCATCATCATTGTTTTTCTTTGGCCTCCATTACCTACCAGTCACTTTACGAATGTCATCTTCCTAGCGTGAAAAACACGCACACATGCAAGTCTAGTCATCCATTCCTTTGGTCGCGAGGTTAGTCATTAGGTATATCCAAATTTGTCGATTTGTTCCAGTAATGATCAATTTCAGCTGCGCTGCTTAGGTATACAGAAAAAAATCCATAGGAAAATAATAAGGTATTTCATTGGTTCTTAGCTAGTTTGACGCTAGTTATCCAAATCACCATAAGGAACCATCTGTATCGAGAGCATTATGAGTAAATGTTGCAACTAAAACAACATTTATTTCATTGATGACGAGTTCTTTTTTGGTTCAACGTAGGTACAAGTTGAACAAATGTATCAACACCATATCATCGGCCTAAATTCGAGGAATGGCGCAACTTCGCAGCGTATGTTATGTACCGGGAGTCCGGACTATTTGCTTTACGCACGAGATCTGGCGATCCCAATACGTACATAGTTTTATTGTGTCGTAAACTCCTTGCTCCTTGTATAAACATGAGCATATGCGACCCACAGACGTCCAGAAACGTTGCGTGACCGTAATTCGGAACAGGTGCTGGTTTTTTACGGGAATAAAAGATATTTTGGTTTTGTTTTTATGCTAACCAGTTACTGCTATTGTTGTAAAACGAATACGTTACCTCTGCAGTTGAATATCCAGTACCTACCTATTCACTAGAGTAGGCGCGCCATGTATCACTCCTTGAACGGGCGCGCGGGCTACGTGTGTAGCCCATTTTCATTTTTAAATTTTTGGGATTAATCAACATAAAAACAAAGAAAAAACTGAAAATATCTTTAAATAAGATCTTTATTTTTAAAATAAAAAATGAAACAAAACAATTGTAATATTTTTTATCGAAGATTTTAACAAAAATAAAAAGACAATGAAAAATCAACTTAATTATCTTAGTCTGAGATTAGTCAGTCTTAAAAGTAGTAAAATCTCTTGTAAATTCAACATTTTTATTCTTAACTTAATGTTTACATAACAAATTAACAAAAAAAGAGCACTGAATCAGTTCTCCTCAAAACACTCGGGACATAATAGCAACTGATGTTCGGTACAAATTGACTTTGCACATTTTCTTCACCATGCGTGTGCTTCGGGCTCTAGCACAAAAATTACAACGATTTACACCAGTTCCAATGGACATGGGCATATTAGAAGATGCATCTTCTGTCAATGCAAGCAGGAACCTCCCATTCAACTTTAAAGTTTTGGGTAAATTCGTTTGAGCTAAGCGTCGTTCAATACACGGCATTGCAAGTTCAAATGCAACTTATTGTTAGTATTATTCGCTTCGTATGATTTTTTTGCCACTATTATTCATTTTGTATATTACGAGACCATTGATACCAGAAATATTTACAAAATACAGTTCATCGACGTGTTGTGCTCGCCACAATGTACTGTCTGCACATTTTATCAAAAATATCTAAATATATATATTTTGCCAAAACTGAAACGGGCAAATCATCACAATCGTCTGCCTCTTGTTCACTCTCTGAATCGTGTGGTGCATCATTGGCTAAGTAATAACAGCTTTGTAACTTCTCGTCCTCACTTTCAATTAAATTTATCGTCGATTTCTTCATCTTCCTGCAACCAACGTTGGGTTTGTTCCTCTGATACGTTTGCAGCCATGATTTGACCTACAAATATTCGTCAAATTAAGTAATACTGGTGTAATTTGTTTGTACAAGCAAAAAATAACTAAAATTAATTATGTTTATTAATTTAACTCAATTTTATTCATTTTAGAATAGAAATTAATGCCATATTTAAATTTTTACTTTGAAACAAAAACTTACCTTGAACGGTCGCGCGGGGTACAGGTGTAGCCCAGCAACTTTACAACTGTTTTTCTCAAACGTCCATTGTCGGATGCTGCCAAAACGCTGCTGAAAGGCGCGGTGGTTCATAGTCAAGGAATACATGCGGCGGCAGCGCAGTGGTACGACGCATGAGTGAAAGACACGCCAATATTGCACCCTAGGCTACCACTGTAGCCCACGCGCCCGTTCTAGTGTAAAAGATCCTCGCTGTCTTAAATCCCATTACTGAATATCATAGTTATTACGAGTCGATTACCGATCCAGACGACCCCATTACGGTTGCTAATCCTCCTTCCGATCACTCTAGAGGTAATAGTAGGGCTCAGGGTAACTCAAACAGACACCGCACTCGCCGGAATCGAGTGCGAAGTAGTAGGACCGCTTCAACGTTCACACGGTACCGCCCGGCGGCACCAGGACGTTTTTCCCCTCAGGCCCTTCAGGCAAATTGAGCAATATACTGCTCTGCCGCTTTGTGAGTAACGCCCAAAGCCGAGGTTCGTTCCCACCTGGGAGCCCTTTGTGCTGTTACTGTTTCGGCTATATGGCCCTCGAGGCTGTCGCCATATTTCCTCCGGTGAAGCAGTAAAGGTCGACGTAGCGACCAACTGCAAGTAGGCTTCGAAAAAAAAAAAAAAAAAAATTACGAGTCGAATGACGTGAACAACTTTTTAAAGGAGAGGAGAGAGGATGTTAAAGAACCGCTTTGCCGTTGCCTTATTAACGTGAACGAGAAATGAGAGTAGCCTTAGTCCAATACTGGGCCAGTAGTCGCTAAATATAATCATGAATGACTAGTGTAGAAAGACCTAGATACCAACTAATAGAAGTACTTACGTGATCTTTCAACAAATGTACCTTAATTTTCCAGGAAACTGGTCGCCCAATTCAGTCGCGAGGAGACCTCACTGCTGGTCCTTCGCGTGATGGTCGGCCTGATCATCCTGTACGACTGGGTCCACCCATCAGGCGCCTTCTGCCGTTCCTCCTCCGTCGATGTCAAGGGTTGTGTGAAGTTCCTCCAGCAGCAACCGCCAGCGAAAGCCGAGCCACTCCTGAACGCTTTACGGTACACTACCAAACATCTGAACCACCAGACGACGCCGAGGAACATAAAGACGCTGTTGGCGGCGTGAGGACACCACTCCAGCCTTGCATGTTGCTGTGGGGAATGATTCGACAATAATTTGTGGGGATTTCTCAGCGGCACGCTATTGTTTGCACCCTTGTTCCTTACAGCACGATCTGAGGATTTTTATCATCGAATTTAATACTAACGTCTGTTTCGCTTGAAAAACAAATCGATCTGTAATTATTTAGCAGTGTCACGCTTATGAAGAGAAATAATACTAGTGTGTTTCCGCATGCAATCGCTACTTGTTACGCCCCAGTAAATTGAAGATCAGGAATATGTGCTGTCAATTAATTCCATTTTGGACACTGACATCAAGAAAAACGAAACAAAAACGTAGTCGCACGCAATAAACATCTTTATTCATGTAGCGTCACTAATGACAGTATTAACTGTGAATTTCTAAAACAATGTCCATTTTAATTAAACATTAATTGGGCAAAAAATTGTACGCATGTAATTGAATTCGTGATTGTTTCTAATTGATGATCGTACTTACTGAAAACTATTAACATGTTTTTTATTGCGATGCAATTGGGGGTTATCTGTGGATGCAATGTATTTTTTTAATTGACACAAGAAAGAAGAGGCTCAATAAACCATCAAATATTAGGTAGGTATATTTTAAAAAATCACTGATTGTGCTGTATAAGAACTATAACTATGTGAACCTATAGAAATAATGTAAAGATATTTTTCTTTCAACCTGCATGTTCAGATTGCAACAATGGTAATATAATTAATTTTGATAATTCTTTTTTTAGGTCCTTGATGTTGTTCTTAACAGTTTACACCATAGACTAGTACGTTTATCTCTTTCGATCGACGAGTATTATTTACAAACTAGTCTTACATTTTTAATGTTTCTTTAAACATTACGTAACATTGCTCATAAAATTTCGAAAAATTTAACAAATGTAATTAGAATAAAAGAGTTATTTATAATGGTATAAGTCCCTAATAGGCGCACACTTTAGATACGTCGGTTGTTTCTTCTAGTATGCTTCAAAAGCAGTAGTATATTGAGGAATGTCCCCGACCCCACTCGTGCAAGGCTAATGTAGTCCTACGTCACAATATAACTTACCTAACAACTCACCCACAGCCTGTAAGTTAGCATTTATACCCTTGTCATAAGAAGCATGTAACTATACTAGATTCAGTAAAGTATTATTTGTAAACTAATATATGAATACGAACTGCCTTGGAATTATAAAATTGATTACCACATCATATTTGTGCAATAATTGTAAAAAAATAAAACCTATTTTTACAAAACTAGCTTTAGAAATGTCTAAAATTAATAGATGTATTTAAGGCACAAAGTGAATAAATACACGATTCCCAGTGGTCAAAAATACCCTTACAGAACTTCCAAATAATATCCCTCGAACAAAATGCATAATATGACTAAGAAGACTGATTGGACGCAGTTCAGACATTCAAATTTTTCAATAACGTATTCTATATTAAGAACGAAAGCTTAGAATATACAATGCCTTATAAGCCTGGGCGTTGATGTGACATGTTCACACTAGGAACATTTTCTAGGCTTTATGGTATCGGTGAAAATGTTCCCGGTGTCGACGGCCCTCTATAATGCCTTCACTGTAAAACGTTAGATGTAACATGTTTGTTAAATGTATGCATGCTCCACTGCCTTGATGTTAACTACCTGTAATTTTAAAGGAATTTTATATGTGTTTCTATTGACGATTATGTATAAATTTATATGTAAGAATAAACATGTATGGGTTCTGCTAGGTCAAAAGAAACAATAATAATAAATACAGATGCATATCTTCAGTGGCGTAGCGTGCCTTGTCGGGGCCCCGTATAAAAATTTTTTTGGAGGCCCTTATATGGAGGTAAAGATTTTTCACAAAAGAAAAAAAATATTGTGAGAAGAAATATTTATTTATCACATAATTTACCCATTTTACAAATAAAAATCGAATTTTAAATACTTAATATTTAACGCTTAAGGCGGGAAAAAAGGAATTGCTTTATAGAATTTTGTCATTTGTAAAATAAAATAAATTAGAAAGTTTTTATTCTTTTTCCTTACACACTTTGGGGGCCCCCGTGGCCCGGGGGCCCCGTATAATTGATACGGCAAATACGGCGGTAGCTACGCCCCTGCATATCTTCCATTTTTTTTTTTTTTCATAATCTTTAACTACTAAATTTACAGATTTATAACTTTAATTGTCCACTTTTTGTCCTAGCAGATCACTGTTTACGAGTCATTTATTACTTAGGTTAAATATAGTGATAAATTTATTTAGCCCAAGGTAAATAAATTAACGTTAATTATATTTGTACAACCGTTTACAGGTTCCGTTTTGATTGAACAATATTAATGTCTTACATAATATTTAAATATTAATTATACTTACTAAAATTGTTTTAGCCGCTGTCGAGTTTCCGCTCAAAAACTTTTTTCTATACATTTTTAGGATTTAATTCTTGTTATATAAAAATGTATGTCTATCTGTTACCATTTTAACTCTACCAGGATGTATTTATATTGTTCTTTATATAAATAATAGAAAATAATTTCGTTTACTCTAGGGCTGATATTTAGCCATATTTATAGTATAGAATAGATTAACGAACAATTTTTATTATCGTTGTCAATAACCACCAGAGCACAAACTTCTTTCACGTATAGTGTAGATGTAAGCAAATAGTGTGAATCGAAAGATTAGGATGCATTATCGGGAAACTCCATTCGGTGTTTTACCTCTGTAATAATCACTAATAGGAACTTTGCAAAATATAATGTCCACCATCCATTTTATATATTCCACATTAGAGGTAAAATATTTCTGAACGGAGTAATATCTGTGGCTTGCGGACATGTGGTCAAGATAAACAGGAATTTTTACGGAATTGGTATTAGTTAATAGTCAGTCATAATAAAAAATATTGTTGAGAATGGTGTTAGACGCAGCATCCGCAAACTTCAGATATACTGCCTGATTTAATGAATTATGCAGCCTTGGTTTTCATTTCGTAGCTCCAATTAATTTAAAGTGACGAATTATAAATATGACCGTTAAAAGAAACTATGCAAACATTTTTAGATAGGTACGTAACTTCGCACAATCAGCACTCATTGTTGAATATCGCTTATCTTATGATTGTTGCTTGTAAGAACTAGAATATACGCTATGACTTGCATTTCGAATGGGAATTGATTATTTTATATATAGGCTTCCCATACTTCCTACATATTTTTATTAATAGTAAGTTTTCTAAAATAATTCCATTTATGATTCCAGAAGTAACTCCAAGTCGAGTCTAAACTTAGTTTGAGCATTTTAGTGTTAGGAAGGCGAAATAAATGCTAATGATTGTAGAAAGGTCTATTGGATTTGATTGAAGAATCATCCATGGTATTTTGGATGTCTAAAAGTAGGAATATAAAGATATGATATAAAAGCAGCACGGATTCAAAGAAGCAATAACTGACTCATTTAACACAGAAATAAATATTTAATTTGTTGTCAATTTAGCCAAATATTTAGCAAATGCAATTAGTTGTTTGTTGATCTTGAGTCTGTACTCTTTCTGTTAATCATTTAAGATGGTTTCTATGGTAAACCTACTTTAATTACGATTTATTTATTGTATATAATAAACACACCAAAGTTATAAGTAATATTAATAAACTTTAAATAGATTTCAGTTTTTTTATTTAGTTCCCTTCATTCTCCATTTACTATTTGGCTAATTGTCAATAAAGTTGCTATAAAATAGGGCAGCATTCTTGCTAAGAATGTCTGCCTGTCAAAAATCTCAACAATACCACAGATATAGGAACATTACATTCATCTCTCTCTTCATACATGCTTGCCGTTTATGGAGGTGCGTAAAACAAAACAACCACCAATTAAAGTTGAAACAATTTATTCTTAAATAATATTTACAATGTCAAACTAATGGGCAGGGTTTAGGTAGCTGGACGCGGTTTGAGTATTAGCTTGCCTGTGTCGTCACAAGACATGTTGAAGTCATTGAGCACTGACCGTGTCCGGGCTGTGATGATGCTTGGAGCTATCACCTTTCTGTGAACTCCCATCATGAATAGTAGCACTGCAAGGAGAGAACTTGCGAATAAAGAAATAAATCTGGGATAATACTTGCACCAAGAGATTCTGTTGTGGGTATTTTTGAGATAAAAATTATAGTCGTTGGGGGTGTGAATAACCAGCTAGATAAATTTTGTCATTGAAAAAATATCCTATGTGATAAATTATTTGAAAACAAATTAAAAGTATTTATTCATTATAAGCTGGCAAAAGAGATACTGTTGGATTTTGTTTGTAAACTGTTTATTGCTCATCACATAAGAATAATATAATAACAAATAGTAAAACAAAATGGCATACAATGGTGAACTTATCCTAGACAGGGATTGCTTCTAAAAAAGGGGTTTTTATAATATGAAGAAATAAAATAGCAATGTATTGGACTCACCTAGGAAAGTTGATGCGAATGCAAAGAATGGATGGTTCCACAATGACTGAGTGAGCGAAACCACTGGAGTGAGAGGATCTGTCAGCCAATGCCAGGCCGCAATCCCTGTGCACACGGACACCACAGCCAGTAGAACTGAAATAAAATATGTAAACACTAGGTCAAACCCTTTTTTATGAGTAGTATCTAACTGTTTAGATGTTTCAGGTAGACAATCAGATATAAAAAGTATATGTCTAATTGATAATTAAATAAATTTACTTCTCCATCTCATAGTAGCTGGCTGAAGACATCCTATCACCTCAGTAAGGCGCCGTTCGAAGGCCTTGAGGTCTGTAAAAATAACACACCGGTTGAAGTACTGTAAGTAATAGTACTAAATAAACGGCATTAGACAAAAGAGACTCAGTGAAAACCCAAAAATAAAGCTGAAATAAATATAATACCAACAACATTAACTTCAACCATTTTATGGTAAGATATCATTAAATACATAATATTATACGAAATACATGTATATACTTTAATAGAATCATGAAAAATTAAAAGAAAACTTACCATCGCAAGCAGTTTGTTCTAATGACATATTATACTATTTTCATAAATAGGGCTCCAAAAAACCTACCAGCTAATAATATATTGTCAACAAGTTAACAGCATTTCAGATAATTATTACTTGGTTTTTTAATAGTACCTATATAATAATTAATTAAATATTAATAAACGGCTCCACACTCACTGTGCAAAACTGAGATTTTTTTGTTGTTGATTTGATTTGATTGACGTAATTGGACACTGACAGCATCGATTGTATTGCAAGTGGTAAAAACAAAAAGTGTCTACCAATCCTAGGGGTGGATTTCCCAACGTCAATTTTAACGCGGCATGCATGGGTGATAACGGTAGTGTGGGACGTTATTATATAAATTAAACATTTTTTTCTAGAAATAAGAAGCGCTTGCCTATATGAAGCAATAAATATTTTTTACTTGGGATTTCTCTGAATTAGGAAAAAAAATTGTTAAACCCCGAAATTCTCATTTCGGTTTTTGTCTTTACAACATTTTTCACTGTAATTACCCCAATACAACAAAAACTATTATTTGTTTAGGCCTAAGAGCAATATTTAGTTATTGCTCTTAGGTTTAGGCCTATAGTATTTTTTTTTAAAGACGTAAATAGTGTTTGCATTATAACAAGGCCATTTCATATCAATATCTACGTAGTTTAATAAATTATGGATACAAATGCATTTGTCCGAGAAAGCCCTTTAATTTCGGTGGGTTGGTGGTTTGTCGTGAATATTTTTGAATTGTGTTCACGACGGCACTTAGACGGCATACTGAACGGATTTGTTTTTGTATATCTTTGCTGATTTTCTACGGTTCAATAAGTAAAATCTTTAAATGTAAATATAGCCGTTCAGTATATCGATACTGGAAGTATCACTTAGCGTAAGGGACATTTTGGCCAAAATGAGTTATATAAATATTCGGATTCAGAATTTTCTGCTCTATCGATTGGTGTAAGTAGAATTCTTCTATCGTGAAAAAAATGTCCCTTACTTTACTTATTTCCAGGCTGTCTAGAACGATTTTTGCCAAAAATATTGATGTAACAGATATCAATATTCTTTTCTATCAAGCAGAATAAAGTAAGTAGCCTTAAAACATTTATTTGACACTTACAATATATTAAAATTCATAAAGTTTTATTAAACTGTACCATACTTCATTTCGCACAAAAGTACATATTCAGACTAGTCCCTTACGTTAAAATGATTTAAAATATCAAAGATTGTTTGCCCCTTACCCCAAATTGCTCATTTAGTATCTTAAATAATTAAGTAAGATACGTTAAAGTAGTATTAAATAAGCAAATTTAAAATCTAATTTAAATGTTTCTTAAATTCTACACTAAGATCGTCGCATGCCAGATACATCAAATTGCTGTTTCATTAAAAATATTTCGCAATTTTCACCGTTTTAAAACAGTACGCAACGGGTGCGGGCTGCGGGAACGGGGAGGTGTGCAAACACGACGCGACACGAACTATTTGCCATTGCCACTCAGAGCCTGTCATACGTAACGTTACGCGCATGGTGTATGCTAAAGAAAAATAAGAATTGGAAAGTGTTTCTGTCTTAATCTAAGTCAAATTATGTATGAAAATGATGGAGATAAATTATGCGCCTGATGATACATTAGTCGTCGCAAGCTTTGATCTTCAAAAAGTTTTAGCGACACCCCATGGTGAAAGTATGTTATTATATTATTCACTTGTACTAAAAGTCTCTCCATCGACGACTCCTTTCTAGAAATGTGCCCAAAGAACTTAAGTATTCGTAACTGCACAGTCGACGAAAGTCTTTCTTGTATATTAAGCTCCTTGAGTATTGAGATGTTAGTGCGGGAAGCCGTCCACGGGATCTTCAGTAGCCGTCACCAGCACCACATTTCAAATGCGTCGATTTTGCAACGGTCTTGCAGCTTCAGTGACCAAGTTTCAGCGCCATAGAGGAGGATTGGAAAGACAAGGCATTTCATGAGGCGAACCTTTGTTTTCTTGGTTATCCTTCTGTCCTTCCAGATCTTCCCCAGCCTCTATACAGCAGATCTTGTTATGGCACATCGTCTTTTGATCTCATCACTACAGCCCCCCCCCTATTAGAAATAGTGGCCCCAAGATAGATATAACTTGGCACGACTTGGCAATTTGGATGTCAGCTCTGGTCGATTGTCTCCAACTCTGTCCACTATCATCATTTTGGTTTTGGTACGATTAATAGTGAGTCCAAATTGGAGGCTGGTTACTTCCAAACGAGACAGCAACTCTGATATGTCTTCTTCAGTTTGTGCAAGAAGTGTAGTATCATCGGCATAGCGTAGGTTACTTATTATTTGGCCGCCAACTGATACACCCTTGTTCCATCCCTCTAGGACAATCGGCATTATATATTCTGTATAACAGTTAAACAGAAGTGGTGACAGAATACACCCTTGTCGAACACCAGATGCCGTCTTGAAACTGTTTGACAAAACGCTATTCACCTTAACCGACGCAGCACCATCCTCATACAAACGCCTGATTATACCAATAAGGTGTTGAGGTACGCCCATCTCGGTTAAAATGTTCCATAACTTCTCCCATAATACTGTGTCAAAAGCCTTGTGAAAGTCCACAAAGCAAATAAAGAGAGGAGTGTTAAATTCTCGGGCTTTTTCAATGATCTGACGCAGTATTAGGATTTGTTCGCGTGTTCCTCTGCCTTTTACAAAACCTGCTTGTTCTGGTGCTATTTGCGGTGAAATAAAAGCTTGCAGTCGTCTATTCAAAATATGTAGCATCACCTTACTTGCATGAGATATTAATGATATCAATCTGTAATTGTTGCATTTGTTTGTCGAACCTTTCTTATGTAGAGGTATAAATACAGAGTACGACCAATCCTCTGTTTGTTAAATTATTTTTAATCTATTACTTAGATCTCAAAAATATTGTTTATAATAACCATACCATTATGTGATTTAAATAGAAAGATAACTGTTTTTATTGTGGTATGTTATAATACTTTTTTAAAATAATAAGGGAACCGTACTGATTTCTAAGACTGATAAATTATAATACTTGATTTGATATGCTTATAAAAGCCTAGGTAATCTATCTTTGACAGATTTATTAAAATAATGCTGTTTATTAATAAACAAGAATGTTACTTGATTGAAAACCACTTGGTGGTTTGGTTTGAAAAGTGGTTAGGAGAGCCGACCCCAATTAAAATGGGAAGAAGAAGAAGTTAGTTGATTTTTGAGTTCATTGGTTAAATAGAAGATAAGTTTTTTTCTGTTTTAACAAGACGATTTGTGGATGCGTGCGCTTGGTTCGGCTGTAGGAGCACAACTGATTGTTAAACTTAAACAATAAATACTATTTTTTCAATATAATCATCAAGTTGTTTTATTATTAAACTATAAAATAGTCCTATATTAGTAATAATAGGTTTAAAACATAATTTTTTAACACAAAAACAACTCCTTAACAGTAAAATAACAAATATCCTTCTTAGATACTTGCCGTTTACCACATTTTGTATGACGTTGCGTAGAAAATTCAGTATTGTAAAGGACAAGTTGTGTTTTTTTTTTTTATGTAAGGGACACGCTATCTCCTAATCTGCTTGGTTTTTATAAACTAAAGATTTATAATAAGAAAGAATGGCCAAATCTAAGAAACTTTGCCCTAGACACCAATAAAATCGGACAATTTCCTAAAAAGTTATAGGCAAAATAAGAGAAAAAAAAAATGTTTTTTGGCTTTCCTGTAAAATCTTGATTTGTCCTTTACGCTAAGTGATACTTCCGGTATCGATATAGGATATTTTTATGTAATAAGTTGATTGAATGTAAATAAAGATACCCTTTTTCATCCTTAGACTAGCGAACTAGGCTAATATAGGTTAAATATGTACTAGTTGTTAAGTATTAAAGAGTATTTCCTTCTGTTGTTTTATTTTAGTTCATATATTTAGGCAAACTAATCATAGACACACTAGAAACAGATAGGTAGAGACCTGAAAAGGTCTGTTTTCACTCATTGTAGACAGCAACTGCACACGATGTTAGCGTAGCGATGAACACGGGCGCTCTGACGCCGCGCCGAATGGCAGGCGTGGTTTTATTAAGAAGGGGTGGGGGAAAGTTCATATTTATAGTCATTTACTCCGCGCTCGCTTGGAGCCTCCCCTGAGCATCGCCGCGTGACACAACTAGTCCTAGAATGTAGCCTAGAGTAAAATACACTTTGGTTTAAGCTGCCACATGTACCTAGATCTAAGGGTTAAGAGAAAATAAATTTGAAAGCTAGAGGGGTAGGCAGGGACCGCTGGCCAGCTCATTAATTAAAAATGTATAAAAGAACGCGCGGTTTCATACACCGCACAGTTTCAATTCAGTGCTCTCCGGGATCCAGAAATAGTGAAAAGTACCTAGTGCCTGGCTAGTGACCCTGCCCTCACCCTGGGGTTTTCATAGTGAATTCAATAGTGCTTTTATTTCCACCCAGTGTTAGTCACCTACTGTAGTCCTAGTGCGACAGTATCTAGTCACACCGCACACCCAAAACGGGAGCGGTAATTAGGCCCTCCCGTACAAAGTGGTCCTATCGAAGCCGGATAAAAAAGTAGTGAATCAGTGTGAATAAATGGACAGTACAGTAGTGTTTTTTAATTTTAAAATAAATAGCAGTGCATAACAATGTCAGTTTAGTATATAACAGTATTTTTAAAGTGAGTCCAGTGTCAGCCAGATCGGCATAAAGAAAGTAATCAGTCCAGTGTCAGCCAGATTGGCATAAAAGAAAGTAATCAGTACAGTGTCAGCCAGATCGGCATAAAGAAAGTAACCAGTCCAGTGTCAGCCAGATTGGCATAAAGAAAGTAACCAGTCCAGTGTCAGCCAGATTGGCATAAAGAAAGTAATCAGTCCAGTGTCAGCCAGATTGGCATAAAGAAAGTAACCAGTCCAGTGTCAGCCAGATTGGCAAAAAGAAAGTAATCAGTACAGTGTCAGCCAGATTGGCAAAGAGAAAGTAACAGTCGTTTACACCTTACATTAAGGCTAACCAGTGCTAAAAGTAAATAGTAGTCCAGTTTATAGACCGATGCCTGTAAAGTAAATAAACACTACAGTCTGTGAGTTTCCCCAAGTGGCGCGATTCGAGTGTAAAGTAACGCGTTGATGTACAGTGGTCAGAAAGGTGGGGGAAGTCTCGAGTTAAGACTGTATACTGTGCCCTGTGTTTTTGAATTACACGAATACGTATAGAGACATGATGTTTATTGACTTCAAGTATTAACAGTGAGTATATAATCCAGTGTATAAACAAATAAGTGTCAAAAGTAAATAAATGGACTGGCATATAGACTGTACGCGAATTTAAAGACTGATAATAGTAAACAATAGTGACTCTATAGACTGATTGCTGCTTTAAGTGACTGTTAATAGTAACCAGTGATAAAAATAATAAAGAATAGTAACTGTTAGTGCTGTTATATACTGTGAGGGCAAAATGGTGGTCACTAGAAGCCAGAAGGGTGACGAATCAGGTTCTTCTAACCCGGCGGGACCCGGAGAGCACCGGACTCATCAAGAACCTGCCGAACAAGTATTAATAGACGTTCAAAGAATACAGGGGGTACAGAATGTGCCACGTCCGCCTGTATTGGAAGCTTTTTGGCAGCATCGGGCAGCGGTATTACTGCTAACCCTACTCGCATGGAAATAGGCGAGTCAGAAGAAGAGGTCGTCTCGTCCAGGGCAACAGAATCGTCTCAGGCGTTGCTGGAAGGATCAAGGCGATCAAATACGCTGAGGCCTAACGACGTTCGGTCACGCCGATCGGCGGCCTCCCGCAAGAAGCTCCTCGCGGAGCTGGAGGCCAAAGAGAAACTAGCCGAAAGCAGATTAAAGCAGGCCAAAGCTGAGGAGGAATTGCAAAGACTGAAGCTTCAAAAAATGAGGTTAGATGACACATCTGAGGAAGAAGAAGATGATGAACTCGAGTCAGTGAGAATTCAGAATTGGATTGAAAGGACGCCATTAAGGAGTCAAGATATTGCACCGCCAATGGAAGACAAGGTTAAGGAGGTAGAGGCAGCGCCGCAGCGACAAGATGAATATGTGCGGGAGATTGTTCGGGAACCAGTGATAGAGAAATGCACTGATGGGCCTACTCGTCAATCTCAAACTAATGTGGACGTCGCGACGCTCGCTACAGCTCTGGTTCAGGCAGCAAAAGGAAGCAGAGACCCTCCAAAGTATTTGCAAGAGTTACCATTCTTCAACGGCAATAGCAGCGAGTGGCTTGGGTTTAAGGCGGCCTATGAAGACTCACATAAGTTTTTCTCAGCGAGTGAAAACGTGTCAAGAATAAGAAGAAGTTTGAAAGGCACAGCTAAAGAAGCCGTCGGGTGCCTCTTATTCAGTCAATCTGACCCAAAGAAGATAATAGAAGCATTAGAAAGAAGATTCGGTCGACCGGAGTCACTCATACATGCGGAAATAGAGAAACTGAAGCATCTGCATAAGATAAGTGACAGTCCAAGAGAGTTGTGCGTCTTTGCAGGCGCAATAGATAACATAGTGGGAACAATAGAAGCCTTAAAGAAGTCTCACTATTTGTATAATCCAGAATTAGTCCGGATAGTGATTGAGAAACTAACGCCGATACTGAGAAACAAGTGGTATGATTATGTGGCGGTCAAGACAGAAGATATTCCAGATATAAAGAAGCTGTCTAACTTTCTCAATGAAGAAGCGGACAAGTGCGGAGCATACGCATTGCCTGAAATAGTGAAGGAAGATAGAAACTTTCAAGATAGAAGAAAGAGAAAAGAACAAGCCTTCACACTGAAGAAAGAAGTTTCAGAAAAGTGCCCCGCCTGTGAGAAACAACATTACCTAACAGATTGTGAGAAGTTCAAGCAAGCTACAACCGAAGAAAGGTGGTTGATATGTAAGAAGAATAACGTCTGTTTTCGGTGTATAAGAAGCAAACACAAGAGATTCGTCTGCAAAGCTCCAGTATGTGGACAAGATGGTTGTCAAATGAGGCATCACAAACTACTACACTATCAGAAGAAGGCAGCAACGCCAGAAGCTGTGACGTCAGCGAGGGAAGTCACCATGGCTACTGATCAACCGAGTTATCGACGGGCATATTTGAAGATTGTTCCCGTAGTGTTGACTGGCCCACTCACAAGCGTCGAGACATTCGCCTTGCTGGACGAAGGAAGCACCGTCACACTGATAGATGCATCCATTGCTGAAGTCATAGGAGCAGATGGGCCAAAGAAGACAATGTGGTTGCAGGGAATAAGCACAGAAGTGAGACACGAAAACAGCAAGATGCTTAGCTTCAAGATCAATGGGAAATATGTTAAAGAAGTACATGAAGTCGAAGCGGTTCGTACGGTGGATCGTCTGAATTTCGCGTCTGACACAATAAGAAGAGAAGACATTGAAGACTGCGCTCACCTCACAGAC
Organism: Ephestia elutella; assembly: GCA_018467065.1. Classification (NCBI taxonomy): domain Eukaryota; kingdom Metazoa; phylum Arthropoda; class Insecta; order Lepidoptera; family Pyralidae; genus Ephestia; species Ephestia elutella. The sequence goes on along the minus strand of CM031592.1, from coordinate 6,591,462 downwards.
ATAGCAGAAGAAATCGTGTATGAGAGAGCGACGCCAAAGATACTTATTGGTCAGGATAATTGGCACCTGATAGTGACAAGGGAGCTACGTGTAGGGAAGAAAAATCAACCTGTCGCGTCCTACACTCAATTAGGATGGGTACTGCATGGGTGTCAGAGCTCTACTACTGACACTATCGCCTTCTGTGGAAACCTGAAGCAGATGAAAAGGGATGAAGATATGGAAGAGCTTATCAAAGAACATTTCAAGCTGGAGTCACTTGGTATAGAAGCTAAGAAGCCAAGAGAAGATCCTGAGAGAAAAGCCCTCGACATTCTAGAAGAAAAGAGTCGTCGCCTACCCGAGGGGAGATATGAGACTGGCATGCTGTGGAAGGATAAAGATTTCTGTCATTCCCAACAACTATCCACAGGCTGAGAAACGGCTTCATTTATTGGAGAAAAAGCTGGACCGTGATGAGGACCTCAAGGAGAAATACAAAGATCGTATGCAGAACATGGTACCTTCCTCACTTTCCAGTGATCAATCCAGCCAAGCCTCACAAACCACCAAGATTGGTTCACGACGCAGCAGCCAAGTTCGCCGGGATGAGCCTCAACGACATGCTTCTATCCGGGCCAGATCTACTCCAGTCCCTACCAGGGGTAATTATGAGGTTCCGTCAATATCCTTATGCAGTATCGGCGGACATCAAAGAAATGTTTATGCAGATAAAGATAAGAGAAGAAGATCGCGACACACTTCGGTTTCTATGGAGAGATGACCGGCGGGAGGGCGAACCAGATGAATATCGCATGACATCGGTCATTTTCGGAGCAACATCGTCACCATGCACCGCTCTATATGTTAAAAACAGGAATGCAGAGGACTACCAGGAACAATACACGCACGCAGCAGAGGCAATAAAGAAGAATCATTATATGGATGATTACTTACAAAGTTTTGTCACTATAGAAGAAGCCATAGAGACGACGAAAGCGGTTGACTATGTACATAAACAAGCAGGATTCGTGCTCAACGGTTGGACTTCGAACAAACAAGAGATACTAGTAGAAGTTGAGCTCGAGAAACACTCCAATTTCAACGTGATAATCGGAGGAAAAGAAACAGAGAAAGCTCTAGGGCTTCAGTGGAACGTCCAAGAAGATTGCTTCAGCTTCAAAATCAACAGGATGAAGACACCAGAAGAAGTCATCCAGAACGAGAGAAAACCGTCCAAAAGGGAAGCACTCAGCATCATCATGGCGCTCTTCGATCCCTTGGGTTATATATCTCCGATAACCATGCCAGCAAAGAGGATTTTCCAGGACACTTGGCGATATACCATCGGTTGGGACGAACCAATTCCAGAAGAACTCTGGCCAAGATGGCAGAAGTGGATGAGAAGTCTATTCAGCATAGAAAACCTGAGGATACCGCGGTGCTACGATTACAGAGCATCGACGCGCCGTCAACTACACACCTTTGTTGACGCAAGTGAGGAAGCTTATGCAGCCGCTGTATACTGGCGCTCCGAGAACAACGATGGCAGTATAACGGTAGCATTGGCAGCCGCGAAAAGCAAGGTGACACCGCTGAAACCTATCTCCATACCACGGCTGGAGCTACAGGCAGCACTTCTGGGGGCAAGATTGGCGCATACTGTCCTGGAGGAGCATGAGTTCGAGGTGGAAAAGAAAATATATTGGAGTGATTCACGCACGGCCTTAGCGTGGATACGATCGGAACCAAGAGCCTACAAAACGTTCGTCGCTCACAGATTGGCAGAGATTGAAGATACCACTAAGAAAAATGAATGGAGGTGGCTGCCGACAAAGGAAAACGTGGCTGATGATGCGACGAGGTCAACACCCAACGAGTTTGATCATAATCATCGATGGTTCAAGGGACCAGCGTTTCTCACGCTACCAGAATGGCCAGTAGAAGTATCAATTGAAGTTCCTGAAGACGACATAGAAAGGAAACCACTGAGATGTCACTTGGAGAGGAAACAACAATATCCCTATCTACCACAGATAGATAGATTTTCAAAGTGGACAAGACTGATAAGAGCAACAGCCTACGTCCTGCTATTCATCCAGAAGTTGTCAACGAAGAGGGCAATGGCAACAAGGAAAAGGACCAAGAAGACAGCAGAGAAGGATCCTACCTGGGCGAGAAACAAGAAGAAAGAAGTCTCCTTGCCTAGACCTAAAAGCAGCTCGACCCATCAAAGGAAATACGAAGAATTGTCGGCATATCTACTAATGAGAGCCGAAAAGATGTGGATAGAAGCCAGCCAAGAGGATTCCTTCCGTAAAGAAAAAATCAGGGTGAGAAACGGTGAGAAACCTGACGGAGAAGATAGATTAGCTAGTCTCAACACATATATCGACGAAGAAGGCATCTTGAGACTCCGAGGGAGAGTTGCTGCAGCGAGAAACATAAGTGAAGACCAAATCAACCCTCCAGTATTAGACGGGAAGCATCGCTACACCAAGTTATACGTTCAATATGTGCACGAGAAACTCCATCACGGCGGAGTTGAGCTGGTAGTGAACGAGCTACGGCAACGAGTCTGGATAATCCGAATCAGGCCAGAAGTTCGCAGTGTCATCAAATCTTGCATCTTCTGCAGGATAAGAAGAACGAAGCCATTACATCCAGTGACGGGAGATTTGCCACCTGCACGACTAGCTCATCACGCACGTCCGTTCACCTTTACTGGCCTGGACTATTTTGGGCCCATGGAAGTCACCGTTGGACGTCACAAAGAGAAGCGATATGGAGCGTTGTTCACCTGCATGACGTCGCGAGCCATTCATATCGAGATTGCTCACTCGCTCAGCACGGATTCTGCGATAGCGGCACTCCGGAGGTTCATAGCAAGAAGAGGATGTCCGAAAGAGATGTGGAGCGACAACGCCACATGCTTCAAAGGTGCAGAAAAGGAGTTAGCAGAAGCCGCCTTAGAAGGTCTACAGCATGAGGTCGTCACGCACCAGATACATTGGCGATACATTCCCCCTGCTTCTCCATTCATGGGGGGAGCGTGGGAAAGGATGGTGCGCGCGGTGAAAGAAGCTCTCAAGACTACGCTACACGAGAAGTACCCGTCAGATGAGACACTCGCCACTCTACTTGCAGAAGTAGAAAACACCGTGAATTCGAGACCCTTAACCCATGTCTCAGTCTCTCCTGATGAACCTGAAGCTCTTACTCCTAACCATATCCTTGTGGGTCCCAATAGTCATGTTCCTCCTCCGGGGTACTTTGGGGTGGAAGACGTCAACGCCAGACAACAATGGAGAAGAGCCCAAGCCCTAGCTGACATATTCTGGAGAAGATGGGTGCGCGAGTACCTGCCCATACTGCAGCACCGGCGGGAGCCATTCAACCCGTCCAAACCACCTGAGGTCGCGGACTTCGTGGTCATCTGCGACGCCAACTTACCGAGAAACACATGGCCGAAGGGGAGGATCGTGCGAGTCTACCCAGGTTCCGACGGAGAAGTGCGAGTCGTCGACGTCCAGGTTGGAGGCGGCCGGGTGTTACAACGTCCAACCAAGAAGATCGTCGTGATCCCAGAGGTATCGCCGGGCGGCGACGGCGGGAGAAATGTTCACGACGGCACTTAGACGGCATACTGAACGGATTTGTCTATCTTTGCTGATTTTCTACGGTTCAATAAGTAAAATCTTTAAATGTAAATATAGCCGTTCAGTATATAGGATATTTTTATGTAATAAGTTGATTGAATGTAAATAAAGATACCCTTTTTCATCCTTAGACTAGCGAACTAGGCTAATATAGGTTAAATATGTACTAGTTGTTAAGTATTAAAGAGTATTTCCTTCTGTTGTTTTATTTTTTTAGTTCATATATTTAGGCAAACTAATCATAGACACACTAGAAACAGATAGGTAGAGACCTGAAAAGGTCTGTTTTCACTCATTGTAGACAGCAACTGCACACGATGTTAGCGTAGCGATGAACACGGGCGCTCTGACGCCGCGCCGAATGGCAGGCGTGGTTTTATTAAGAAGGGGTGGGGGAAAGTTCATATTTATAGTCATTTACTCCGCGCTCGCTTGGAGCCTCCCTGAGCATCGCCGCGTGACACAACTAGTCCTAGAATGTAGCCTAGAGTAAAATACACTTTGGTTTAAGCTGCCACATGTACCTAGATCTAAGGGTTAAGAGAAAATAAATTTGAAAGCTAGAGGGGTAGGCAGGGACCGCTGGCCAGCTCATTAATTAAAAATGTATAAAAGAACGCGCGGTTTCATACACCGCACAGTTTCAATTCAGTGCTCTCCGGGATCCAGAAATAGTGAAAAGTACCTAGTGCCTGGCTAGTGACCCTGCCCTCACCCTGGGGTTTTCATAGTGAATTCAATAGTGCTTTTATTTCCACCCAGTGTTAGTCACCTACTGTAGTCCTAGTGCGACAGTATCTAGTCACACCGCACACCCAAAACGGGAGCGGTAATTAGGCCCTCCCGTACAAATTGAACAACTCTAGCGCGACCGTATTTGCTTAGGATTTAAGTATCAGTGTCACCAAGTATTTAACGTGATAGGACATGCACTGCGTACTTGGGTGTTCCCGAAAAAAATATTTGAATTTCATAACGGTGTGATGGGACAAATTTATTTTCATCTCCGTGTATAGCTCTTACTTGTCTTGAAATATGCCATGACGTATAATTATATGTTTACGTGTTTGATACTGTAATTGCGTTTATTTGTGTAATATTCATTAGATCCTAAATGAAAAGGATTTTGAGTAAAACGGATTTTTGTCAACTTTTTTAATTTCCGTGCTCTCATTTCGGTTGATTCGGTGGACAAAATTGTCAACCGAAATGACAAAAATCTCACCGAAATGATAAAATTTTTCATTTCGTTGGTAGTTTGAATTTCAGTGTATAATTGTTTAATTTCGGTGGATTGTTTTATCATTTCAGACGATAACTTTTTAATTTCAGTGGGTTTCAAGAAAAAATATTCACTATTTCTGATGTAGATTATAAGCCGTGCCCATTTTTGTTTGGAAGTTAGAAGTGGGGTACTAGACTCCTCCATCTACCCTGCTTACGCTTACTCATCCTCCACTGTTTTAAGTCTGCTATCCACCAACTCGTCTGTCTGTCTTCTTCTTTATACCAACTCGCATGCCAAACGTAGATCTCTTATTTCTGTCTCCGGTAGCAGTAACGGCAGGGGGTTCTAAGAATCCCCGGATATGGGCCTGCTACCACTCCAGACGACAACTGGCCCTTGGACGAGAAAATCGAGGAAGTGGAAGAGGAAACGAGTATGTTACGATGGAACATAGTGGGACTGTCTGAAGTCCAAAGAGAAGGAAAGGACACAACAACCCTAAAGTTTGGTAACCTACTCTTTCACCTTGAAGGGTATTAAAAAAGTCTCAGCATGGTGTCGGGTTCCTCGTCCACTTCACTCACCGGCAGGGTAATTTACCTAAAAAAGCTGACAATGCCCTGTTGAAGAACTATAAACCCATCACGCTCCTGAGTCACATCTGTAAGCTGTTTTTGAGTGTAAACACGTATCGTCTCACGAACAGGTTCGATGCCTTGCAGCCTCCCGAACAGGCAGGTTTCCAAAATGGTTTTAGTACCATAGACCATGTGGTATATGGTACTAAACTCTCTAGTCTTCGGTATAACCTGCCGCAGCGTGTGGGTGTCCATACGTTGTGGTCAAATACCAGAGAGTTTTACCGACCACTATGCTTAGCGTTCCCGTTCGAATCGAAGGTTTCAAACCTGCGATTCGATCAAAACATGGGCTCTGATTCAGGCTCTCAAACGGTGCCGCATTGACCATTGGTACATAGAGGAGCTGAAATGTTTGTACAGTAACGCCACTATGTCAGTCCGAGTACAGGAGCAGATCACAAGAGCTATTCCACTGCAGAGAGAAGTGAGACAGGGAGATGTTAATTCTCCGAAACTATCCACCACTGCTGTGGCTTGTAGATACCTTCAATTGTAACCACTTAAGCTCCTAGAATTGTAAGTAGCATATCACCTACCTTCGATTTACCGACGATATTGTTTTCACGGCGGAATCGCTGGAGGACTTTAGTATCATTCTCAATGACCTCAACGAAGATAGACCTGAAATGAACATGGACAAAACCAAAATAATATTTAATATCCATGTTGCACCGTTACTGGTTTCTGTTGGGAGGCACCTCGAAGCTGTAGGCCAATGTGTCTACTTGGGTCCAGGTTGGCAGTTCCAGCTTCAAGAACGAGGTCTTTAATGGAATCCGACTCGGCTGGGTAGCGTTTAGGTTCTAGGTAGGCGTTCTCGTCCAAAATACCTCAATGGTCTTCGACGAGTGAGTGTTACCAGTGATGACATATGGGTCCAATGGATGCAGGCCGCTTTCAACCTGTCAAATTCTGGAAATCGCATTCCTGAGGTTGCTCCAAAAAGGGAGATACCTGGCAATTGGACATCAGGTCGACCGCAGAGGTAATGGATGGACGACATCATGACCTGGATAGAACTTAGGTTTTGGGGACTAAAACAGTCCGCCCAAGACCGAGAGAGATACCGTATGCTGATCTCCAAAATGAGGCCTATATCCAGCAGAAGACTTCCTGCGGCTGTGATGATGATGATGATGACACTCGATCTGTCTGTATCTTCTTCTCTTCTTTATAATTTTAATAGTCACCGAAATTAAATACCTAGCCATGGAAATGAAAATATATTTTTTTCATTTCGGTGGCTATTTATATCATTTCGGTGAATGGCTGTTTCATTTCAGTGCCTCCTAATTTTTAATCACGCATCTTCATATTTTGATGAAAGTACTATATAATTATTTGCAATTTTAAGAAGAATAATAAGCCATTCTTTAATTTTAAAAAATCTTATTAATAAAAAAATCTCACCGGAATGAGAAAAAAAATGCCACTTGTTGAAATTCACCCCTAGATTATTGAATCGCTTCTTAGATCAAGCCTATAATTCGCAAATCGTGACACGTCGGTGCATCGCGTGGTGCATCTTTTGACAGTTAAATTCGATAGTGATGGGACATGTAAACTTCTCAATCATTAATCATGCTGTTTTTTTTTAAGTATTTAATTATTATTTCGATTATAATAAAATAGAAGATAAATAAAATATTTGAGGCCTGTTTGCATTTTTATTTTGTGTTATGAACTTTATACATTACTTTAAACTATTTACATGTAACAAATGAACTCCATATTTAAATGAATCTATTGATTATGATATATTTATGTGCGAGTGTCGGCTGTGCCAATCACTAATACATCTATCTTGTCATTTGTTTCTATCTTGTTTATGAATTGGATAAAACAATAGGACTTGGCCTAATAGTCCTCTAGTAGTAAGGGAAAATCTTTGAAGCTCTATGCTACCCATTGAGTTTCGAAAATTCCTTACTACTAGAGTGATATATAGGCTAAATCCTATTGTTTTCTGCGTGAGCAGAAAATTCATAAACAAGATAGAAACAAATGACAAGATAGATGTATTAGTGATTGACACAGCTGACACTCGCCCATAAATATATCATAATCAATAGATTCATTTAAATATGGAGTTCATTTGTTACATATAAATAGTTTAATGTGGACGTAGTTATGCAAACCAGATCCAACACAAAAATATAGAATGTTGGGAAATTGACGTTTTACTTTGGGACTTAATATTTAAATATAAGGAAAGTTTATTAAATAAACTAATGAGTAATATCATGGAGAATACTTAAAGGTACACGGTCAAAATTCTATTACAGCGATTGAACAGTAAAATGTCTGAATTTTCATGGAAAACATTGAATGGATCCTGTTTGCATTAAGTTAGTTTGCAGTTTTTTCTTAATTATCTATATACCATGTACTGTAAAACAATTGATTTTGTTTTATACATTGATGTAATGCTATGATATTAAGACAATATAATAAAGAGGCATTGGCGAATTACAAATGGCTTTATTTTTAATCAAGAATTTAACAAATGCTTTGTTAAAACAATAATATCTGAAAGCTTTTGTAAACATTCTCGAAGAATGTCTAAAAAGCTTTCAGATATTATTCTTCGGGTTCCTCTAATTCAATCTCGAAGTCCGACGCTCCCTAAAAACCGTCGACATCATCAACAATCCTGTCATCTCCAGTCAAATTCTTATAAAAATTGTGTACATCGTTTGGAATAAGATGTAAAAGTCTTCTTATGTCTTCCAGTTTTACACTGGGTATGGGCTTTCCATTAGGCCAAAGTGAAACATTATTACAAATAGGGTATTTTTCTTTATGTTGAGCTCCTCAAAATCTGCTTCTAAATCTGTGCTCATATAAATTCCTTTTTAAGAACTCTCTGCTGTAATTTTAAAGCACATTCTATCTTCCCAAAGTCAGTGTCATTAGGCAAAAAGCTATGCCCTGATTCTGAGATCTTGCTGAGAAGCTTAAGCCTGATGTTAGACACCTAATACTTTGTAGTGAATCGGCTGGTAGGCAGAATGGTAATATAAAGCTAACCCTAATGCTTAAAGCCATGTTATGCGATCATCCGACTTTGCAACAGATAAGTATTAGATTTTTAGAATCAGGGCATAGCTTTTTGCCTAATGACACTGACTTTGGGAGGATATAATGTACTTTAAAATTACAGCAGAGACTTTATACACTACAAGATTACATAGAAATAATGAAAAATTGCAAGAAGAATAAATCCATGCATGTGACAAAAATGACTAAAGAAGATTTTCTTTCATGTTCAAAATTAGAAAACATTATTACAAATAGGAAAATAGCAGTCGATAAATCGAAAATTTCATGGCTTAAAACTAAGGAACTAGTTCTTAAAAAGGAATTTATATGAGCACAGATTTAGAAGCAGATTTTAAGGAGCACAACATAAAGAAATATAGATAGATAGATAAACACTTTATTGCACCATTTACAGAAAATAAATACAATGTAGTAACAAAAGTAAATACATATATAAATGAGCGCAAAGGCGGGCTTATCGCAAATGCAATTTCTTCCAGCCAACCTTTGGGTGGAAGGAAATATACGTACGTATATAAATACCCGTGGTAGACAACCAATTATGTCCGAGAACCTAATGGATTCACTTTAGCCTAATGGAAAGCCCATACCCAGTGTAAAACTGAAAGACATAAGAAGTCTCTTACATCTTATTCCAAACGATGTACACAATTTTTATAAGAATTTGACTGGAGATGACAGGATTGTTGATGATGTCGACGGTTTTTAGGGAGCGCCGGACTTCGAGTTTGATTTAGATGAACCCGAAGAATAATATCTGAAAGCTTTTAAGACATTCTCCGAGAATGTCTACAAAGGCTTTCAGATATTATTCTTTAATATTATTCTTTTAACAAATCATTTTGAAACTTGTTAAATTTATGATTAAAAATAAAGCCATTTGTAATTCGCCGATGCCTCTTTATTATCAAATTGCCGATCAATGTATAAAACAAAATCAATTATTTCATATTATATGGTATATAGGTACCTAATTAAGAAAAAACTGCAATCTAACTTAATGCAAACAAGATCCATTCAATGTTTTCCATGAAAATTCAGACATTTTACTGTTCAATCACTGTAATAGAATTTTGATCGTGTACTTTTAAGTATTATCCATGATATTACTTATTAGCTTATTTAATAAACTTTCTTTATATTTAAATATTAAGTCCCAAAGTAAAACGTCAATTTCCCAACATTCTATATTTTTGTGTTGGATCTGGTTTGCATAACTACGTCAAACGTTACATAGACGAGATCCAAACCGCATGTATCGTAAGAACTGTATTCATTCAAAACGAAACAAAGAACCATGTGAAATGCATCTTATTCAAAATATGCAATTGTGAGTATATTTATTATGCAAATAAGATCCAATCGGCATGATCCTCATAAAATCACAATTTCATAATTATATATAGAACCAAGTGACATGGATTTAGTTTTATGTTTTATTTTCTGAAAATCACGCTGCTTGAATCTTTTCTTACGTTCCAAATATGTTGTTTTAAGTTGGTATCTTTGAAAATAATACATTTTTTAGACCAATGAAACACTGGAGACACTGGTCTTTTTTTCCATAGACGTAAGGCCTATTTTTGAATAATTTTGTGTACAGAACTCAATTTTGGCCAAAGTGTGGGTTGGATCTGGTTTGCATAACTACGTCCAAGTAATTTATTAAGTTCATAACACAAAATAAAAATGCAAACAGTATATAATATTTTTTTATCTTCTATTTTATTATAATCGAAATTAAATACTTAAAAAAAACAGCATGATTAATGATTGAAAAGTTTAGATGTTTCATCACTATCGAATTTTACTGTCAAAAGATGCGCCACGCGATGCACCGACGTGTCACGATTTGCGAATTATAGGCTTGATCTATACTAAGAAACGATTCAATAATCTAGGGTGTCTGTCTACCTCATGGAAGTAATACTTCGAGCAACAAGGACTTCCGCGTGCGGTCCGTAAGGAGTCTGTGTTGCTCTATGAAGTAATAAGTACTTTGTACAGTACTTACTACTTCCATGGTCTACCGATGTTCTTTGAATGTAGAGCAAAGAGCTGGTAACGTTCCGCAGACGATTCGCTATCGCCAGCGTTTCGCTTTCGCCGGCGAACGCGTCGGTGGTGAAAAGTGTGGCAGGCTACGCACACATTTGAATACATACATAACTTTGAAGTACTTTGAACGCTTTGATATGCGCTAAAAAACCGACACAGCATGGCAAAGTGCAAATGTTTGTTCAAACTTTGAACACATATTCAAAGTCTCTTGCCACACACAGTGTTCCAACAAGTGTTCAAACAAGTGAAGCTATACCTGGCGCCGGGTTTAGATTCACTTGTTTGAACACTCTTGTGTTCAAATGTGTGCGTAGCGTAGCGTGCCATACGTGTAGAAAGCATGGAAGTAATAAGTACTTTAAAGTACTTATTACCTCCATGGTAGAAAGTTCTATTTGCGCGAGCGTAGTCTATGTTGAGTTTGCGCGGACTGGAAAATAACTGTAAAATGGACTGTAATAACGACGCTGTCCTTGAATTTCTCGAGTTGCTGCAAAAAATAATTACATGCACATACATAATATAGGCATTGGCATACTGCCTTAGTCCCATTGAACTATAAATAAATATGGAAGTGTAACTCTCATACAACGAACGCTCAAATCTTGGTTCCATTTACGCAAACAAATGTACTTAAATACAACAAGACACTCACACATTCTCATAGAAAAAGCTAGTACACGATGTGGCGCGTCAAGGTCACGGGGCGGGGTCAACACACCGCGGCAGCTGGCTACCGCTCAATCAAACGGCCCAGCCGTTTGGCGTTTGAAGTATCGGCAAAGGAAAGAAAGGTAATACTGCTGTTCTTCATATCTGTGTGATTTTTACACCACTTTACGACACACGATGGCATATTTTTGCTAATTAAACTTGCGAAATTACTCGATGATACGTACAATTGACACTTATGTGTTAGGTACAAGTACAACCGTTGAACTCGCTGCGCCACGGCGAACTGAGACAAAGTGAGGTATCTATTTTACGCCCCGCCCATCTATTTTACGTTCATATTTCGTGGAACCATTTTTTTGGCGTTGTTAGAGTTCTATGGTATATTAGTTCGTTGCTTAGTCCATATAATCGTCGTCCATCTTGTTTGTTGTCTACCAGCATACTGTGTAGAAAGAAAAGTGTTTGTGAAGTATTTGTCTGGCAGGTTGCGTCATTATGTGTTCAAATGTGTTTTCAAAGCTTTGCAAATCTTCAAAATTAAATCAAATACCTAAGTGTGCAAATCTTTGAAGCTGCGCTTGAAGGCGTACCGGCATAAGATACAGTGTGTCTATAAAGTCGTGAAATTAAATGATGGCGCCACTGATGTGCATCTAGCAACCCTATGTAGTGTGACCAAAATAATTTTGCTACTAGCAGTTCGTTCAAGTAAAGTGAGTTAATAAATAAGACACATTATACAGTCTTATTGTTTCCGTTTTATTTACAGTAGGTACAGTAGCTTATGAAAAGTATTACTCTCTCTCTCTCTCTCTCAGCCGAAAGACGTCCACTGCTGGACAAAGGCCTCCCCAAGGATTTCCACAACGACCGGTCCTGCGCTGCCCGTATCCATGAAAAGTATTACTAAACATCTTTAATTTAACCATAATAAAATTATCATAGGTAAAATACTAAGATTGATCACTTTCACTCATCATCGGATTCCAAATATTCAACAACAAGAAACGTTTTGTTGCCGCTTTCATCATCGCCTAAGCGAACAATCAATTCGTCAAAAATCTAATCTAATACAATAATGAAATCTAGATACAGGTAACATCCTCGTTCATAGTACTCTTTTCCGAGCGTCTCGACGTAATGGCAGCAATTTTTCCATATTCACATGTGATAGATGTGATGTGTAGAGGTCTTCAGTACATCAACCGCGGCCCTTCCCTTCAGCCACGCCGCCATCACCCCTCCTGGACATAGACACTTCACCGCCCTCATGCGATGAAGTGTAAGGGGCCATAAATGCTCTCAAAGACGGGAAAGCTCCAGGTCTCGACCTCGTGACAGCGGAAATGATTAAAGCCGATCCGTTCATCGCCGCTGAAGTCATGACGCCTATCTTGGAGAAAATCTGGACTGACGAGGTGCTCCCTGACGACTGGAATAAAGGTGTTATAACAGTCCCGAAAAAAGGCGATCTGAGCTTATGTGGCAACTGGAGGGGTATCGCTCTGCTTTCTGTACGATCAAAAATTCTGTGCAAGATCCTGCTCAACAGAATAACGAAGACAGTTGAGCCACTCTTGCGGCGCAAACAGGCTGGATTCCGCCCCAACCAAATTAATAATACTCTGAGAATCATTCTGGAAGAGGCATCAGAATGGCAACGTGATATTTACTTCACATTCGTTGACTTTAAAAAGGCCTTCGACACCCTACATTGGCCCAGTATTTGGTACCGGCTAGACGAAATAGGAGCCCCGCCTAAGATCAGAGACATATTAAAGGCGATTTATAGCAAGTACTCGTGCAAAGTGGCTCATGATGGACTAATCTCCGAGAATATAGCCGTTCGTGCCGGTGTCAGACAGGCCGCCTCTGTCTCCTCTGCTGTTCCTCGTTGTCTTAGATGGCATCCTGCATAAAGTGAACGACGGCAAACGACGTGGGATAGAGTGGGGGTTATCCAACCAGCTTGATGACCTAAACTACGCAGACGATCTGTGTTTGCTTAGCCATACACGCGTCGATATACAGGCTAAATTGGACGACCTACAGCGAGAGGCAGCTAAAGTGGGGCTCAAGATCAACGTCAAGAAGACTCAAAAGATGCGCAACGGAAAAAACAGTCAGCCAAAACTTTTGCTGGAAGCAGAGCCCATAAAACGAGTTGAACAGTTCCCGTATCTAGGAAGCATCGTCTCTTAATCTGGTGGAGCTGAAAAGGATGCTGTCATATCGGTGTTGCTGTATGGCTGCGAGACATGGAAGGTCACCAAAGACATCACGCATCCATTACAGGTGTTCGCCAACCGATGCCTTCGACAAATACTTGGCATTTTCTGGTCAAAGGTCATCTCTAACCGGGAGCTATGGGAGACTTGCAAGGAATCGCCGATTGACCACCAGATTAAGCGCCGCAAATGGGCGTGGATCGGCCACACGCTTCGTAGGGACCCCACGCATATTCCCAGGCAAGCTCTCGAGTAGACACCGTAAGGCACGAGGAAAGTTGGACGACCCAAGCAGACCTGGCGGCGTACCATTGTGGCGGAATTGAAGGCTGTCGGTCTCACCTGGTCGGAGGCGAAACGCTTTGCCCAAGACAGATCACAATGGAGATGCACTATGGACGCCCTTTGCCTGAGGGCCTTAGGACCATAAGTCAAGTAAGTCAAGTCAGATGTGATAGCGTTGAAGGCCTCTTTAACAATTTGCTTAGTCGACTGTACCTACCCTTTGGTTTTCCTAAAAAAAGTAAAAAAAAATTGTAATAGAATAGAAACAAGAACCTATTTACGAGAAGCAATTAATTCAATTATTCAATAAATTAAATTGGTAGAAAAACCCGAATGGACTGAGATGTACCATCTTAATGTATCAAAAATTTATGGTCATACTATAATATGACCTACTTACAATTTCAGTTTAACCTAAAAGTGTACGATGTAAACAATACCTTTTTTCTTTAAAGAATCGTAAATTCAGTATATTTGTAACTTCAGGGAGAATCGTCGCACGCGGGAATTGATTTTTAAAGTTTTCCAGCAATGTTTTGCGGAGTGCAAGGATGGACGAATTTTGTGAGATTTCGATGATATTTATGGGAGAACAACATATTATTATGGGTATGTCACCGTGTTATTGTTTGTTTTTTATCAACCTGAAGTTACAAATATACTGAATTTACGATTTTTAAAAGAGAAAAGGTATTGTTTACATCGTACACTTTTAGGTTAGACTAAAATTGTAAATAGGTCATATTATAGTATGATCATAAATTTTTGATACATTATGATGGTACATCTCAGTCTATTCGGGTTTTCTATCAATTTTGAATTTGAATTATTTGTTTCTTGTGAATAAGTTATTGTTTCTATTCTGTTACAATTTTTATTCCTTTTTTTAGGAAAACCAAAGAGTACAATTAGGCCCATAGTCGACGAAGCAACTTGTTGAAGAGGCCTTCTACAGCATCACATCTGAATATGGAAAAACTGCTGCCATTACGTTGAGACGCTCAAAAAAGAGTACTATGAGCGAGGCCGTTACCTGTACTATGAGCGAGGACGTTACCTGTATCTAGATATAGACGAATTGATTGTTCGCTTAGGCGATGATAGCAGCAGTGGTGATGAAAGCGGCAACAAAACGTTTCTTGTTGTTGAATATTTGGACTCCGATGATGAGTGAAAGTGATCAACCTTAGTATTTTAACTATAAAACATTCATCATCATCGTCAGCCTTCCATGACCCACTGCTGGGTATAAGCCTCCTTTTGTATACGCCAACATTTCCTATCCTGAGCCATTGCAACAAACATTATTAAAAACATTATTCTGGTTAAATTAAAAATATATATGTAGTAAAACTTTTCATAAGCAAGGTACCTACTGTAAATAAAACGGAAACAATATGACTGAATAATGTGTTTTATTTATTAGCTCGCTTTACCTGAACGAACTGCTAGTATCAAAATTATTTTGGTCATACTATATAGGGTTGCTACATGCACATCAGTGGCGCCATCATTTAATTTCAGGACTTAATAGACAGACTGTACTTTCCTCATTTTTAAACTTATCTGCGTAGTTTGGTCTTAATTTATTGCAGTTTAATCAAAACAATAAAAATACAAACGAAAAACAATTCAATATTGTTGACAGCATTGACACTTGATGTA
>CM031592.1:6529276-6575878 GCA_018467065.1 Ephestia elutella | reverse complement strand
CATAAATAAAACTAAACTGGGTAGTGATGTGCAAACGCGTCCACTAAAATAGTCGATCGACTGCAATCTAGATGATATTTTATTTTATTTGAAAATTTAAAATTAGGTACATATTGATGACGACTACTACTACAATAAAAGGCATAATGTAAGGTTGTGGAGAATTTCAATATACTTTAGTTAAAATTCTATTTAGAATGGGCGATTTTCTGACAGGTGAAATTAAGAAAAAAAATCGAAGTAATAGAAATAGATGGCGTTTTACGAAAGCAGTGTCGTAATAATGGCTGCATTATTCTTGTCAAACTGAGGCAGAAAAAAAATCACCTAACAGTTTGACAGTTGCATTAATCACAATATTGATACTTTTAAGATGTCGTTTTATTTCAAAGAAATGCCAATTCCTTGAATTTTTGCTTTCTGTATGGACTCTCCTTTTACTAAGCGCCATTTATCTATAAAGTCATCTGGAACTATTTGATTTTTTAATTTGGGTCTCGGAAAATCACCCATTTATTTGCCGATGTCAATTTAACGATTTTTTAAGTTAATATTGTAATTTATTAAGTCGATTAAAAAGGCTCGATTTCGATTATAATCGTAACAACGTGTCAAGAACTACGATCTTTTTCGACATTTAAAAATGTTACCACTGTAAAAAATAAGAGAAAAACACTTCTTATTGGCTTTACAATGTCACAGAATTAAGCCTGCATCACACGTTTTTAGCCAAAACAGGCGTTACTGAATTGACCCTGGTGCCAAAACTAAATCATTATTGATAATAAAAATAGTACTATAGGCTTCTCAAATAACTGCTACTACTTATACGAGACAGATAAAAATATTTTGCCTTTTATTTTTGCGTAAATACCTTCCAGAAAACACGAAAAATACGAAAAACAAGGTTCACGGCTTTAACGAAATCATTATGTAAAACACAAATTATAATTTCTACATAATGTTAAATCGCGAGTTTATTAAACTAGCTACAAGTTGCTCGTTTTAGATTTTTGAAAAATAACTCGAAAAAAATATTATATATCGTAACAATTCACTAAGAAATTCCCCATACATTTTTTGTATGGCAATGCCATCGCTCAATATATACGAGTTCCAAGCCTACGAAAAATCAGTCTGCCGGTAAGAGTCAAGGGGAATCCACGTCGCTCTGCTGCTCGGGAGGCATTTAATTTTCGCGTGTTCATGTATTCACAGACAGCAGAGAGTAATGTAGATCAGAGTTACATATTTATTACTTTTAATCTTTTTAAAATTTATATAGGTACCATTTTCATACTCATGAATGATGGCCGACAATTTTTGATGAAATAGAAATCGTAATAAATCGCAATCATAGAAATCGCAATAAATCGAAATCATAGAAATCGAAATCATAGAAATCAAAATAAATCTAAATCAAGATCCAAGATGGCGGACAACTTTTTTTTTTAATTTTGCGATATGTATATCGTTTCATAAGTTTTTCAGTGCGCTGGTTACGAAAATAACATTTATTTTGGAATCCAAGATGGCGGACAACTTTTTTTTCACGTTTACAATATGGGTATGGTTATATAGGTATTTCGGTGCGCTGATGACAAAAATAACATTTATTTTGAGATCCAAGATGGCGGACAACTTTTTTTTCAAGTTTACAATATGGGTATGGTTATATAGGTATTTCGGTGCGCTGATGACAAAAATAACATTTATTTTGAGATCCAAGATGGCGGACAACTTTTTTTCAAGTTTACAATATGGGTATGGTTATATAGGTATTTCGGTGCGCTGATGACAAAAATAACATTTATTTTGAGATCCAAGATGGCGGACAACTTTTTTTTCACGTTTACAATATGGGTATGGTTATATAGGTATTTCGGTGCGCTGATGACAAAAATAACATTTATTTTGAGATCCAAGATGGCGGACAACTTTTTTTTCAAGTTTACAATATGGGTTTGGTTATATAGGTATTTCGGTGCGCTGATGACAAAAATAACATTTATTTTGAGATCCAAGATGGCGGACAACTTTTTTTCAAGTTTACAATATGGGTATGGTTATATAGGTATTTCGGTGCGCTGATGACAAAAATAACATTTATTTTGAGATCCAAGATGGCGGACATTTTTTTTTTCAATTTTGCAATATGGTTAACATGTTGTAGGTTTTTCGGTGCGCTAATGACAAAAATAACATTTATTTTGAGATCCAAGATGGCGGGCAGTTTTTTTTTTCAAGTTTACAATATGGGTATGGTTATATAGGTTTTTGGGGACGCTGATGACGAAAATAACATTTATTTTGAGATCCAAGATGGAGGACAGTTTTTTATTTTATTTTACAATATGGGTATCGTTTTATAGGTTTTTGGGGACGCTGATGACGAAAATAACATTTATTTTAAAATCCAAGATGGAGGACAGTTTTTTTTATTTTATTTTACAATATGGGTATCGTTTTATGGGTTTTCGGGGACGCTGATGACCAAAATAACATTTATTTTAAGATCAGCGTCCCCGAAAACCCATAAACCTATGTGCCTAAAAAATTAGTTAAATATGATTCACATTATCCAAGCTGGTATTCAAAAGCATTGATAAAAATTATATCCGAAAAGTTAAAATACCACCGCAAATGGAAACAGTACGGTCGAAGTAGCGATTATGATGTCTTCAGTATATTACGTGACAGACAAAAACGTGTTCAACTCGAATGCTATGATAAGTATATTGAAGATTCGGAGAATAAGATTAAAATTAATAGTAAACACTTTTGGACCTTTGTTAAATCAAAAAAGAATTCAGGTGATATCCCTGATACAGTACATTATGATTCCAAGTCTTCTTCGAACGGAGATGAAATATGTTCAATGTTCAACAATTTCTTTGCCTCTGTCTTTGATGGGCCGACTCAAAGCCATATTTCTATGAACTATACACAGAATTCGTTTAGTAATACCTCAATTAGCTCTATTATGATATCTCCAGAACTGGTTGAAAAATATCTTAATAAGCTCGACATTCACAAAGGGTGTGGACCAGACAAAATTCCTTCATTATTTTTAAGTCGTTGTAGTAAGAGTCTTGCGTATCCAATTTTTGTTTTATTTGATAAATCATTAAAGACTGGAATTATGCCTTCAGTATGGAAGCAGTCTTTTATCACACCAATATATAAATCTGGCAATAAACATGATGTTTGTAGCTATAGAGGTATCTCTAAGTTGAACACATTACCAATGCTGTTGGAGAAGATTGTTTGTGATCAAATAAACCCAATTTTGAAGCCAGGTCTTATTAAAGAACAGCATGGTTTCATAACTCATAGGAATACTGAAACAAATTTATGTGAATTTGTTCATCAGGTTGGCTCAGCAATGAATCAAGGTTGGCAGGTTGATGTAGTGTATACGGATTACTCAAAGGCATTCGATAAGATTTCGCATTCGCTTCTAATTCAAAAACTCGAAGCCTCTGGTATACACGGTGACCTACTTCGTTGGTTTGAGTCTTATCTCCGGGATCGCTGTCAAGCCGTTGCAATTAAGGGTTATTGCTCATCGTTTGTACCTGTAACTTCCGGAGTCCCGCAGGGCTCACATGTTGGGCCTATGTTGTTTAACTTTATTTATAAATGATATTGCTTCAATTTTTAAAAATTCTCAGATACTTTTATTTGCGGATGACATGAAAATTTTCAAGGTAATTAAGACTTCCAACGATTGTTCACTTTTACAAGATGATCTCAATAATTTAATAACTTATTGTCATAATAATTTTCTTCAGCTAAATATTGCCAAATGTAATGTAATGTCATTTTCTAGAAAGTTAAAGCCAGTTACACATCCTTATCATTTTAATAATACGCCAATAAAACGAGTTACCGAGATACGGGATTTGGGTGTGTACTTAGACAAAGATCTATCTTTCAATTCACATATAAATATAATTACGTCCAAGGCTTATAGAATGTTGGGATTCGTTCTCAGGACAGGAAAAGATTTTAAGTTTAATTCCACTCGTGTACTTTTATTTAATTCTTTTGTTCGTCCCGTATTAGAATACGCGTCCACAGTTTGGAACCCACAATACAAGAAATACATCGATATGATTGATAAAATACAACGGAAATTTGTGAAACATTTAGAATTCTATGAACATCATTGCCCTCAAAATAAATTAAATCCACTACCTTCACTGTCTGATCGCCGCATGGAAAAAGACCAAACTTTTCTGTATAAGATTTTACATAATTATTTAGATTCACCTTATCTTTTAAGTAACATAAGTCTCAGATGCCATCGTATGAATGCTAGGACAAAGAAATTATTTTTTGTTCCAGTACAGAAAACGAATTACTCTCATAACACTTTTATATATCGCGCATGCCATAATTTCAATACATATTACAATAGTCTAGACATATTTGCATTATCTATTGGTTTATATAAAAGAGAAATTAGGTCTGTCAGTGTGCAAGTAATGGAATAGAATTTATTGTTATACCTACTAAATTTCATTACGTACGTCGTTACTTCATTAGATTTTGTTTTTAATGTCTGTTCGAGAAATTTGTATTATTTATTAGAGGAAACTTGATTGGTTTGTGTACTATTTAAGTTTAATATTGTTTTGTTTTTCTATATAACTGTTTGTTTCCCAAATATAAATAAATAAAAAAAAATAAAAAATAAAACGATACCCATATTGTAAAATAAAATAAAAAACTGTCCTCCATCTTGGATCTCAAAATAAATGTTATTTTTGTCATCAGCGCACCGAAATACCTATATAACCATACCCATATTGTAAACTTGAAAAAAAAGTTGTCCGCCATCTTGGATCTCAAATTAAATGTTATTTTTGTCATCAGCGCACCGAAATACCTATATAACCATACCCATATTGTAAACGTGAAAAAAAAGTTGTCCGCCATCTTGGATTCCAAAATAAATGTTATTTTCGTCATCAGCGTCCCCAAAAACCTATAAAACGATACCCATATTGTAAAATAAAATAAAAAACTGTCCTCCATCTTGGATCTCAAAATAAATGTTATTTTCGTCATCAGCGTCCCCAAAAACCTATATAACCATACCCATATTGTAAACTTGAAAAAAAAACTGCCCGCCATCTTGGATCTCAAAATAAATGTTATTTTTGTCATCAGCGCACCGAAATACCTATATAACCATACCCATATTGTAAACTTGAAAAAAAAGTTGTCCGCCATCTTGGATCTCAAAATAAATGTTATTTTTGTCATCAGCGCACCGAAATACCTATATAACCATACCCATATTGTAAACTTGAAAAAAAAGTTGTCCGCCATCTTGGATCTCAAAATAAATGTTATTTTTGTCATCAGCGCACCGAAATACCTATATAACCATACCCATATTGTAAACTTGTAAAAAAAGTTGTCCGCCATCTTGGATCTCAAAATAAATGTTATTTTTGTAATCAGCGCACCGAAATACCTATATAACCATACCCATATTGTAAACTTGAAAAAAAGTTGTCCGCCATCTTGGATCTCAAAATAAAGGTTATTTTTGTCATCAGCGCACCGAAATACCTATATAACCATACCCATATTGTAAACTTGAAAAAAAAGTTGTCCGCCATCTTGGATCTCAAAATAAATGTTATTTTTGTCATCAGCGCACCGAAATACCTATATAACCATACCCATATTGTAAACTTGAAAAAAAAATGTCCGCCATCTTGGATCTCAAAATAAATGTTATTTTCGTAATCAGCGCACTGAAACACTTATAAAATGATACCCATATTGCAAAATTAAAAAAAAAGTTGTCCGCCATCTTGGATCCAAAAATACTATTTTTGTAAACCTCATCCCGAAAAATTGGCCTTCATGGGATGCCAGGCAGATGTTTAACATGTTAGCATCCTGGCACGACGGTCATGCTATTTTCTGTCGCGGCATTCGTGTCCATTTTACTACCAAGTCGCGCCAAGTATGTTTTACATAAGAAAATGGTCGTAATTTTATTTTTAGTATTCATTACCGTAAAGCAAGAAAAAAAAATTATATACCTAGGTACCAACAAATCCTTTGCCGGATCCCTGTCACTTATTACTTCGGGTTGGCGGCAATCTCACGTCGATGTGTGCGTGTGACTTGCACACAGCCAGCTGAGGTCTATCAAATACCTAAACTCGGTCGGGCGCGCGGACGTGATACACTCTTAATATTAGACCCATGGAAGTAGTAAGTACTTTGTACAACAAAGTACTTATTACTTCCATGATTAGACCATGTTCAACAATATAATAAATATCCACAGAAATATTTTTTTTAATATATCCTAAGTTATTTTTTTTAAATAGTCAGGTATAAATACCTTAAAGAGTAATAAATAAATCTCAACTTTTTAATCTAAAGCCAAAAGCAATACTTTTTCTTTTAAATAAATATTATTAGCACCATCTATTGTCGAGTAGGCGTACTTTTGACTAAAATTTTAAATGAGGCCATAATTTTATTAATTCCATGGCCTACACACAATGGAGATGTAGGTATTTGTCTCGCATTTTAGTTTCGGTTTAAGCTAGATTTATGGCATTAACATGACTACCTATGTTTTGGCCGCCCGACTTGCCACTGGCCGCCAGCCCCCAAAAACGCTTCCCTCATCTAAGATTGTTTCTGAAAACTTATTGTATCTGCAAATACTACCTATATGTATATAGTATTTGGTAACTGGCAGGAGCTTACATAACCGGTGGTAAATGTCGGTTGCGAAGGTTAACGGTGGGACAGTGTTATTAAGGAAATAACCAACCCAGGCATTATTTATTTATTACGATAAGTGTATAACATCGACACATTGCCATTAAACATACGATTTACAAATAAAATCCATTTCTATATTTACAAAAATTCTTTCCCATCTTTATTACCTAGGTACACGCCTAAATAATTTATTATTTATTCCTTTCTTTCTTTACGCATGCCCGTGAGCAATATTGAGGTATCACTAGTATTCTATATCCCAGTGCAATAGGTAAGTGCTACATATTGAAATAAGAGCATTGTATGCCTGCCTACCCGTTTTTCATTAAAAAAGTGGTTACGTTTCTTGTTTTTCATGTCCCCTAAAATGTAGTAAAAAAATCAAAGTAACTGTCAAAAAATTCAAAATAAGATTCATATTTTAATATTACTTACCTACTTATTTTGTAACTAAAAATGATATATCAACATGGAATAATTTTTAAAACACTCAAATTAAAACTAAATAATTACTTCCGAATTTTCTCAATCAAGAATCCTCGCTGTCCGATTATTCGAACCTGAATTTTGTTCCGCGTGGTTCGATTATTACATAATAGAACAGCGCATCGATCCTTGCGACCGGATGGATATAAATCAGATAGGTCTAGATTAAAGGGGCGCAAACGTAACCACTTTATCTATGAAAAGCGGTCTTGTAGAATAACAATAGTCTTATAAGAATCTATATAAATCAGATAGAAGCCCCTGTATAAAATATTACCTACATATTAAATAGAGATGTGGACAGAGCAAGATTATAATCAAATAATGTTCACTACTAAGTGTAAGAAAAGGTTTACTACGAAACTTATCAAAGAAATAACTTAGTGATCAATATAACTTTAAAGATCAGTCTAACATTCGATAAAATTTACATTTTTTAGTTTCTATAACCATTATAATATTTAAGGCTATGGCCGTGTCTCAGTTCGGTTGGTCTATCAAACCCTTAACTTTTTTTATTATAGTGTAGGCCTTAAAATAGGATATTTTCATATTTTTTATTTGAATTAGATATAATTTTATAAAAAACACTACATTGCTTGGGTTAAGGTTTTGATTGACTAGCAGTTAAATCTTTGACTAGCAGGCCGTGATCTTTTGGTACTTCAATTGTTTTTTTCCTGTGTATAGGTACTTAAATGTAAATTACAAATGCTAACGGCGAGTAAATGCATTTTCGAAATACATGCCGATGTTCGATTTATAAAACACTCTTTCTAACTTTTATTAGCTGTGTATTTTGGATTATTTGCTAAAAGACAGCAGGATATAAAGCAAACAAGAGAGTGATATGGCAACATTAGGGAAAATAAATTATCGAAATAGAAATACATTTTGTACCTATTTCGGTTTGAGTTAAGACATTGACGACAAACTCTGAATTTATTTAATTTGCTTTGAAAATTAACAAAATAGACAGAAAGAGGACTAAAGTCGAAAGAAATATAAATACATACTTAGATAAAGAAGATTACGACATTTCGTAGACAATAAGTACAAATAACATCTACCTAATAATCTAAAGTCGCTAAGTCTTAATTAATTGGTGTAAAGATCCGTCTTAAAACTACTTAAGTAGGTAATTAAAATTGTTGCTTCGTTTAATCTCAACAAAGTTAACTCTACAAGTTAGGACTCTAATCGAATTATCACACTTTTTACGATTTATCTTCGCACCACTTTGAAAAACCTATGATCTTAATTTTCATGGAATAAAAGTGATGTTAGGTAGGTAACTAAAATGATTTCAAAATAAATAAATAGTAGTATTGTGTCGATGCAATGAAATCAGATTTTTTTCAGAGTAATTATCTATAAGTATCTATAAAAGTATGGTTTATTTTTTAAAAAATAACCAAGAAGTGAGAGTTTTTAGAGCTGCCATTTTTTAGTACAGAATTCAAATCAAGGTTTTTCTTAATTCAAGATATTTTTACATATTTACTACATACGTAGATAGGTACTTAAGTGTTAATCTTGGTGTTGGTAGGTATTAACAATTTTTTACAACAAAATTTTATATGACAATAGCAACGCTTAAAATAAATGCTATTAAAGGTAAAAATGCGACTATTTTAAAATCAAGTTTTGAGACCCGTAAAAATATATCTACTATCTCGAATCGAAAATAAATCAAATCGCAAAACGTACAAATATGGTACAAATATACAAACATAAAAACAAACTTTGTTTCTAAGTAAGATCAGATTCCATTATTTTTTAAATTCCTTTTGCTAGAAATCCTGGTTAGAATGTGTGAAAAAGTAGCAGTTTAAAAAGTGAGTGTTCTAAATTTGAATTTATCGGAAATATTTAAGAGCAGAGACAAGGAGGAATTTTTCAATGAAGAGATCTGAGTCTAGAGCGGCAATGTGGGCGGCCCGGCCGACTATAGCGCTGGCAGTGTGCGGTAGTGCGTGCTGGACGTCGTAGCGGACCACGGACACTGAGGATGCGCGCGCTGCTAGCGGGGATACCATGTTGTGGACCTTGAAAAATAAACTTTTAGTTTTACATTCAGGTTTTTTGATGTCCAGTGAATATGAAGTTCTCTTCTTAAGATGTAAGTAATTTGTTCTCCTAAACTGTTTCGTACTGGTAGAATAAAGCCAATAGCCTCCTTGACAGATAAACAGTTATCTGTTTGCAACAAAACAAGACTGACTTAAAATAAAATAAGGAGAGCTGACCTCACATGACATGATAATTATGGTAGTATTAAAATGGAAGTAAAGTGCAACCTTTGACAAATTAAGATACAAAATACAAACCATTTCTCTATAAGCCTGTCCCAACAACGAGGCGTCTTTCGCAGCAGCCTTGCACAACTCGAGCCTGGCAGAATGCAGCGGCACGTATCTGTCTTGGCCCGAGCCACACAGCAGAATGTGTTTGAACTGATGCAGTTGACTCCTTTCGCTGAGGCGGTAGAGGAACGAGCGTCTAGGATCTGACGCGTCTCGAAGGGACAGTTGGAGGAGAGATCCTGACTTCTTCCATTTTTGCATGAACCACATACCTGAAAAGTGTAAATAATCAACATTTTGTTGGAGTGTCGTTCGTTTACAATAAAGGGGTAACTAGATGAGTTACAGAAATGACTGGCAAGTCATAATATCTCGATTAATAAATTCACGATGTAGGTATAAGTAAGATTTTTTATTAGAATTTTAGCCAGACAAACTCTTGAGATCGTATGTGATACATTAAAAGAAATGGTAAAAAGTCTTACCAGCATTGACTAGACCACTTGAATTATACAGAGTACCAAGATGAGGACCACTGAGCGAGAGAAATGTGTGGGAGTTTTCCCAAAAACGGCTTTCATTTGAGGCCGGGCTAGAGCCGACCTGATGATGATTGTTCCAAGGGAATGGCCCACGAAGCTGATTCTGGCTGGCTCACTAGAATTCTGAATGTGGGTCAAGATTTCTTGAACCAGCCTGAAACAAAAAATAAAAAGAGTCAAAGACAGTAGCAGTAGGCAGTAGTAGATAAAGCAAGTAAATTGTCTTCTGTGATCATTTTCAGCATTTCAGCAAATTAGTGGTTCGCTAAGTTTTAAACCATTTACGAGAACTACTATACCTATAAAACTATTTTGTATACAATATAAACTAAATGAGAGGTTCGACAAAAAGTCAACAGAAATTTACCTTGGACTAAAAATAATGAAAATGATGATATAACCACAGATTATATACTTAATACCCTAGTATAACGAACAACAACAATAAAGGTTTAATATTCCGCTTACCGATAAATCATGGTGTCGAAGTCGGAGAAGGTATCCCCCTGATCCCTCTCGGACATAAGGAAGTCTAGCCTCGCGCCAGGCAGCCCTAGCTCCAAGTAGGTCTTGACGAGCCGGAGATCCGCTGCGTTGCCGTCCAGCCCGTGGACACAAATGATGAGATGTAACCCTAGAAAAACAATTCTTTGTTATAAGATTATTTAGCTTTACAAGCCCTTCATACTAAATGAAATTGATAAATGTTAAGACCACGAGAAAAGGACTAACATTCCATTTGGATAAAGGCTGTTTTAAACCGGACTAGCTACATCCTGAACTACATCTCGCGTAAGACATTGAAAAAAAAAAACTAAAACTGGCTATCCTATTACAAACAAAAAAATCTGCATAGTTCACAGCAAATAATAAGGAAAATCTATCGGTAGATAACATTTTAACATGGATTTAACTCACCTTCAGGGTTAAACATTCTATATTCATCACTAATATGGAAGTACGGCAAGGAGCTCTCCACAGGTGGAAAATCAGAATAAATCGCTCCAGGATACTTGACACTTTGTCTGAACTCCTCTCTGCATTTGACAAACAGTCGTTCAGATTCAGCCAACCCGAAGATACTAACGAGATTACTCTCACGTGGTTCTGCAATACAAATATTTTCTAAATTATAAGCTGCATAAATCATAGAAATTTTCACTTATTTAATAAAATTTCTGGCAAGTAGGAAGGTTAGATTCTATAAATTTTCAGATTTTATGGAAAATAATGTTTTACAGATTGGTGTGGATGCCGTTTTTCTTCCTTTTCAGCCAACGCTATAAAAAACTGTCTGCAAATTTTCAAGTTCCTACATTCGGCGGTTTCGGCTCTGCATAGTATGTATAAGTATGTGAGTCACATGTCATCAGTCAATCCGCGTTCACTTGTTTCTTATGTAATTCTACAATTAGATTACCATGTCCATTTTCACTTCTGTTTGCAAGTTCTCCTGTGCTTTGACTTTTGTTGAGTGTACCTCCTGCAGGGCCTCCCATAGAACTCACAGACTGGTGGGGTCTCAGTTTCCTCCTTTCCATTATACCTGATGTGAAGCCAAAAGGCAATTTTGTTAATAAGGCCAGAAGCTAAACAGTTTCATGTTAATTAACTCAATCTTGATAAGATTGAAAATTGATTAGTGTGATTAGGCAGTTAAAAACTAACACGATCTTGATAAGTAAATAAGATATATAGATACCTTCACAAACATGATATAGTGGATTATCCAACTGCAAGGTTGAGGCTTGAGTGCCTTGTTTTTGAGGTGTTTTAGAAGGTGTAGATGATTTAGATGACTTGCTGCTCTGTCGGCTTAATTTAGGCGACTTTGAAGGAGGATCCTGAAATTAGTGATAGAAAATTCATGACTTTTACATATTTTAGAAAATTGAATCAAGTCTTAAGAAAACTACTTGATTGTTTTTACCTTAAATTCGTCTGGTGGTGGTGGAGCATCTCTAAATTGTTGTGGGGGTGGTAAATGCTCATAATCATTATTTCCTACAAAATGCGCCAGGTCAATCTCAGACCTAGCTTTGCCGTGGTACTTCTGTATTGCTGATACAGGACCAGCCGCTGCTGTTTTAGGATGAGTTTTGCAGGGTCTTTCCACTGTAAGGCTGCGTATTTCTGCTGCTATTAATTTTTCTGTGTATTGGATCCTGTCCTTTAATTTCGTTTTATCTAGAGAACTAGATTTAACAGGTACTTGTGGCGCAGGTGCTTTACCCATCATCTCTTTGCGGATATATGGATGCAGATTATCACTTACTGTTTGGGATTTTTTTACTGAACCCTCATTAGAATTTTTTGGGGTCAAGGTAGCCTTGCCTTGACAGCACTAAAAGAATTATGTCTTTGATTTAATTTGCCCGTATTTGCTTCAGAACATTTTTGGTAGCAGCTGGCAGAACAAGTATCTGAATTGCATCCAGCATCTATACCATTGCTATGCATCAATTTATTATATTCACACTGGCTATCTGTGCATATTGAATCACTACATATAGTACATTCCTCACAAACCTCCTTATCACAACACTCTATTTTCTCATTAGAATTATTTTGAGATACTTTTACAGCTAATTTTAATAAGCGTTCTCGTAATTGTTCACCATTGAGAACCGTTCTTTTGAAATCACTTATAGTTTCACCATCGATTTTTCTCGTATTTGATTCATCTTCATATTTCTTATTAACTTTAGATGTTGTTGAATTTACAGGAGGATAATTTTGGTTTAATTGACAACTACCATTATCTGGCGTGGATGGACCTGAGCTCCTCCCACTCGATACCCAACCACTTTGTTCACTCATACTTGAGGTAGAGCCACATCTACTTCTCTTTTCTTCTTTATTAAGGAAGTTTTCTGGTGGAAGTATTTTAAAATCCTTATCAGCAATATCGAGAGGCGGAGATTCAAATGCTGGAGGTGGTGCTAAATTTGGCAACGATTCTGAACCAAATGTATTATTTAAATTTGGTTCATCTAAAACAGAAGCAGCACTTCTGCAATGTCTCAATAACTCTGGTCCATGATCCAAGCTATAAGGTACACTAGCTGATGTTTCAAGCCTTTTAAGTTCAAACGGTATACTTTCATTACTCGAGGAAGACGCAGCCTCAGACATCAACTGGGTCATTTTCTCTGAAGCTTTATGTTTAGTTCGTTTTTCAGGCTTGCCACTAGATCTTCCACTTTTCGGTGTAGCTAAACCAGACTTTGGGGTAGCTCGGCCAGATTTAGGTGTTGCTAGGCCAGATTTAGGCGTTATTCCACCTGATTTTGGAGTCGTTTTTCCAGATCTTGGCGTTGCTCTCTCTGATTTAGGGGTACTTCTTTCAGATTTTGAAGTGTGACGATCAGATTTACTGTCTCTAGATCTAATAGAATGGTGACTACTCAACGAGTCTCGACTGGAATTAATTTTGGTATTTTCTTTTCCACTGTTATTTAGCTTGGATTCTTTTGATTTACTTTTCTTATGTCTAATTGATGGCACCGAAGAGTGTGGTGTCGAGGGAGGAGTTTTTGAATAAGTTGATTTAGATGTGCCATCACTGCTTCTATCTAAAGTCATCACAAATCCACTGTCGTCACTACTTTTACTAGATTTTTTCTGGTAGTTTTGTATTAAGCTTCCAGTGTTAAAATCATAGCTCCAGTCTCCTTTCTGAAGATAATAATTTAGTTCATGTCGAAGTTGGTTACGGGCCGCTTCAATATCTATTTGCTGCTGATTTTTCTACATTTTGATGGAACACGTGTGTAGAGTTTGATCTGTGAACGTGTTTGTTAGAAACTAAGTTAGTTTGATCAGTCACTTGATTTTTCCCACTGACAGGTGGGTAAGAATTACGTGTAGGCAACATAGGACGGGGTAAATTTACTCTCTATAGCCTCTTTGAAATTCTAACGGATTACGAATAATATTATTCGATTGAATTGTACCCTGATTACCGATATAACCGTAAATTTGATTAGGATTTCCTTGCATCATGCCATCATACTTATAACCTATATTGTGAAATACTTCATTATTCATTCCATGAGGATTAATTAGATTACAGGGATTTTTATATTTTTCTCTAAATTCACTTATATTTCGTCTATAATCATCGCCCTTAGAGGCACATCGTACTGTGGTATTGGTGGGATATGCCGTCGTTGTAACACTGCGAGGCAACGTGGTTGGTTTAACTGTATTTTGTGGAGGATAATGTTTGGGATAATTTACAGATTGATTGGAGCCACTTCTTACATTTTTAGCTAACGTTTGTGGGTTACTGAGGGGTGTCATTTGGGAAACTCTTAATTGATCTAAAGATTTGCTATGTCTAGCTGGTAATGTGCTAACTCCGCTGGTGATTTCATGTTTCTGTCGGAATACTTCATTCGGATCAGCATTTTCCATGCCCATATGAGAGATATTAGTACTACTCTTAGTTGTATTAATATCTAACAATGTAGAAGCAGAGTATCTTGACATCGGTTGACCTTGTTGAATAGAACATGAAGCGAATGCGCTATTCGGTGGCAATTGAATTTCACTGATTTGATTGTTTTGTACAATATACCTATTTCTTCCAGTTAATTCAAGTTGCTTATTATGTGGTTTAGTCAATTCAACAACATTTTGTTTGACTAAAGCCCTCTTCGGGGAACCTCGCGCTGATTTTTGAGGGGCGAGAGTTAATGTAGCTTGTACTACGTTAGTATTTGACTTTGGTGCATTGAATTGTGGTTCGAGGACATCGAGGATCGTTTTTGGGAGTGTGAGGGTGACTCTAGAAGCCTCAGAGGAAGGTCTTCTTTGAATCCATAATTGAACTAATGGTACAGGCACAATCTTCTCCAAGGGGCTCAGTACATAGGAATGGATCTGAAAAATAAATGCATGATTAATGTTAAAATGCCAACGTGCTATTTTGAATCTCTAAGTAAAAATTAATAGTTCTTTTACTCACCACTACCAGATTTATTGCCACCAGAATTTAAGAATGAGCGTCGTCTGGCAAATTCTGCAGTGTCTTGATACCTGTTGAAGAATATAAGAGAACGTCACCGTAAGTAAATACCATACATTGTCTTATCTTAACTTCCTAACTAATATTATAAATGCGAAAGTGAGTTCGTTTGTTTATTACCTCTTCACGCTTTATCTACTGAACCAATCTTCTTGAAATTTCGCATACACATAGAAGTACGGAGAAGGACACAGGATACCTTTCATCCTGGGAAAAAGCACGAGGGAAATTCAAGCGGGCGAAGCCGCGGGCAAATGCTAATTAACTATATTACTAACTAGTAAAATAAACTCCAATTTGGAACGTGCAACCTAATTTAAATTAATAATGTCATGTAAATAAAATAGGTACCATCTTCGTATACAAATTACCAGAATCCCAGAACTTTTCGAAATGTCTCTATTGAATACCATAGACACAATTTAAGTTCCCAAACTGGCGCGATTTTGACGAGTCGAGTAAAATGCACGGCCACACTTCGATCTCATCAATCATGGTGAAAAGAAACCCACCTATCTTCAAATATGATCGGCATGATATGCGGATCCCCGTCCAGCGCTATGCAGTGCACGGGCAGCGGCGGCAGCAGCGCCAGGTACCGGGAGCGCCTGGCCACGTCGCC
Source organism: Ephestia elutella (assembly GCA_018467065.1). Classification (NCBI taxonomy): domain Eukaryota; kingdom Metazoa; phylum Arthropoda; class Insecta; order Lepidoptera; family Pyralidae; genus Ephestia; species Ephestia elutella. The sequence continues at coordinate 6,560,122 of CM031592.1, read as the reverse complement.
CACGCTCTGGTACGACTGGTAGTTGCTGTCGTAGCAGCCGGCCAGCGAGTGCCGAGGGTTGTCCAGCACGAAGAAACACTCTGAGAAGCGCTTGATCCTGGAATTCAAATTGTTGACTTGGGTAAGGCCAACCCGGAAACATACATTGTGCATGAAAATAGAAAATGAAGGTCACACAAAACTATATGAAAAGCTAATGAACAATAGACAGACCAGACTTATATCACTATCATCACTACATAGTATAAAACAAAGTCGCTTTCTCTGTCCCTATGTCCCTTTGTATGCTTAAGCCTGCATCACACGTTTTTAGCCAAAACAGGCGTTACTGAATTGACCCTGGTGCCAAAACTAGATCATTATTAATAATAAAAATAGTACTATAGGCTTCTCAAATAACTGCTACTACTTATACGAGACAGATAAAAATATTTTGCCTTTTATTTTTGCGTAAATACCTTCCAGAAAACACGAAAAATACGAAAAACAAGGTTCACGGCTTTAACGAAATCATTATGTAAAAAACTAATTATAATTTCTACATAATGTTAAATCGCGAGTTTATTAAACTAGCTACAAGTTGCTCGTTTTAGATTTTTGAAAAATAACTCGAAAAAAATATTATATATCGTAACAATTCACTAAGAAATTCCCCATACATTTTTTGTATGGCAATGCCATCGCTCAATATTACGAGTTCCAAGCCTACGAAAAATCAGTCTGCCGGTAAGAGTCAAGGGGAATCCACGTCGCTCTGCTGCTCGGGAGGCATTTAATTTTCGCGTGTTCATGTATTCACAGACAGCAGAGAGTAATGTAGATCAGAGTTACATATTTATTACTTTTAATCTTTTTAAAATTTAAATAGGTACCATTTTCATACTCATGAATGATGGCCGACAATTTTTGATGAAATAGAAATCGTAATAAATCGCAATCATAGAAATCGTAATAAATCGAAATCATAGAAATCGAAATCATAAAAATCAAAATAAATCTAAATCAAGATCCAAGATGGCGGACAACTTTTTTTTTTTAATTTTGCGATATGTATATCGTTTTATAAGTTTTTCAGTGCGCTGATTACGAAAATAACATTTATTTTGGAATCCAAGATGGCGGACAACTTTTTTTTCACGTTTACAATATGGGTATGGTTATATAGGTATTTCGGTGCGCTGATGACAAAAATAACATTTATTTTGAGATCCAAGATGGCGGACAATTTTTTTTTTCAATTTTGCAATATGGTTAGCATGTTGTAGGTTTTTGAGGACGCTGATGACGAAAATAACATTTATTTTGAGATCCAAGATGGCGGACAACTTTTTTTTTTCAATTTTACAATATGGGTATGTTTTTATAGGTTTTTCGGTGCGCTAATGACAAAAATAACATTTATTTTGAGATCCAAGATGGCGGGCAGTTTTTTTTTCAAGTTTACAATATGGGTATGGTTATATAGGTTTTTGGGGACGCTGATGATGAAAATAACATTTATTTTGAGATCCAAGATGGCGGACATTTTTTTTTTCAATTTTGCAATATGGTTAACATGTTGTAGGTTTTGGTGCGCTAATGACGAAAATAACATTTATTTTGAGATCCAAGATGGCGGGGCAGTTTTTTTTTTCAAGTTTACAATATGGGGTATGGTTATATAGGTTTTTAAAAGCTGATGACGAAAATAACATTTATTTTGAGATCCAAGATGGAGGACAGTTTTTTATTTTATTTTACAATATGGGTATCGTTTTATAGATTTTTGGGGACGCTGATGACGAAAAATAACATTTATTTTAAGATCCAAGATGGAGGACATTTTTTTATTTTATTTTACAATATGGGTATCGTTTTATGGGTTTTCGGGGACGCTGATCTTAAAATAAATGTTATTTTGGTCATCAGCGTCCCCTAAAACCCATAAAACGATACCCATATTGTAAAATAAAATAAAAAACTGTCCTCCATCTTGGATCTTAAAATAAATGTTATTTTCGTCATCAGCGTCCCCAAAAACCTATAAAACGATACCCATATTGTAAAATAAAATAAAAACTGTCCTCCATCTTGGATCTCAAAATAAATGTTATTTTCGTCATCAGCGTCCCCAAAAACCTATATAACCATACCCATATTGTAAACTTGAAAAAAAAAACTGCCCGCCATCTTGGATCTCAAAATAAATGTTATTTTCGTCATTAGCGCACCAAAAAACCTACAACATGTTAACCATATTGCAAGATTGAAAAAAAAAAATGTCCGCCATCTTGGATCTCAAAATAAATGTTATTTTTGTCATCAGCGCACCGAAATACCTATATAACCATACCCATATTGTAAACTTGAAAAAAAAGTTGTCCGCCATCTTGGATCTCAAAATAAATGTTATTTTTGTCATCAGCGCACCGAAATACCTATATAACCATACCCATATTGTAAACTTGAAAAAAAAGATGTCCGCCATCTTGGATCTCAAAATAAATGTTATTTTTGTCATCAGCGCACCGAAATACCTATATAACCATACCCATATTGTAAACGTGAAAAAAGTTGTCCGCCATCTTGGATTCCAAAATAAATGTTATTTTCGTAATCAGCGCACTGAAACACTTATAAAAATGATACCCATATTGCAAAATTAAAAAAGTTGTCCGCCATCTTGGATCCAAAAATACTATTTTTGTAAACCTCATCCCGAAAAATTGGCCTTCATGGGATGCTTGGCAGATGTTTAACATCTTAGCATCCTGGCACGACGGTCATGCTATTTTCTGTCGCGGCATTCGTGTCCATTTTACTGCCAAGTCGCGCCAAGTATGTTTTACATAAGAAAATGGTCGTAATTTTATTTTTAGTATTCATTACCGTAAAGCAAGAAAAAAATTATATACCTAGGTACCAACAAATCCTTTGCCGGATCCCTGTCACTTATTACTTCGGGTTGGCGGCAATCTCACGTCGATGTGTGCGTGTGACTTGCACACAGCCAGCTGAGGTCTATCAAATACCTAAACTCGGTCGGGCGCGCGGACGTGATACACTCTTAAATCTTTGAAACTACGCAACGGATTTTGATGCGGTTTTTTTTAATAGATAGAGTGATTCAAGAGGAAGGTTTATATCCCGTGCGAAGCCGGGGCGGGTCGCTAGTAGATTGAATAAAGATTAAGGAGATAATGAAGACCCAAGCGTATTGTAAAAACATGTACCTACCAACTGTCATAGAAAAATCAGTTACGCAAGATGCCAAGTGGTTTATTTATATGAGTCGATGAAACATAGGTTACTTACTCGTACAATATTTTAACTTCAGTTCTAATGAAAAGTTATTTGACTTCTAGAGTTATTAGTGGCCAGTACTAATGTACGATATGGATGGCTAGTACGTATTCTATTCTAGATCATAGAGACTTTCAAAACTTGAAACCAATACAGTGAATGCCTCAGCAAAAGCGGCACGAAACTCACTTTGGGTCGTTCCTCCATTGTCAAATATTTTTAATAGTATTTGGACTTTTGATCCTATTGTACCTTAACGCATGATGTCTAGCAGCTAAGGCGTGGTGCACATGAGGCCTGTCGGAGGTGTGGTGGAGGAAGGCGCGCCACCGCAGCGTCACCTCAGCGCAGAGCCGCGCGATGTCGTGCGCCGCGCCGGCCGCCCATTCTTCTTCCTCGCCAGCTTCTGATTTCTGTAGATGAGAACAGAATAGTTCATTACTTTTGTTAAGGCACACTTGTAGGCTTCGTATGTGTCCTAATTCGAAGGGGTTGGCATCGACTGGCACTACGGTGTAAATAACATAAGGACTATTTTTCAATTGCCCCATTGGGACTAGCGTACGGTACGGTACACTAATTATTTACATCTGTAGATATGACGTACAGTCAGATGCAGAGAAAGATGACCTCCTGAGATTAGGATTCGGTGAGATAGGGGATCACATTCTACATCTGTGTCTGTACATTATTTGTGTTGGTGTTTCACCTTGCCAATATCACTAAGATCCTTGATCCTCTGCGCCACCTCTCCTACTACGGTGTTGGTGGTGGATTCTTCAGGAGTGAGCAGCACGCCGGTGGACCCGCACACAGCTAGAGCACTCTGCAGACCTTCGAGAGAACCTAGCAGAATACCGCACACTTCTGCGTGAACTTGTCTGAAAATAGCACAGAATAACTTCAGGGCTAAAATTGTCGATTACAGAAATTTCAATTTCAAACCATATATTTTGACTAAGGTATCTTCTTCTTCTTCTTTTGACAGTGCGAGCCATATGATCTTGTCTTTGCAACATTTTACAAGAAAATGTTTTAGGTAGGTATATTTTGTCACAAGAAAAGAAATTTTATAACCCAAAACGAAGACAAACAAATATAATTTCAACAGATAAATAAATAACGCATCATGGTAAGGCCAAAGATGCGAAATATGGATAAGGATAAACCGGTAAGAGGTCAAAGATATGAAATATGGATAACGTAAGATGTTCAAAAGTTTAGAGGATCAACAGGCTACCTGGCATGTGCTATTTTGCTAGAGTTCCCTCCGGCGCATTTCCCGGCAGAGCCGAAGAGAACGTTCTCGAAGCTGCCCGACGTGTTGAAGTTGGAACCAGCACTCTTCATCAGCTTGCCCCATTGTTTGCTTGAACGGGGCGTGCTGGAAATCAAATTATAAAACTAATTAACTATACATTTAATGTTCTTCTTGTAGTGCTTTTCAATTACTGGAGGTTGGCCGTCAGTTTCGCAAACTCACCTATGTTCATCGCCAAGCGAAACAGTTTTTCGACTCCGGTGAATCCAGTTCCCTTATGTTCTTCAACCATGATTTTTTACATTTTATGTTATTAGGATCAAAACGTATCATGTTTAAGGCAAATTATACTTAAATAATACAATTAAGTTAAACAAATTGGAACCATAAAACTAAATGTACAATTTGCATGCTTGCAAAAAGTAAATATTTTGCTCCATTGTGAGCTAGAAGGTAAAGGTCAGTCATGTCATGTGAACTTATTTACATTATATACGTACCAACTTTGCACGTAGTGCATAATACTTTTCCTTTTCAGAAAGACATGAAATAAATTAAAAACTTGTCAATCATCGAAAGATATGTTGACTATTGAAAATTTATATTCCATTACTGTTACGATTAATGCTAAGGAAGATTTAAAATATGGTGCAGCAAATGAACTATTATAATTATCCCTTACTTGATATACGGCTGATGCAGAGCAACCAGGCTCGCGTGGATGGTAATAGAGACAGATGACAGATGGAAGTAGTCGAACAGAACAGGGAGATGGTAATGAAGCCCTTGCGCTGGTTGGAAGTGCAGTTTCAAGACGCGACAGGAGACTGGCGCTAGTGTGCTGGACTGGGCTCCCTCGCTGCACCAGAGCTCCACGCCTAGACTCCATTCTGCTCGCTCCAAGGAATCTTTCAGGTTTCGGCTGTCAACTGAAAATCATAGAGAAAAACTGAAAATAATAGAAATAATCTTTCAGCTAGGTAATGATAAACGTTTCTCATTCATGATGAATTTGTTTTGTCAGTTGTTGACTGCCAGTTATAACAATGATTTTCTAAACCACGAATAGTTTAATGTCATCTGAAATCTATAGCAAAAAAATCTGAGGCCCTGGTGATACCACCACAAAAGCTATGTTGTCATGCGCGTAAACATGATAAAGCATAGAAATTCAGCTCACCTAACAAATGAGCTCTAAAAATGCACAATATCTCTCAGCGTGACTTCTTCATTCCTGTACATAATCTGAAAGGCCCGGGAGGCAGCCAGGCCTCCGATGAGGGACGCGTTGGTAGTGGGCCTGCCGGTCCTTGCAGCGCCATTGCCGCTGGAGACCGAGGCCTCGATGTGGACTGGCACCTTGGGTGAGACGCGGAGGCCCACGCGTACCTGGTACATCCTGTAATATGGAACATTTCGTTTTATTAGACACAATTACTTTGTCAGGTATATTTGCTTTGCGGCCACTTTGTTCTGAAAGACTTTGTTACTAGTAGGTCACGCATTTTTCTATTGTTATACGTCTTCAATTCAGGCAAAACCAGATGATGACTCTTCAACGAGTGATATTCGTCGTCTGTTCGTAGTTCTACAAAAAAGTGTTTTGAAACAAAATGCAGGTTCATCAAATTATTCTAGTGTTGTTCCTGTCTAAACTAAACATGACAATGGCTGCACGTGGATTGAGAGCACTATTAAAACTGAGGTATAAGTACATATTAGTTAAGTTATTTTATTGTTATTTTGAATGTTGTAGTTTATTTTCAAGAATGTACTAATTTGTTGTGGGATTGAAAGCAGAAAGGTATCACAGATACAGAATCACGTCTTTATCCCTTACGGGGTAGACAGAGCCAAGGGTCGTAGACTTGAAGGCCACGCTTAGCTGAATAGTGAGCTGTTAGATGAATATCACAGAAAATAATAAAACCCGCCTGCACACAGTACAAAACACCCTGAAGATATAAAAGCCTACATGAAATCGATCAAATAAAAGAGACAGCCTATGGAAAGACAAAGTTCATATTCTATAAACCTGGTTTGCATATCATTCGAGGTACGTAGTAAGTTCTGCGAATAATGCCAGTCACGTGGTGATTCAGAATTCATATGCTAATAACTTGACGAAGACGTGGCGTGCAGCGCTCGAGGTTGGGACCTTTCGTACCCTGACAATTTTAACGAACGGCTACTGGTCAGAAAAAAGTAAATTGGACAAGAGATTTTGTTTTGTTTCTAGACCAAATTTCTATAAAATAATTTGAATTTGACTTCTAGTGCTATTTTCAACCGACTTCCCAAAAAAGGAGGAGGTTATATGTTTCGATGTATGTATGTTTTTTTTTATGTATGTTCGCCGATTTCTCCGCCCATAGTGGACTGATTTCCGAAATTATTGTTTTATTCGAAATAGTTTATTCCCAAGTTGGTCCCATTTTGACCACGTCAGAATCTGTTCGGTAATTTTAAAGATACCTAACAAAATATAAAAATTCAAACATTGGATTATAGAGCAAAAGCCCGCGACAGCATGCATTTCCTTATTTTATGAAAACTCAAGATTCTCTATGCATGTCCCCAACACAGAAATAGTGATTAGCGACTATAAAAGTTGGATCATGATTGCTTAGGTAGATAATTTGTAGCAATCATATTTAAAGTGGTAGCTTAATTTCCTTAAAGTAAGAGTTTTTTAAGATTTTATTCGAATAATATGAGAAATCATGCCATCCATTGCCAAGCCATTGGTGCAGATACAAACCCCTGCCAGACATTGTAACTTTACTAAATTATAGTCATGTTTGTTTTATTATAATAGCTGAATTTAATAATACTTTGAGAGGTCCCCAAAGGTGTTTTCGGCCTATAAAATTCACTTTTGCTATCCATATTACCTGCATAAGCAACTAAGATTCAAACTTCATGAGTAGTCACTAATCTTTTTTACACGTGAATATATGTGAAATTTGACACTGAGAAACATTCGGCATTTTTGAAATAAGGCAGGTTGGTCGTCTCGGGCTCTTGGTCTATTTATGTGCCAAAAATTCCGTGGAATTCTGACAAGTTTTGACATTTCAATCAAACTGACATAAAACGTTTCGATTTCTTAAATTTTGGCCAGTGAAAAAATAAGTTTAAGTTTTCATGACAACAAAATTGCGCCAATTTTTTCACCTGTAGGTAGCATGCCAAAACATTTTTTCTTTTCGATTAATCTGCCTATGATTTTAAGTTTTTCAATGGAAGTCGGTTCATTTTTTTGGGAAAAAAAATTATTTAAATATTTGTTGTATAAGAAATTATCTTTAATTCAAAAGATCTTATCTTTGATGGGGCGAATTTGTACATTGCACCATTTCATAAATAATTTATCAAATTTTGACGTTGGACCAAGATTAGTTGTACCCTCTCTCTCTCTCTCTCTCTCAGCCTAAAGACGTCCACTGCTGGACAAAGGCCTCCCCCAAGGATTGTACCCAAGAGTTCAAAATTAACATAACAACAACAATAAAACATTCTCATGAAAATCTTTGTCTGATTTAGCCATTATGTGGCTAATAGTTTGAAAAGATGTTATGTAAGTATTCAAACCGCAAACTTTGTCTAAACGGTTGCAACCCCACTTGTACCGCCCGCCCGTGCTTAGGTACGAGCTACGTGGATAGGTACAAGTTTTCTTATCGATCCTTTGATAACAGTGCCTTCGGTGACGGCACGCTTGCAGACTGAACTTCAATGACTACCGACCCTCATCATTTATGTGTAGCAAGATCTTTAATAATTCAATTTAGTGCCAGTATTGTAATCAAATGCAAGCAAAGCTGTAGAAAGTGACCTGACGAAAAACAACATTCACCCTAAGATGATCCAGAATCGCCAGTTCTGGTTAAAAATAGAGGAGAGCCGACCCCAATTAAAATGGGAAAAAGGCTGGAAGGAGAAGATTGTAATCAAATGTAAAATATTTACAGAATGAGAAAGGTATAAATAATTTTCAATCACTTTAAATAAAACGCCCTGCGTAGGATTTATTTCTTCATCCGTCTTATTGAAATCGAACGATTTCACAGCAATTTTCTTTGGAAATTTCTAAAAATAACCTCAATCCTTACAAGCACTTTGCGTAAAAATAGGCAGGTGAGTTATACTTGAGTGCCCTTTGATCCCAGCGAGTGTTTAACTCAATGAAATGAGCTCCAGAAATAGCAAGTCATTTGTCACGTTTGGAAGAGAAGTAGAAATCCCGTGGGATTTCACGTAGCTGTGATTTGATTTCATTGATGTGGTGACATTTTTCTGAGCTGAGTACACTCAACTGCTTGTCGAGATTGGTTGAAACTTTGTCGCTGTAATAGTGACGAATTTGCAATGGTATCAATTAATTTTCAGTTGACTCTACAATACTCTACGTGCAGTTCTTATGGCGTCAATTTCTTAAGATTCTATGCGCTAACATCATGTTACCGAAGTGACTTCATCATTCTACCATTCACAATTGTGATTTCATTTCTGTCAGTCTCTTTTGTAAACAAAATAGAAAATAAAAAGAGTATCATTATACGATAGCGAAACAAGCCCTGTACCAGTAAGTACTTCGGACTTAAAATTATTTATATTTGTGAAATCGTTCGTCTCAAACATGTACTCAATAAGCATTTCTCCCGTAGAGTATATGTTTCACACCACACAATTCATTACAGCGTCCCGTGAGCTGACCTTACCGACCCAAATCAATTTACAACGTGTACCGAGTCTGACCCTGTTTCCGTCTTTAGGTACTGTCGCCATTTAATTACCATTGGTACCTTGTTTCTAATGAAATGGCGATCAGTTAGGTACGTATACAGATTTGCCGTAAAAAAAGTCTTTCAATATATTTTTCTCCTTAAACCAAATACGAATTCGAGACATTTAGTAGCAGAACCAGCAGAACATTATTTTCATTATTAAGTTTGTTAACAAACTAACACTAAAATTACGGGTCTCTTAAAATATTCGTCTGTGTAGAAAGAAATCATTGGCAATCGTGGAAAATTGCGTGCAAAAATTTATACATTTGATATGATGTGCTAGGAGAAATTAATACGTATTAGGTATACGAGTACTCGGCTGGGCAGCGTTCGGGAAGCTTCGCGATATCTTCTCGTCCAAAATACCGCAGTGTCTCAAGACTAAGGTCTTTGACCAGTGTGTGTTGCCAGTAATGACATACGGAACAGAGACGTGGTCGCTTACTATGGGCCTCATAAGAAGGCTCAAGGTCACCCAAAGGGCGATGGAGCGCGCTATGCTCGGAGTTTCTCTGCGTGATCGAATCAGAAATGAGGAGATCCGTAGGAGAACTAAAGTAACCGACATAGCCCGCAGAATCGCGAAACTTAAGTGGCAGTGGGCGGGGCACATAGCTCGTAGAACAGATAGCCGTTGGGGCAGAAAAGTTCTCGAGTGGCGACCACGAACCGGAAAACGTAGTGTTGGCAGGCCTCCCACTCGGTGGACCGACGACCTGGTGAAGGTCGCGGGATGCGCATGGATGCGGGCAGCGCAGGACCGGTCGTTATGGAAATCCTTGGGGGAGGCCTTTGTCCAGCAGTGGACGTCTTTCGGCTGAGAGAGAGATACGAGTATAATAAGTATTACGTAGACAGAGCCAAGAGTCGTGGACACTCGAAGGCCACGCTTAGCTGAATAGTGGGCTCTCTGATGGAATGGAGATTCAGGTATAGTGACAGGTTGCTAGCCCATCGCCTATGAGTAGAAGAATCCCCAGTTTAACCCTCTGCGACTGACGTGGTAGTCCCACAGACACCACAAGTGTTAAATCAGCTCTAAAAACTTTTCTCTTTGAATTTTGTTTCTCGCACTTTTAGTACCTTCCTAGAATGTGCCGCCGAATGCGTCGATATAGTATAAACAATCACCGATATCACATGTGAGGACATAATCGCTCCGGTGTCCACTATACTACCACGTCAACATTACCGTAAGAATCTATCAGACTACCACGTCAGTAATATCGTTAAATTTCCATAGTGTCTCTTAGGCTACCACTTCAGTAGAATTGATAATTTTGTTTGTTTTATGCAGATAATCTAAAAGACAATATACACTTCGTCAACAGAGACGCAACAGTCCACCGGGTTGTGTTACCTAAGCCAAAATACAATAGTTATCTAATTTGAATATTGATTTAAGATTTCTTTTTCCCAATTTTGTTGACGTGGTAGTCTGACAGACACCATTTTCCACTAAAACATTAATTAAAATTGATGACATCATAAGACTTATTTCATTTACTTAGCTTAATGTACAATATAGATAAAATTTAGAAATTGAGAATTAAGTGAAATAAACTAATATTTATATGCCAATGTATGTCAAATTGGTTCACAAAAATTAAAAAAATATTGAGGCTGTATAACTTTTGATTCTACCAGTAAATTTAACTAATGTCTGTTTGTTTATATTACTTGTTTCATGTTTACTCCGAAACTTTTGAGAAAAGTGAAAAACATTCCAGTCATATATTTTATTTTAATTATTTACGAAGACATTTAAAAATGTTTTTTCTTTTTATGCCATGAGCAATAAAGGATTCTATTACTTAAACCTGATTACAAAATCACGTATTTTTTAATTTCTCAATTGTTTCTTATGTATAGATTGCAATAAGCTAAATAAAAAAGGTCTAAATTACAAATTGTAATAAATATTTAATTTAGAAAAGGTGTCTGCTAGACTACCACGTCAGCAAAATTGTAAAAAATTGGACCACGTCAGTCGCAGAGGGTTAAAGCCCTAATAAGTATTGTTTTATTAGACGAGTGCAATATTTTCTAAATTTAGTATTATAAATGTTTCTACTAGTGATTCTATGCTCAAAACATCTCAAAGAAAGTACGTACGAATCTTCTGGCTTTTTATTGAGTGCGTAAGGAAGGAGTGTCAAGCGATGTTTTATTTAGAACTAGGTCAGCAACCGCGCGTGGGCCGCGTGGATTTGTTTAAATACTCTAAAATCTTTCAAGTGCGTAGTTGAAACTAATCTTTAATGCTATTCCTCACTAATTCAGTTACAGGAAACTCTCAAATACCAAAAAGAATTTTTGCCAACCCTACTGGTGGAGCTCTACGCATTTTTTTTGCACATAGGTAAATCAAATCAAATAATCTTTATTGTGGAACTCTATGTATTATTAGCTTTATGCACTGATTTGTTGAATTCCTCATTAAAGTCTATTTAGTAAGTTATATTGTATATAGTTATAGTCAGGGATAGGGATAGGGACCTATATAGTTTTTCATGAATATTTTTTTCATCTACAAAACGATGTAGAAATTAATTAAGGAACCTAAGTGGAGACAACAATAAATTTTGTAGGTAATTGTATCTTTTACTAGCTGCACTCCAGGGGATCTGCTCCTGTGGGATTGGGATAAAATGTATCCAGGTTTTATAACTTGTGTGTGTACCAAATTTCACTCAAATCAGTTCTGTAGTTTTTACGCGAAACAGTACAAACATTCATTCTCACAAACTGTCGTATGATAAATAGAAAATGTGTTAGCCTTCTATGTTATCAGATAATAGAGGATTTTCAGTGGCAACTGGATAGACTACACTTTTAAATAAAGCGTTGGAGTGTCCAGGGCAGATAACATTTAGGCAAAAGTATGAATGAGACGGACAGCCCATTCTGTCTCACTATTTCTTTGATAAATTCAAGCGTTGGTTTACTGGAAGTATAATTAATTTACTGCTGAAATGTGAATGATTTTGAATCTATTTATAATTTACTAAATGACTCATATGGGTCAATCCGCGATCAATATTACTGTGATGGCTATGTGATGAGAAGTATCCATAGAATAGATGCAATCTTACTTCTATAACGTTACTATAGGCCGTATATATTCTGGCATTCTATAACAAATCACTTAGGAATAAGTATGATAATGTGTATGTATGTAATAAAATTATGGCGCTACATGTACCTTCATTCTCCTTGAGATTTAATTGTTATTAATATTTTAATTATTTTTTTTATTTTTAGTGGGTTTGTTTGTATAAATATCATACTTTCCAAGGTTTGTATGACATGACATACGAAGTAGTAAATCCTTAGTGGTAACAAAGGTTGTCTAATGGTTGTCTATTATAAAAGAAAGAAAGACGACGAATGAAAGTTACATTTTCCTGCATACGTATATTATTACATTATTTTTATTACGTCTATAGATATTTTATGAGTTTATAATATTATCGCGTTACACTTGATCGCACCACCATACTACTGTCTGTTTGGTCTAATAGTTGACTGATATTGTACATAATTTTTATAAATTTTGGCAATAAAGATTTAAATAGATAATAATAAATACATTATACATACAAAATTAGAGAGACTAATCTAAATATCCCTAATCAGAACAACACAATAATATTTCCATTGTTACGACCTCGTCCACATGATGCAAACGGTTCAAATACCACAGTTAATTTTAGAGGCGGTTACCCGTGACCTTGCGGCCTCACTCCAAATGGCCACTTCGTTTGATGGGAAGTACGGGAAAGTTAATTTAGTAGGTGGATCTACCTGATATACTTATATGCAATTACCAATCACATTACAGAGGGCGCGATATTCATGAGATGGCATTGAGCCACTCATTTTATAGGTCTGAATCATAGAGCTAGAATTTTTTTTTATTTTGAGACAGGCAGCTGAGGAAGCGGGGTGTCAGATATGGTTTTTGCCTATGTTGGTGAAGGATAGGTAATATCTTATGTGAGGCTCATTTTTGTCACGTTTGACATTTTTGGTGTGTGTTTGGTTCCATAGAATTTGTGAACATAATGTAAAAAAAAATTGAATTTGTAGCACACTATAAAAAAAAAATTTTACTTCTGTGACTATAATGAACGTTTTTGGGCTTCATTTGACAATCAAGTTTATAGGTCTTTAGAGAATTATTATTTTTTAGAATAGAATAGAATGATTTGTTTGCAGCATGGAAGTAATAAGTACTTTGTCTTATTACTTCCATGGTTTGCAGCAACATGGTAAATTGCATGGAAGTAATAAGTACTTTGTACAACTTATTACTTCCATGGTAAATTGTTACATGATGTTGATGTTTTTTCTATGTCTATGGTCTGAATATGGACTGGTTATGAAGCTAGTGATCTCTGTGGCTACACAGTAAGAAATAGGAAATAATAAAATAATATTATACTCGAGAAAACTATTTACTAAACTCAACTATTTCGTATAGTAAACCACGTAGCGTACGAGCGTAATAGTTCCACTTATTGGAACAACGCTCGTCAGAATGCATTTCATAAACTAAATATTTATATACTGTTTGAACCCACAAATTACGTAAGACACGCAGTATGTACCTACCTACACGAAGTCAAGCAGAATAATAGCGCTGCTAATTTTATTTATTTATTTATTTTTGTACACAACAAATACATAGATAGGAAACATAAAACATAGTTAAACCTCTTTTTTTCCCTTTTTTCTTTCGCGGGTCTACTGGAAGAAATTTCTATAGAAATAAGTAGTACCTTTGTACTTAACAAAGGTACTACTTATTTCTATAGAAATTTCTTCCAGTAGACCCGCGAAAGAAAAAAGGGAAAAAAAAGAGGCATTGGCGTGTACTAAAAAGAAAAGAAAATAGCTAATAGAGATAAGTAACAGATAAAAACAACACATATAATATAAGAAGAAAAATATAATACATATAGACCATATAATACATACAAAAATATATAAAAATATATATAATTATATATATTAGGATTGTGGAAATTGTTTTTTTTTATAAATTTTTTCTACTTGGTATTTAAGAAGCAAAAAAAAGTCTTAGAAGGGCGATTATCGCCTAGCTAATTATCAAACTTACAGATAAATCAATAACCTCACCCTTACAGCCACGGCTCCCTACCGTAGCTGTGGTCTCGATGGCATAATTGTGCGAATTGCCATTCGGGCTATTTAAGCCATTTGCAATAATTCGCATACGAGGCACGGAAATAATTAGCCCATTATTATTTTTATACCTCCATTGCAAGTGCCCACTTGAACATTTGTTGCATGTTATCTTTGAAATTATTTATATAGTTTTTATTGGTTTCAGTAAAATGTAATTAATAGAAACAAACTTATTTTTAATTGACAATTTTCTCAAACTAAAAAGATAGAGTAAAAGAAGAAGAAAAGATTTAGGTAGTACATGGGTAGTACCTATTTAATTTAATATATAAGTAATTTATATACCTTATTAGAACTGGTTTCAAATATTTAGGAAGCACAATCACAGCTGATGCTAGAAGCACCCAAGGTATAATGACCAGAATAGCCATGGCTAAAAAGGTGTTTCATAAAAAGAAACATCTTTTGACGGCCAAAATAGCAAAGTCTGTACGAAAGCGGCTCGTCAAGGTATACATGTGGAGTACCTATAACTTTGTACGGATGCGAGACATGGACGGACACTTACGAAAAAAGAAAGGAAGAAGTTGGAAGCATTCGAGATGTGGTGTTGGCGTAGATTGGAAAGGATTAGCTGGACAGAAAGAATAACGAACGGGGAGGTTCTAAATAGGATAGGAGAAAAAAGAAACATTATCAAAACTATTGAAAGTAGAAAAGGGAAAATGATGGGTCACTTGATACGGCAACATGACTTCGTGCGAAACTTCATAGAAGGAAAGGTAAAAGGAAGAAGGGGCCCAGGAAGACCAAGCCAGAGTTACATAAGACAAATAAAGGAAAAGGTTAGCGTCGGGTCGTATCAGGAAGTGAAACAGTTGGCAATGAAAAGAGTAAAATGGAAGGAACTCCACCGACAAGAGCTTAGCTCTTAAATTTGGTGATGATGAATCGACAGACAAAGAAAAAAACTATTTTTTTCGTAACTTTTTACTTTAACATTTTTATTTACACTATGGTAATGGTACGGGTATTTTTTTCTAAATTAATGTTTATGATCTATGCTAAAATACTAGAATTTACAAAAATAGGCTTGTACTGAACCTACCTATGTATGTCTGTAGAGCAGAGGTTCCCAAAGTGGGCGATAACGCCCCCTTGTGGGCGCTGCAGGTCTCAAGGGGGGCGGTAAGAGACCCAGAAAGAAAATGTTTTTTTTTTTTTGCTAGGAGCTTTATTTAGCTAGGAGGCCTCTTAAACAACGACTGCAAGAGCTCTCGATTCTCAACAACAACTTGTGAACATCAACTAATATGAATTAAAAGATTGCTCAAACTCGGTTCTATATTTTTCTCCGCGTAGTTCATATATCTGTCCTATTTTATTGAATATAGAAAAAATTAAAATCATGTCAATCGGTCGCTCCGTTTCGTAATGAAAGTAGACACAAACAAACAAATAAAAAGGCAACAGACACACTTTCGCATTTTAATAGTTATTAGTACTCGTAGATATCTATCATGTTTTAACAAGTTTTTGTTAAATAACCCGAATTGTGCATTCCTGTATCAGTTTGCTGGTTCATTGAATACTTGTTCAGAGTTGTTGAGTACGATTGAGCGTCGAATGAGATAAGGTCACAATAATTAATTAATTTAATTTGAAGTTATAGTGGTTTTTAAAAAGGTGAAAAAATGGGGGCGCTAAAAAAATAATTATTCTCAAAGTGGGCAGTAGACAAAATAAGTTTGGGAACCGCTGCTGTAGAGTATGTATAATTCTAACAAAGTAGTTAGACCGGCTTCAACACAGTATTAGATTACCAAGGTCTTTTGTGGCACAAATAGAGTTACCTACTCGTATTTTCAGTATAAACTTAAAAATAAATAATTACAAGCAGTGACTTCATCCTATCCCACTATTGTTGTAAATGCGAAAGTTTCTGAGTACGTTCATTACTCAATCACGTAAAATCTACTTAAAGGATTTTGATGAAATTTGGTACACAGGTACGAAAATACCGAGATAGCACATAGGGTACATTTTATCACGAAAATCCCACGGGAGCGAAACCTCGAGGCTCAGCTAGTAGATACATCCTATTCCTAACTAATATTATAAAATGCGAAAGTGAGTTTGTTTGTTACTTCTTCACGCTTTATCTACTGAACCAATCTTCCTTAAATTTTGCATACATATAGTTCGAAGCACTGAGAAGGACATAGGGTACCTTTCGTCCTGGGAAAAAGCACTGTTCCCGACAGAAATTCACGCGGGCAAAGCCGCTAGCAAAGGCTAGTAAATAGATAAACTTTAAAGTCTAAAGAGCACACAAGTCACATCGAAGATTCCACCGCATATCAAAACTAGGTACCATATTTATGAAGACATCGTTTACAATTTATTTTTGAAGACGCGGGTCTGCCCTCAGGCGAGGGTGGATGGCAAATATTTTTATGAGACATTTTATCCGGCTAGGAAAATAGTGGCGGCCATAAGGGCCCGTAATCGCGGACAATCCACAGACCGACAGCTGAATAATGTAGTGATGTTACATTGACACGAAAAGCCAGGAATTTAAGTTTTTGTGGAACTGTTTTGCACATTTATTTACTTATATATCTACCTACCTATATGTACATGACCAAGGTAAAATATAAATAAAAGATAAACGGAACTACTTGAATGAAATCATTAGTTTCACCTGAAAAAAAATCTATTTTGTTACATTATTAATTGATCATACGATTAATAAAGATGTTAGATGATTTTCTTAGATTACAAGAAATAAAATATTTTTTTTTGGATATGAAAAAGTAAGAAATAAAATATTTTTTTTTGGATATCAAAAATTACGCAAATGGGTACCTCACCTACCTAAGCAATAGGTCAAGTAATGTATCTAATTATATTTGCGGACCTCCGAGATCTGTCTTAAAGTAGGTATAAAGAAGAAGGAACAATCCTAAGGAACCTTAATTAATTATCCGACCCTATACAGCCATCATTATTAAACGCATGTGAAAGGTCCCTAGCCACATCGCTCTAACTAGTTGTGAAGACTTGATGTCTTTATTATGATAAACAGTTTATCATATCATATCATGTCGCTTGTTAGAGAACACAATCCGATATTATGTTGAGGGCTTTCCAACTCATTATAAGAAGACATCACTGTTTTTATTTTTAAAATGTACTTTGATTTGAGAATGAGTTCGATATGAAACGAATCGAATTTATTAAGAAATTCAAATACTAGTTGTTATAATTATTGCTTCATTACCCTTTATTCACTCTCGACCATTTTCCTCTAGTGCAATTCGTTATGAATCTGTGGTTATTTACCTTTGATTTGTAAAATCTACTATAGTTGTATTTTGATTTGAGAATAAGTAGATACGATATAAAACGAATCGAATCTAGAAATTCAAATAGGTAATTACCTATAGTTGTTATAATTATTGCTTCTTTACATTTTATTCACTTTGGACCATTTTCCTCAGTGCAATTTGTTACTACCGCAAAATATTTATAAGTACATATTGCTGTTATTTAAACCAGACGGATTTGTATTTACGTACGTATTGCATAGACAGACACCAACTAGATGATATTGTTATGGTGAATCTATCGATTTAACAAAGTTTTAGACCATCTAAGATCTTTGGATCATTCAAAGTTAAGCTTCAAAGAAAAAAATCGATAAAAAAAAAGAGTTGAACGATGATATATACTGCACTAATTTATTTAACACACATCATTCACGTTTGCAATAGGTATCAATTGCAAACGTGAATTTAGGAAAACTAGGAAAACCATTTGAAATATTAGGATGAAACCATAATATCCATTCGACATCTAATTGATATAGCTCTACTTCGGCAAGACCAGTTTAATTTTTACCTACCTATAAAATTAAAATTAAATTATCAAATCAATCACGATAATAGTCAACCGATCGTGAGAAGTGGTTTAGCCATGATATCCGGAGACAACATAGAATGGCAAGGGTTCTGCCGAATAAAGCTTATCAATAAAGTTGACAACATCCCGATCCGCGGTTTCGTATGCACCATTGATGGTGAAAACGAAATAATTAGTCTCACCTGCACCATTGATGGTGCAGGTCAACGGGGCATACGGTACGACGGGTCACCAGCTGGGCCAGTTGCGCCATGAGCTCACCCTCTCTGGAAGAGGTCGACATTGTAGAACTTGTATAGTTCCACGGAGAACTCGAAGGTGGCCTGCAGGTCACTCATGGTGCGTGAGGGGGGCGGGCGCGGGCGCGGGCTGCGCGGCGCCCATGCCGGCCGCTAGCAGCCCGCCGCTGGCCGCATTTGAAAATCTACCGCATGCGGCGTCCACTGCACTCCTAGAACCACACCCCAGCTCAACTAACTCACTCCGGCACTTCGGGCGCGGTCTTCGGACTTCACCGCGCAAAAATAGCAAGCAAAACGCGGCGGCGGCGACGGACGGGCTCGCAGTGGCAGAACCAGGAATTCATTTTTTAATAGCTGGCAGTGCGCATGCGTGCAGCGAGCGCCGCCGCGCCGGCCTGCAGTGCGCGTCGTCGCCCACCTGAACAGGTGCGCTCGCTGTGTGCTCTAATCCACACGATGTTATGAGTTTCAGGGATATATCGCCGCGTGGTGCTGCGATTATACTCCCGCGGGAGACGCAAAGGTCAGAGGGAGGCGCCGGCGACCGTGCGACGACCTAACCTTCCCACCTGCCGATCGCCTCACGAGTATAAGACCGATGACGCCATTTTATGAATACCTGTCGGCGCGATTCGGCCTGACCTTTGCTGGAGTGAGATTTGATGTTTTATGGCTAGGTAGAGGCGTATATCATAAAGGTTAATGTAACTCTCATGGATACTCCGAACTCTGCCACGTGTTTGCTTATTTTTAGATAAAGTTTAGTTTGTACGTACATGACTATCGCAAACTAAATGACTTTAATGCTGATAAATAGATAGGTAGCCTATTTAACAATAGTTTTGCAGGTTAGGAAATATTTCAAATGAAAAATAATGTAAAATTATCTTGAAAATATCCAGAAAATTATTGATATAGTATCTAATATCTATCTACACACGGAAACAGATTTTAAGCTAGCATTTGAGCTAACTACACACACATAATTGATAGTAAGTCATAGAGTTAAGCTGAGTTCAGACTACGCTATAATATTGTGCTCTATAGTATAGCAAAGAATGACACAATGCTATACTATATAGCAAGGCGTTCACATTACGCGATATTATCGCAAGCATATAGCAAGCTTCATGGCGGCGCGTCGGCACAGGATCATGTCCAGACGTGTCGCTTGCGCGGGCTCGTGTCGCCTGCGGGACGGGCGGGGGGAGGGCGGCGCGATATAGCACAGCGCATTGAGCGCATCGCACCAATTTATAACTTATAGCAAGCCAATAATATATCGCACAGTACAGTGTGAACGTGTCCATAACAATGTATGGTGTGCGATATTGTTGTGCTATGAGCTATATACTATATGCTATTATATTATAGCGTAGTCTGAACTCACCTTTATTGACAGTCTGTGTAACAATAACAAATCTATAGAATAAATAAAATCTGAACATATCTATATGTACTTATTAAGTAACAAAGCATTTTTCTTTAGCACAGTTTAAAATGACTTGGGGAAGATTATGATTCTTAGATATGGCTATCCATAACCCTAACGAAATGAAGGCAAAACAAAACAAAAACAATCAACACTGCGTAATATTCTTAGTTCTCTGGACCCAAACATCTGTTCGTGACACTCGGAATTATTTCGTCAGTGCCACAATAGAGGGCTGCCGAAATTATCGCTAAATTTAATATTTCCAAACAGTCTATTTATATAAACGCCCACAAATATTTCCACTAATAGAATTCCTGTAATGGCCGCTCGAATTTGGGAATATTAGACGGAATTGTGGTTGAGGAATCATAGACATAACAAAATTACATGGATTATATCTAAACTACCCCTGACTGACAACCACCTACGCTCATAAAGTGCGCTCACAATGGGAGAATCAGTATGATGAAGAAGTTGATGACAATGATGACGTTTTGGACGAAGCAACACTGTATGCAAGTACTGAGGGTTTTGAAGGAAAACTCAATAAGTACTTAGATATTAGATAGCTGACGGTCACCTCTTTGATTGCTGACGGTCGCGTCGTATTGTTAGTAAAATTTCTTATTTATATGTTAGTAAGACATTTGCTTTAATCTAATTAAATTAACGCAAATTAATTATTTAATAATTCGATTAACGCAAATGTCTTACTAACATAGAAATAAGAAATGTTACTAATGATATGAGGTAGTAAGAAAATCATTTATTTTTATACAACCTATGTTTTTCTGGAGGTAATTTAGAATAAAATCTAGAATCAACTAAATAGCTTAGATGCTATCAAAAGTCATTGTAATTTAGCCACTGTTTCTACGATATAAAGGTTCATGTGGGGTAACTCAATATGTTGATGTCTACCATCTTGGATAAGGAGTATGCATGATGGGTACTAAAGGTCATAGGTCAAAATTGGGGTCGATAAAGAGTTCAAGGATCGCCGCAGTCTCGTAGGATCACTATCAGCTTGTCGATATAATTGATATTTGAACAGATATTGTCACGCTCAATTGGAAATTTCGGGATAAAAAGTACCATATGTGCTATTCCCGGTATTTTTCTACCCGTATACCAAATTTCATCGAAATCTGCCCAGTAGATTTTGCGTGATTGAGTAACAAACATCCTCATAAACTCACATCCAAACTTTCGCATTTATAATATTATATTAGGATATATTAGGATATTAGGATTATTACATTATTACCCATAAATTCTAACCCATTAATATGAAAAAAACTTATAGCATTGGAGTTATTATTTTATTTATTTGGAAAACTAGGACTTTACAATCAAAACATTGTAACAACAATATTAGCAACAGTAAGTTTTCACATCTAGAACCATATTAGTTAAATATAGTCGAAGAACGTTTAACGATTATGGGTGAAAGAAAACGTTATACGTTGTGGGTGATGTCTCATCATCACATTTTTGATCATATACCTACCTTAGGTATATGATCAAAAATGTGATTGAAGTAAGTATTTGAAAAAGATTTTTTAGGTTACCATCCTTTAAGTTTTTTCATATGATATACGAAGAAGTATAAAAATTAAAATAATGATGTTGAATTACTTATGTCAGAAAGCTGATGTAGACATATTCCACTGTTCGTTGGAGAAATTCACAGACAAGGCATTATTATGTGTATCAAATTTATAATTTTTCATCTACTAATTCATGATTTATTCTATGTTATTATAAATTAAAAACTAAAATACAAGCTAAATTAAAAAACCTACTAAAATTAAAAACTAAAGAATACAAAAAAAATTATAATTACAAGTTGTAAAGCCCCTCAAGAGTGTAGCCCCGCGGCAACGCATAAAAGGCTGGCTGCATTGCCAAGTTGTTGGCAATGCTTAGCCTTTGGCCAAAGAAGCTGCCAGCCCGTTGGTCACGGGATACCTCGACCAGCCTTTTTGAAATAAAAATAAAAAGCTGGTGAGCTGATGGACCCCATGGACCCAACGTTTCCACCCCAAAAGGCTCAAAAATTTTTCATGATGTTCTAACATAAGTATGAAGAGTAGTCGTCTTATAATACAATATTTTTCTATTTTATTTTTATTCATTTAGCGCCTGTAATGACACGCTGTGTAAAATGAAATTAAACTCCACTCTCGCGCCTACGCCGCGGGGTCTACGGCGTAGACGTGCCGCGCCGCCGGCATGCTACGATGTCTACGTGCTAAGAAGGTGCTACGAATTACGAGCAAATCAGGTTGAAATAAGTTATTGGACATCTATGGTAGGAGTAAGTTGGGTATTGTTTGTGTTACACATTTTACTGGGTTTAATGAACTAGTAGCCAAAACAACATGCCCTGATAATAATGGCTTCATTCAATTTTTTTATGAATGATTGAAATTAATAGTAATTTAGTAATTTCCTTTATAGTTACCAAAATAATATTTCTTCAATTGATAGATGCATATATATATTTAATATAGGCGACCAAGACTGTTTGATGATCATGAGTTTCTTTCGGCATTTCTTCTCAGCAGTGGTCGTTCCGAAATGCTATTAGTTTTTAACTTTGAGACTTATTATACACTGATAATATGATTATATAATTAGTTATCGACTTGAAAAAAGTACCTTCTTTGAAGGCCTTTTTTCAATAAAGAGTTTTGATTTATACTAGAACAAAAGTTTATTTTTATTATTAGGGCTAAAATACGAAACTCATTACTCACACCAATGTAACATTTTCAGTCATATATTCTAACTTAGCGGATATTTTAACAAAGGGACTAGATAGAACGAAGTTTTTACGGTTGAAGAAGTGTATTACTAGTGATTAGTGATGTTTATGAACTCAGTGAGAGGTGATGTAGTTTAATTTAATGTTAAATAGTGAGGTAGGTTTGGAGGAAATGATTATCTCGATGATAGGTTAGTTTAAAGGTTTTGGAGTTAATTTAAAATTGTTTAATTGATGATTATCTTATATGTTTGTTTGGTTGATATTTGAAATTGTTTATAATACTTAAAAAACACATATTCACGTAAATTTTGCGTGTATCCAGGCTCACCGCATTGGTAACCCATATTTCTAAACAGATTGGAATTCCAGTCACAAAGTAAGAAAGCTCCGAACAAAGCTCGGCGCAATGGCGGCGGGACACAATGTATCATAAGTACACCACTCAGCTTATTGCTGGGACAAAACCGTACGACCTTTTGAGCTTGCATTACGGATTTACTATGTTTTGTTACATGCATGTTTTATGCAATGTATATTCGTCGAAGCGGTGGTGGCCGAGTGGTAGGGCGCCCGCCTGTGGATACAAAATCCCAGGTTTGAATCCTGCCCGGGCTACATGAGTTTGTATACCAATCTGACACATGTTAGTTTTCACCGACCACCACTTGCTTCCGGTGAGAGGAAAACATCGTGAGAAACCTGCACTCTGGTTGATGATTATCAGCTAGTGTGTGAAATGGAGGAGGGCAATGGCAAACCACTCCATTAAAATTGCCATGAGAGTCGTTGTGTGTGTTTCATTCCATATATTCGTCCACATAGATTGTAAACCACATATGTTATACAGTGACGTCTTTGGAGAAAATGCAGCAGTGGAATTTGTTGCGCCGCCTCTTCTCCACTTGCGCTTTGTAGGCGTTAGAAAGTAATTTTTCTGACGTCAACTAACTAAAAAATTAAGTAAGTGACGATTAAAAAGTGCTATTTTTAAGCCCATTGAAATGAAAACATTTTCTTTTTATTTTATTACCAGTTGTCTAGTATATTCAGTAGTGAAGGAACAATCGGTGGACTAGGCTACATTTCCACTTACCTTTGAATTTGTTTATCAATCTGACTCGTTTACGGTCATTTCCATCTACCAGATACTAGTTACTCGTACCAAATTTTAACTAATAATATAAATGCGAAAGTGAGTTTGTTTGTTTGCTTGTTTGCTTGCTTGCTTGCTTGTTTGTTTGTTTGTTACCTCTTCACGGTTTATCTACTGAATTAAATCTTCCTGAAATTTTGCATACACATGGCTGGAAGTACGGAGAAAGCTTACATCCCGGGAAAAAGCACTGTTCCCGTGGGAAATTCACGCGGGCGAAGCCGCGGGCAAAAGCTAGTACTGTATAAATTCTAATTCGCTAGAGTTTAATAGTATTTGTAGTTGCTACATATATATATATATATATATATATATATATATACAACAATGGAATAAAGAAAGCAGAAAAAAAAATGATCATTTGTTTCGTTTCTTTATCCACTGTGGCAAAATTTATAATTTTTACTTGACAAAACTTTTCTGTCTTGTCTGTGACCTTCGAGTTTCACGACTCTTGGCTTTGTCTACATAGCGCAGTAAATAGACGAGAATCAAATTACAAACGGTCCAGTAATTGTGAATTTTTTGAAATGTTGTGTAGGATTATTGTGAGTATTCAAAATAAAAAGGGCACAATTGCCAAGTTTCAGCGTCCGTAGTAATCTTAAAAAAACTAAAAAAAAACAAAAACTTTCTTCAGATTTAGGCTCATATTTTCGTTTAGATGCATTTTTGCTAGGAAAGGTGTTCTGCAAAATCTTGTAGATAATTAAATTTCCTATTGTTTACACTTTACATTTTGTATCTAGGACTGATAGTTACCGAGATGTGTGCTCATAATAAAATTTATAAAAAATCCTCTTTTTCTGAAATTTGTCAAACTTTTCACTTCAGAACGCTGTAATCTAGTTATGGCATATTTTTAGGGAGAATAAGTATTGGAACAAAATTTGTAGGGAATTTCAATTACCTACAAAACGCATTTGCATTTTTCTTAACCAACCCTGCAGAATGAGGGAGTAAAACTCAATATTAAAAACTACGGAATATTGCTTTTTTTTGTTATAATATTTTATTTTCTGCTAACTGCACCTCGGGTCTTCGCTCCCGTGGGAATTTCAGGATATAAAGTAACCTATGTACTATTTCTGGTATTTTTCTACTAGTATACCAAATTTAATATAAATCCGTCCATAGTTCATTGAATAAAGACCAAAATAGAGCTAAGGGTAGGGTTTACTTACAAATGGTTCAATAGTTCTGAATTTTTGATATGTTATTTAGGATGGTTAGTAAGTGTTTAAAATGCAAGAGGCACAATTTCTCCCCCCTTCCACGCCCGCCATATGATGGAAAAACAAAAAAAAATTGCCACTTTATTCAGATTTGCGCTCTCACCTTCGTTTAGATGCATTTTAGCTACATTATAGTTCTACACAATGTTGTAAAAATAAATTTCCTATAATGTACATTTTATATTTTGTTTCTAGGACTAATAGTTATGGAAATGTGCACTTTAAAAAGAATCGCAATTTTGATCGCATTTGGAAATTTGTCAAACTTTTTACTTCAGAGCGCTGTAATTCATTTATAGCCTACTCTAGAGAAAATATATATCGGAATAAAATTTGAAGGAAATTTAATTACCTACAAAACACATGTAATTTTTTTTAACCAACCCTACGGAGCTGGGAGTAAAAGTAAAAGCTAAAATATTACGTTTTTGCTATCATATTTTATTGTCTACTAGCTGCACCCTGGGGCTATACTTCCATAGGAATATTGGGATAAAAAGTACCTTTTATGTGCTAGCCCTAATATTTTTCTACTAGCATAACACAAATTTTGTCAGAAATCCGTCCAGTAGATTTTTTAAGATTGAGCAAGTAAAATCACATCCAAACTTTTCATTTTAAAATCGGGTTTCTTTCCCAATCTTTATTGCTGATGAAGCAAATATTATCTAATATCTGTACTTGATAATGTCCACAGACACTTTTACAGTGTCCCAATCAAGTACTGATTTACTCACCTGCAATGAATCACACTATAAATGGGAAAGTTTGGATGTGATATTTGTTTGCTTAATCACACAAAATCTACTAGACGGATTTCGATTAAATTTGGTATACTAGTAGAAAAATATCAGGACTAGCATAAGGTACTTTATATCCCGAAATTTTCATGGGAGCGAGGTTCAGTTAGTAAAAATTAAAATATTATAGGAAAAAACAATTTCCGTTGTTTTATCATTTAGTTTTACTCTCCACCTTGCAGGGTTGGTTAAGAAATATGCAATTGCGTTTTTTGCAGGTAATTAAATTCCCTACGATGTTTGTTCTGTTACTTTTTCCACTCCTAGAATAGGTCATGACTGGATTACATCGTTCTTAATTAAAAAAGATTGACGAATGTTTGAAAAATGAGATTTTTTAAAGGCAAAGGATTTTTTTTCTCGGAAACTGTCAGTCCTAGAAACAAAATATAAAATGTAAATAAAGGAAAATTTAATTTTCTACAACATTGTGTAGAACACTGCATTTCTAGTGAAAATGTACTTAAAAGAAAATATAAGCGAAAAAATCGAACAAAGTGGTGTTTTTTTTATTTTTTTCAATTTGGCGGCGAGAATTGCAAAAGCTATTCAATTGTGCCATATTTATTTTAAATACTTACAACCATCCTAAACAATAATATAAAAAATTGAGTTACTGGACCGCACGTAATCAGCTCCCTAGGAAGGTTCGCTCTATTTACTGCGCTAACACCGTAAGGGATAAAGGTGCGATTCTATATCTGTAAATTTTTCTATCAAAGTAAAAAAAAAATATATATTTGAATAGGCAATAGTTACAGCACGTTGAAACACCCGTGGGTAGCGGAACTGTGCCGATCCTGTCAAATCAAAGCGACAGCCTTCTCCGGAGCGGAATGGAGAGGAAAAAAGGGTGAGAACGAGTGCAGCGAACAAATGAAAAGCGAGTGCTGCTACAAAATATTGAAGATATAGAGGTAAAGTTGAATAGGAGAGTCGGTTTTAGGCGATGGCTACGACCTACGGCAGTATTTTTTGTGGCAGTAACTATAACCATTTAAGCATAGATGTATGATTACTTTTATGGATGGATTGGGATTATTTATATGTATTCTTAAAAGAGTAGTACACAAAAAAAAAATAAGCTACTGAAATAGCTATTTATTGCGTTTGGCGCATTTTAAACGTAAGTTAACAAGTTTAATTTATGATAATTTATAAAATTAAATAATTCAAGAAAATATTATTACTTAATTTACAAATGTGCGTCTAAAATTACCGTTGGTATTACTTTATCCTGTTATAATTGGAAGTGAAAATGCGTGTTGACTATGACGACTGGCGATAACCATTACTTTACGGATCGACTTTTACACCGTCTCGCTATTCTTGCGAAAGCGTTTTGTTGTATTGGAAGTGCGGAGTTTTATCTAGTAACACCAGTACTGAACACGAGCTTGACCTCTGCACCGTCGCTGTTCTTGCTGAAGCGAGTCCCTGCAGCATTATTCAAGAGCGCAGGATATTACGTGCGATGGAGGCGAGCAAATAGCGTGCAAAACCGACTTGTTCTATTGGAAGTGCGGCCTTTTCAATTTATTTATCTCTCTGGACATTCTACATTTATAGCTAACTAGCTTCCAAATACTACTCGCGTCCCGCGGCTTTGCTCCCGTGGGAATTTCGGGATAAAAGGTACCCTTTGTGCTATTCCTGGCCCTCGATTCTACAATCGTACTATATCGTGCCTCAGTTGTGTCTCAAAAGCCAAAGAAATCGTAATAAAACTTGTCGCTTTAGTTCAATCTCTTTGGTTCATGAGACACGACACACGACATCTACGTTTATAGCCCCCTGGTATTTTTTCTACCGGATTTATAATAAAAGTAGGATTTTGCATTTTGTATCTAAAACAACTACTAATTTTCTTTCCTTCCATTAAAAACTAGCTCAGAAATCAAATTGTAAGTTTCTAAAATTATCGACCAATAACTTGCCCATTTATGAAAAGTCGTAATCGTAATTACAAGGTGACTACAATGTTAGACTACACTTTTTACGAGCTGCAGCCAACAAAGAGATTTGTGCTATACAAACCCTCAACCATAAAAAATACACAGGTGTCGATACCTCTAGAATAGACCCCTGGTTTCGCCTCACATTCCGGTATCCAGGTCGAGGATAGCTCGAGGTGTCATACATCATGTTTATCGCTCCCTCGACAACTGGACTGCCTTCCACTCATCATACATATAGGATGGTACCCCTTCGGCTAGGGACACGATATCGAATAGAAAGTATCGATACTTTACTCATGAGTAGTATCGAAAAAAGTATCGTACTCGTAAAAGTATCCCGAAACAAAAGTATCGATACCTTAGGGTATCGAGTACTTTTTCTTATATTTTTTTTTATTTGAATTAAGTAAACAAAAACATTATATACATGACAAATCAGCATAAATTTCTTCAAACAACATTATAAACCACAGATTGACGACTGATTCCGCACCGCGGATTTCGTATATGTACGTCACACTCACTCCTTAGAGCAGTTGATAAGTATCTCTCGCTCGAAAGTGCGGTGCGAGCGAATCGCGCGTAAATTCGCCTAGGTTTGAGAGCCTGAGAGTCAGCGCACACCTAGCTGCAAAATGCTTGCGCAGCCCATTGTGTGTAATATTTAAAAAAGAATCTTGTGTACGATCAATACAATGTTCAGAATCGATACAATGCTGTAATTGCTCTCGTTACTAAGTTTGCAACCTACTCTGAACTTGAGAGCCACAAAGTAATACGTAGGTACGTTATGAATATAATACTACAATAAGAATTTCGGTAGACAGCCAATTATGTATGTACACATAGTGCAGCCCAGGTAGGTACCTACCTAAATTCTAAACAATTTTTTTTTTTTTGATAATTCTAACACATTACCTTACATATATTTTGTGCACAGCCAGTTGGCGAACCTAATAAATAAAAAATAAAAATAATATTCGATACGATATCTCTGAAAAAAGTATCATTGAGTAAAAGTATCGAATACAAAGTATCGAGTACAAAAGTATTGGTATCAAAAGGAAAAGTACTCGATACCACAAAGTATCGATACTTTTTTAGTGTCCCTACCTTCGGCCGCATACGTAACCGTAGGTAGGTATGTCTATAAGTTACAGGTAGATAAGTTTTAGTTTTTTTTTGTGATAATTAGACTGTCAGGTACATATAATCGTTGATTTCTAATGGATAATATACTGGCAGATTCTTCTTTCAAACATTATCCAATTTATGTGAGACCGGCAATATATGACGTAATAGTCCTGTGGTAGGTTGTTTTGGTTTTCAGGGTTTTCGATATCTTATTCTATGTTAAACTTGGACTAAATTTAGATATTTGCATACCCAAACTAGGCCCTGTGCTCACTCCCCTTCCCCCGAACGGGTTCCATCTTGTAGCGATGGGGGGCTCAGTACCAGCGGTTGCCTCGGCCGCAGGGAAGCTAAGAGGAACCCATGGCCCGGGAGTGACGACCCGGGCCGGGAGGAGGCCGCTTTGAGTGGCCTGGCTGTGAGAGTAGGGGGCACGGCCCTACTCACAGCCGTGGTAAAAGGGTCGCGGAGGAAGAGGAGTGCCGGTATTGCGGTGCGCCGTTCTCTCCTATCCTCCGCGACCGAGCGTGGCCGTGGCGCTGGGCACGGTGTCGGTGGGGCCGCAGGAGAAGAGGCGTGTCGGTATTGCGGTGCGCCGCTCTCCTGTCCTCTGCGGCCGACGCGTGGTGGGCCTGTCTCGGTCGCAGGGGATGAGGGACAACCTGTCCTCTGCGGCTGAGATGTGGTAGGGCCTGACAGCTTGGTCGGGTCCCAAAAAGTTGAGGGCTGGTTGGGTGTCGGAAACGGGATTCCGTCGCTCGGCTTAACGGCCCTCGGGTGGAAAGGCGCACCCGGGTCAAGTGTGCCTTTTACCCTCAGCGGGAATTTTGGTGCTTATCCCGCTGGCGCTCCCGACCCTCTCGCTGGAGAGGTGCTTCGGGAAGTGAGCCGTGCTGGGGCCGCCGTGGTAGCCGCCGCGCCAGGGCTGTGGAGCGAGAGTAGCACACGGTCCTGGCATATATGCGGCAGGGGTTGACTCCGTGTGGTTTCTTAGTGGGTTCAAGTCCCACATACCGTCCGGCTTCCGTGGCTGGATGGACGAGACGAAAGGTCTTTCCACACGTTAAAAAAAAAAAAAAAAAAGGCTCTGTGCTCACTATGGTCAGCCTACTTAACTATTTCATGGTCGCTCACTAAATAAATCACGCTTTTATTACAAGTGGTACCATTAAAAGAAATTTATTTTCTTTTACAGGTTTACATATAACGTCTTTAGCACTCTTGTGTTTTTGGAAAAAAAACTTTTTTAATAGCAATTTCTGGATGGATGTTTGCTCCTGGCAAGAGGCCATCTCGTGTATGGGGCGCTACTGCAACATTAGGAAAATACGTGGGCTGCATCGCAAGTGAAAAAGGTTGCCGGTTCGAAAAAAACCTGTTTATATGTATAACCTTAAGAAAAGTTATACAAGGATTGCATTGGGATACAAATAATAATACGAGTATAACATTTATTTTTAAAGAGATTTTTTAACAAAATTATACTAAAAGTATTTTTAATTTGTTCCATAAAGATTTATGGAACAATAAAAATACAAGAATACCTACATAAAAATACTTTTAATGGATGGATCTTCTTCTTTCCTTCTGCGAAAACAGCTTCGTCCACAGCAGGACATAAGCCTCCTCCTTTAAGCTCCTAAGCTTTTGCAGTCCTTCTCCACAATGGGCAATAGTGGATGGATATCTTTATAGAAATAAT